>OU426851.1:9439971-9594971 GCA_911387685.1 Dolichovespula media | reverse complement strand
TATTACTCGTGTCCGTGAAAAAAAAAAAGAAATAAGGTTTTAACGACAACATTTCCCTACAATCTGATATTCCGATCGGCTCGAATTTTATCTCAATCAAGAATACGTGTATAATAAAAATCGTTATTCGTCAACAATTTATTATAGATCTTCTGACGTGAATCATAAACGCATGTTCTAGACAATTTATTTGCATAGGTTTGACGCAAGAACCTCGTTCTTCTTTCAATGACAAAATAATAAAGTTCAATATACGTCTTTAAATTATGCGACGATTTACTCGTGACATGATATTACATTACGTTCCAGATATATATAAATATACACGAACATACACACATATATATAAATATATTAGAAAGGCATGAAATTTCCATTCGAAATCCTCTGAATGTCGTACGAATATATTACGGAAGGATAAGAGAATAGAATCTCAAGAAAGCTCTCGGTACGTTGAACAGCTTAACATGAATATCCATAATAATCGAAAAGGTCGATTCTTAGGTCTTTTCTCCTCTTTTATCTATTATTTTTCTCTCTCTCTCTTTCTCTTTCTCTTTCGCTCTCTCTTTCATACTACTCTCTTCACAATTCACCGAGCAAGAATGTTTTTGTCAGAGAAAGACGTAGTCAGTCTCTTCGATATTCATCTCCATTCCATTCCTTAAGGCTCCTTCGAAAAGCTCAAATTCGTCTCGACAGAACAGACATAGCTTTCCTCGTCGAAGAAACTTTTCTTTCTCTCCAGGGAAATAAATCGAATCGACTCGGCTCGGCTCGGCTCGGCTCGGCTCGACTCGGCTCGATTCGATCTCGTTCGAAACGTTCGATTGCTTCGTTAAATATCTAGATATTTGGAAGAACACGAATGAGATGTAATTTTAATTACTTTTTTATTTTGTCAATCACTTCTTCTCTATTTTTATTTATTTATTTTTCTTTTCTTTTCTTTTCTTTCTTTTTCATTATCATTATTATTATTTTTGTTTTTTTTTTTTTGTTTTTTTTTTCAATTCATCACCATCGACAATTATATTTCTAACGATACATAATAACGTAAGTAATAAAATGTGCACGCGCTTATAGGTGAGGACATGTCTCTGTGGATTCATCCGAACGTCTTATGTAAGTTCCAAGGCCGTTATCTTCGCGATGAAAATATCAACGATTTAATGTTACGGTACATCGCACGTGAATGCACGAATGATTTATGGACCGTACTAGAGAGATAAAGATATAGAGGAATAGTGTATGCTGTGTGTGTGTAAGAGAGAGAAAGAGAGAGAGAGAGAGAGAGAGAGTATGTGCGTGTATATCTGAACAATTTCGAATTTCCTACTTGGCTTTCGATTTAACGAATCGATTATGCAAAATGGTGAGACGATACGAACGACCAGTTTTTAAAGTCAATCAATTTTTATTCTTTAAATGCAACAGCGCGTTACTTCGTACGGACGAAATTATACCGAGAGATAGGTAGATATTTACACGCAACTTATCCTAGTCTTGGAAGTCTCATTTCTACTTTCAATTTGCCTTGAACTTCTTTGTCTTCACGGCTCGCGGCTAACCTATCGGTTAGACTCGAATAGACCGATGTCGTTTTAACATTTGCATTGCCTCCGTTAAATGTATGTACATTGTACATAGATACTATACATATATATGCCTCTTCTTACATTTCCATCGATACCGTTACCCACCTCGTAAAACGATATCTTGACGAGCCGTTAAAACGAAAAGAGAATGGACTTTTCTCATCGATCTTTTACCTTTTCCTACGAACGTTCTCTTTCTTTTCAATCGTAATCATGATTTTAAATCTGTTAAGATGATGCGAAATATTTTTCGATTTTAATTTTTTTGTTTCCTTTTTGTTTTGTTTTTGTTTTTTTTTTTGAATGAAACGAAAAAAGAAAATTAATATTGCTACTTTTATAAGATGAGCGAACAAATTTTTATTGAAATTTATCTTTATCTTATTATTATTATTATTATTATTATTATTATTATTATTATTATTATTATTATTAATATTATTAGTATTAGTGTTATGTTATTTATAATTTATTATATGCTATATATATATATATGTATATGTATGTGCGTATATTGACTAGATCGTAAAATACTAAAGCAAAGGTTCACTGAACCAAATGAACGCAAAGTGATTCGTTTTCTGAACCCTTGTCAAGACTTTTTTCTACCGGTCGCTTGATATAGGACCCAAAGTTTAGAAGCTACCGGACCCAAAACAGGAATAACCACCACGTATTTCTATCTTTCTTTTCACGATTAAGAAAACAAGATAGTAGTATACACGAAATAAAGATCTGACCGAAGTAAGCATAAAACGTGAACCCACAAGAAAAATACGTACACACGTTCGGAACTAAATATATACGATCTAGGGACAAATTTAGAAATCCTGCTTTTAACGAGTTTATTTGCTGCGTCTTGTAAATAAAAAAATAAAGAAATAACACTTGGTTATACGGTGTGCTTGTCATACAGGGTGTTCCAATTTATTATAAATAGTTAATCGTATCGATCGTTTTCAATTTTTCCATGAAAATAAGAAAAAAGATAATGTATCGTATAAATTATTATTATTATTAATTTTATTATCATTCATATCCTCGGATTCTAAAAAATCAATATTATTTACTATCGAAAATCAGGGAAACATTGATTGACGTAAAAAAAAAAAAATAGAAAGAAACATTCCAATATTTTGTTTGAATAAATAATAAATAAAATAGTAGTAGATTTTGTCAATTCTATATTTGTACAATAAAGATTTATTGAAACTAGAAAGATATATATACGGATTATATAAATGAAATTATAAATATAAAACTTCAAAATTTTTTTTCCGTTACTTCAATCAAATAAAGTCAAATAATTGAATATAGATTAATTCCTCTACTTTTGTTAATCCTATAACATCCGTATATTTTGTAATTCTTATTACATATTATTCGCACAGAAAATTCTTTTACTTCGTATCCGAAAGTGTTTCACGAGATATTTTAAAGATAAAAATTATGCGCATACGATGCAATATAATAATACCATCGCATGAATAATACCGTAACTTACAAAAAATTGTATAATTTGTGAGATGACACGAAAGAACAAAAACAAGAATTGGGTTAAAGCGGGTTAAATATATTCTCGTTCGTTTTCGAAGACGAAAGTATTGAAAAAAAAAAAAAAAGAAAGTAAAAAATAAGAAGAAGAAGAAACAATAAAAAAAAAATGAAAAAATAAATAAAGCAATAAAAGAAAGAGGAAAATTCGTTTTTCCGTGATGGAAAGGAGGAGGAGCGCGGAAGCCGATAATACGACCAATGCGTCAGAGCTTTTATCTCAAAGAGTCTCATATTGTTTCCTGTCTCGGAGAAAGAGAAAGAGAAAGAGATATAGAACGAGACAGAGAGAAAACGTCTTCGTAATGCATTCTACGCTCTAAAGAGCGACGATAAACCTCGTGAGAGACAGCGTGCCGTGAAACTTACGATACAAAAGCTCTTGGTTCACACGGCTTTGGGAGCGCGCGCGCGCGCACGCGCCTTCACGACATGAGAGAAGAGGGAAGAGAGAGGGTGGCAGGCACCACGTGAAACAAAAAGAGATAAAAAGGCTAATCGTGAATTCGAAAGTAAGAGATAGAAAAAAATACAAAAAAAAAAATAGAACGTAAAGAAAAGAGCTCGTGTTTCCCCTGAGCTAAGGCTAAGTTGCGCCTCCGGCTCATTTTTTTTCTTTTTTGATTTTGTTTCTTCTTTCTTTTTTTTTTTTCTTTTCTTTAGATAGATTGTTGAAGATAATTCAAATAATCGAAATCATTGCTAAATCATAATTATGTGAGATTTTAAAAAGAAGAATTTTTTTTCGGATTATTTCGAAGAACACGTCGAATATTCTCTTGATTATCATTATTATTATTATCATTATTATTATTATTATTATTATTATTATTATTATTATTATTATTATGATTATTATTATTATTATTATTTTATCTCTTTTATTTTATTTTCTTTTTTTTCCTTGTTCCATTGTATTAAGAAATATCTATTAATCACGTTGATTCGAATTTAATAACGCGAGTAAATCGCGTTGAGTAGGACGTAAAGAAAAATTATACGATTAATAAAACATCCCGTTCTCTCGTTGGATTGAAATTAGAAAAGGGGAAAGAGGATTTCATTTGATTACCAAGACTTGCGATTAAAATCGCAACGGGGGAAGGGGAGACACATCAGGGAGATAAGAGAAGCTCTAACAAAACAAAGAGAAAGAGAGAGAAAGAGAGAGAGAGAGAGGAGACATCTATCCATCTAAGAAAATCTTCGTAAGGGGAAAGAAATGAAGAGTTAAACATCGTAAGGGCGAATAAACGATGGAAGAGAGTTAGAAAAAAGAATAAAATAAGTAAAAAAAGAAAGAAAGAAAGAAAAGAAAGAACGAAAAAAGGAAAAATAGATAGGAGAAATGAAAGAAGGAAAGGGTTGCTTGGTTAGCCAGACCCATTAGTCAGTCGTAGAAGACAGGTGCCTATGATTAAGAGTATCAAGCTATGTCATCCGGTGTGAGTTGGCCACTCGCCAAAATCTTAATTCTTTAGTCGACCCAGACGCAAACTTTCGGACTACCGTCGTCTTCGTCTTCGTCTTCGTCTTCGTCTTCGTCTTCGTCTTCGTCTCTGTCTTCGTCTTCGTCTTCGAAGACGTCGCTACGGCGAAGACGACAACGTACGACCGATTATTAGCCGCTCTTTCCAACCTCCTTGGCCCTTGGCCAAACATGTTGCAAACATGTTCTGGAATTCCCATCGCGAACACCTTCGATACGTGCCGACGATATGTCACGGATTTACTCGAGCTGGCGCTTTTACTCCTCCTCACATATACAGAGAAAAGTTGAAGGAGGAGAAAGAGAAAAGGAAAAAGAGAAAGAGAAAGAGAGAGAGAGAGAGAGAGAAATATTTTCATGGCTCGCTCGCTCGCTCGCTCGCGAAGAAGAGGAAGAAGAAGAAGAAGAAGAAGAAGACGAAGAAGAATAAGACGATGGTGGAACAGGCAAAGCGCTATTCCCGGACGTTTAACGCGGATCGAATCGACAAGCATCGCTCGAGCACCTTTTCGTTCCTCTTCAAGATCGGTTCCGATCGAACGACCCTTTGCACGTTTTCCCATTTATTTATTTTCACGGCACGCGATACTTACTTCGATATAATAGATAGACGTACGTATTCAATATATCGACATTTATTATCGCGTCATCAAGAAGGGAGCTTTTTTTCTTCTTTTCTAACATTTTTCTTCTTTTTTATTTGTTCTTGTTTTCTTTTTTTTTTTTTTATGCAGATGAATCGTTGAAGGTTAATCATCGTTTCCATTTACGGATCGTGTTTGGAAGTGGTTTTAATAGATATTATTTTATGACATTTCTCGTCACGTACTTACCTACTTATGTACATACGTAGAACGTTTTACAGATCGATTCGAATTAACGATACGGATTATACATGATTGATCCAATTTTTTTTTTTTTTTTTTTTCATTTATTTATTCGAACGTGTACGTATTACTCCGTTGGAAAACGTTTTTATAATATTATTTCTTTCTAATCCGTTAATCTCTAATATTAATTTTACTAAGATATCGTAATACATCAAAATGAACGATGGGAAAATATATCTTAAGAGAACAAACCAATTCGAGTTAGAACATTTATCGATCTTTTTTAACAACGCACCTTCGGCAAAGTCGGAGAAATAAATGATGAAAGAACTAAAAGGAGAAAAGAAAGGGAAAGATAAAAAAAAAAGAAAAGGAAACAGAAAAAAATCGAGGAAAGGAGAGCGTATGAGAAGAAAAAGAATAATATGCATGCGATCAGAATGAGCTATTGAGAGTAGCTGCGAGGTTCCTCGACTTTTCAGATCAGATTCATTGACCCCACTGAGAATCACTCTCGGACATTTGTACTTTCCTTCTTTCTCTTTTCCTTTTCTTTTCTTTTCTTTTCTTTTCTTTTCTTTTCTTTTCTTTCTTTTTTTTTTCCTTACTACTCCGACATAAACACGGTACGGAACGGAAAGCGAGAAAAGGAAAATAGAAAGAGAGAGAGAGAGAGAGAGAGAGAGCGAGTGAGGGGGGTGAGGGAGGAAGGGTGGGAGGGAGGTAGAAAGACGAAGGGAACAAACACGAAGAAGATCTTCGTTCGTATCCGATCGACGATAATGATAACATCGACAGATAGGAGGGAGGAGTCCTTGAAGTCGTTAGTTAAATGTTGAAGCTGAAAGGGTAACGTGTAACATCGTTCCTAACGTTATCAAACCCGACGAATCGGAAACTTATAAACGTATTAAATCTTTAAAATTCTAACAGTGAAATCTCAAATTTATTTACTCCCATCGAATATTTTTGAGAATAAATTATTACAAGAATCCAATGATTTTAGGTCGTCACATATAAATACATATATTCGTATAATGAATAATTATGAATAATAATTGGATAGTATAGAAATTTCTGTATAAATAAGATGGAGAATAATAAATAAACTTTTCTCATAGAAATTATAACTTTCATATAAACGGAGATATATAATATGGTATAAAAAGTTATTATACATAAATTATATTTGCCTACAAATGGATAATCTGATATATAGTAAATTATTATATAAATTATTAATATTTATGTATATAGAAAATTAATAATAGTAAATTATCTGTAAACGAATAAACACGTACCGTTCTATATATTTTTATAACGTAACGATGTAACAACATCCGACATAAACAGACTATTTGAAATTTTTCATAATGGCGTCTGTAGCAATGTCTATCCATTATTGAAAGAATAGAAGATTGAATTATCTCGCGTCTAGATGTTACGAGGAGTGATATGCGAGAGCGGCAAGATGAAACGTCGACGTCTCATCGAGATAACGGAGCACGATTAAACGTAGAGAAAGGGAGTGTAGCAAACGTTTATGAACTTTACCGCGCCCTTATTCATTGCCGGCGCCCTAAGCGGAGGTCATCCGACAACAGATAAACGACGAAATAAACAGGAAACCATGAAAAACACATCTTCTTCGTTTTAATCGTCGACATAGATCGTAAGAACGTACTGGTTACAAAAAAATAAAAAAAAATAAAAAAAGAAAAGAAATTATTAAAAGGATTAAAAATAAAAACAAAAACCGATAAAAGAAAATGAAACATGATCTTTTTCAAATGGGGAATCGATTTATAGAAAATAAACAAAAGTCCAACGTCGTTCTTATTGAATTTTGTTAATGATCAATAAAAAATGTAGGACCTATACTGCTAATATATTGATTGCCTATTTTTTATCATATCGTACGAGGACACAAATTAGCCCCATTAAATCGGCCATTGCCGGAGGCTCGCTTCAACTGAAAAGTGTGTCGCGTTCGATCGGCCTCTAAGAAGAAGAATTTATTACAAAGAGAGACATGTACTATATGCGCGCGCGCGCGCACACACACACACACAAATACAAACAAACACACACGCACACACCCATATACTTATCGGTAGTAGTCTAGAACGTATTATATCGTGTAAAATCATTCAGAGATCTCGGAACTCGTTGTAGATACGCGAAAGAAAGACGATTTTCCAAGATCGTTGTTTGATCCATTTTGGAGAAAAGAATAAATGGTGATTCCAGTTAGACGTAGAAATCGGTAGGATTACGAAATGCAAAAGGTGTTGAATTTTATGTAATGCAAAACTTATCGCATTTCGCCTTCGTCGATGGCAATAACATATATATAGTAGGTGTGTGTGGGGGGGAGGAGGGTGGATGAGTGGGTGTGTATGGGTATATACATATAAAAGCTAGCAACTTAGCAAGACGTGTATACACGTATACGGAACGTGTCGCTGCAACGTGCGGATTATTCAAACAAGTGGAGCACGATCCAGTGGTATGTGTTTGTATGTATTGTATATATACCTATATATATACACATATATGTATGTATGTATGTATGTATGTATGTATGTATGTATGTATGTATGTATGCTGCCCGATCGAGCAAAACCTTCTTGCTCGCAGAGAAACCAAGAAGCGAGTTTACTAATCACCCGAGAAACGCCACGATTACAATCCGGTGGAATGCGCTTAGAGCCGTCCTTTCGAAAGGCTTCTGCTCTCACGTTCTCTATCTCTCTTACTATATTTCTCTAGACACGTATATAAAACTTATACATAGAGACTATAAGTCGATAACTATCGACAGATTAAATAATTTTTTGCTTAATCAACGATTTCTCGATCAAACAGAAATATATTATACGCATTTATGAATATATGTTTTCGCGATGAAATTTTTTTCTTTAAAAAAAAATAGAGCTGAAATCAAAAATTAATATCTAACTTGTAATATCTAGCTTTGACGAATGACATACACAGATTGTATCGTTCTATACTTTCACAGATACGAAAGGGAATATGTACCAAGAAAGATCTAACTTATCGCAACTCTCGAAGATCACGATCGTCGCACGATCATGTAACCTCTAGCTAAGAGAATACATACATACATACATATGTACATACATGCATACTTACTTGAGATGCATTGTATTGAGAGATTCGAGAGACTTTTCACGACTTTTTGCCGACACGAAAGAAAGTACATATTAACGTTCGTTATGATTATTTCTTTAAGGAGGGGATGACTTATCATGCCGATTAAAACAATCGGAATATGAACTTGTATTAAAACAAATGCATGATCAATTTTGACTTTACAATTTTTCTATTTGATAATGAGTAATAACAAAAACAATTTTTTTGAAAACCGTTCTTGTTTTTTTCCCTTAAATAATTACCTCCAAAAATAATTAATATATTTATAAGATATAATGGAGAGACTTGAGAGGAGCTTATCTTACCAGCTGTGCTCTCTCTCTCTCTCTCTCTCTCTCTCTCTCTCTCTCTCTCTCTCTCTCTCTCTCTCTCTCTCTCTCTCTCTCTCTCTCTCTCTTTCATTTAATAAGAACGCGACCAATTTGATAGATTGGAAAAGTTCTGCTCGTGCGTATCATCTTTGCGAATAATTGCCGTACGGAGATTCTCGCTAACCGATCATTATAATTTATTACATATCGTACACATATATAAATCTACGTACTTGTGTTTACACAACATACACGCACCATACGTATATATGTACGTAATACACAATATCGCATATATATGTACATGCCCGATCGACAGCGAGTTTCCTGTTGATTTTAGAGAAACTTTCGACAAGCTTCCTCTTATAATTTATCGCCTGCTACGTCATTATCGTCAATAATTATGAATGATCGGTCATCCGTTTGATGATTTCCCGGAAAATTTACGATTTGAAAAATCGACCGATTTTATTGAGAACGATCAATATTTTTTTAAACTGTAATAAATATATTCGTATAGTTTGACTATTTTATTATCTTTCCGTTTTATAATTTTCTTTCAATTTTTTTCAATTTTATCTGCTTATTTAACACCCTAAATGAATTTTCCTAATAATCATAATCTAACTAAATCACTTTTATTCAATATTGTTCATGTCCTAAAAACAATGTTTATATATATATATATACACATATTATATACATATATATATCATCATCATATATATTACTATTTATATATGTTACTATTATAAATCTAGATATATTAGTATTATATAAAATATAATAAATATATCACAAATAAATTGACGTCAATATTTCGAAATAAAAGGAAGAGGATGGAAAGAAAGAATGAAAGGTATAAAAATTTTCTTGTTATCCACGTACGTCGATTTCGTATCACGTAGGCACTTACAACTCGCATAAATCATACCTTACCATTGGACCTCCATTTCGTAGCACAAAGCCCGTGGCAATGCGCATGAGGACACGATAAAAGATTGCCGATGTTTCACCTTCGAAATATTCAAACCCTTTTCTCTCTCTCTCTCTCTCTCTCTCTCTCTATCTATCTATCTTCTTTACTCTTTTTCTTGTTACAAGCGCGTGTTACGAATACAGTTTCGCGATAAGAGATATTGCAGGAGTATATTGAAAGTTTCGACAATTGCATTATTGAATCTTGTAACGTGTTACAACGACCTCGAGAATTCGTTACGAGTTTGTATCTTTTTTTTGTTTCATTCTCTTTTTTTTTCCTTTTTTCTCTTTTTTATCATACCTTGCACTCTCGATTACGTGTGTGTGTGTATGTGTGTGTACAATCGATACAAAGATGAAATTACATGTAAGAGAAAGAGACAGATAAAAAGAAATATAGACAAAGTTATTATGTTAATATTAATAATAGTCTAGGTACAACGTGTTATGTTAATCACAGAATAGTTTATTATCATTAAAATTGAATCGATTAGCATCATAAATTGAATGTCTTATATCGATCTCGATTTTTCTTTTATAGCTCATCGAGTCTTTTTTACAACTTACAATTAATAATCGTGTCATTCAATTCCGAAAGATCAAGGAAAGCTTCTACATTGTTAACACCCGGTATTACACACTCGATGAAAATTAACACATCATTCATTGTACATAAAGGACTGTGGAGAATTATTAAACAAAAAAAAATTATAAGAGAGAGAGAGAGAGAAATTGCATCATTCACAAATTTACATTAGTCACAAATGCGTTACTATTGTTACCATCTCATTGTTAGTCCTATAATAAAATATTCGATTCTATCGATTTTTGTCCACTTTTCTCACGGCTCTCGTTGTCGTAACGACACATCGAACGATCGTGAATTCGATTCTCGTATTTGTACGGCTTATTCACGAAGCAAACATAATCGTAGCTTACCATGCCTATAACGGTAAAAACAGAACAACGTGCATTCGTGTATGCACGTTACGTGCAAGTTCTTAAATCCTTATAGATTTTCAAAAGTTTCCTATTATGTTTCTTTCATTATACATACATACATACATAGATATAGAAAAAAAAAGAAAAAGGAAGCTGTAACTCGAATATCATTTTTTGTTTGCTCTTTCAGCTACATATATATATATATATATATATATATATATATATATATATATATATGTACATTTAAATTAATTGGAACGTGTCGTATGTAAGAAGAAGAAAAGCTGATAATTAAATTAAAAAAAAAACAATTTTTTCATTTAGATTATCTCATAGATCATGTTAAAAGAGATGTAACCATGAGGATAACCTTTAAACTCAATCTATTCAGATTCAATGAACAAATAATAGTCACGATTCAATCGAATCTTTTCCGTGTCGAATTCCGTGAGACGAACAGGTAATTTACATTCACTTACGGGATCGAGTAAGTTTCGTTCAAACTCTGGCCAGAATGAATACGACTTGATTAATCAATTAATTGCCGTTGTCCGTTTGTTCAGTTCATCAGACGATCGGGCGGGTGGGTGAGTTGGTTGGCTTACCAGATCGTTTGTTTTCGGTTCTCTCTTGTCTTTCACCGTTGTCCATCCTAATTCGAATAATAGACATTCAGATCGCTTTAGAAATGAAAGGAAAAAGAAGAATGAAAAATTTATGATCATCCATCTTGATCTATCTCGAATTATGCGTAACGTGCATACATATACGTATATCGTCACTCGATTGTTAATAAATTAGGTTACATAAAATAAATTGATCCCAATAGAAGGAAATAAATGACGAAGAATCCTTTAATCGGCATCCTCTATCTCTATAATACTAATTTACATGTTTTCAATCTATTTTCAGATAATTCCAATGCGACGAGCGTCAAGAGGAAGGTGACGAGGTTGGGTCACGTACGAGAGTCGAATAAGATCAAGCAGAGATACTTGAGCCTGGTGGGACATCGGAGGACGATGATGATGTTACGACCGTTTTTATTTATTCTCTTCCTCGTTGTAAGGCATTGCGAATTGGCACCGATGAGAGCCAAGGACTTGGCTCTAGACGATGAGATACCATCGTCATCGTCATCGTCTTCGTCTTCGTCGTCGTCATCGTCGTCGTCATCATCATCAGCATCATCATCATCATTGTTGTCCTCCTCGGTGCCAACGTCAAGAAAAGGATCTCGGAGCTCATCTTCACCAAGCGAATTAACCTGGGAAGCTTGGTTATTGGTTGATGCACAAGCCGGTGATCACACTGGCTTAGACTCGGCCAATATATTACGAAAAATCACACCGAAGAGTATTTTCTTCGCTCCAACTCGCATCGAATGCGCCGAAGGCTACCGTGCTGATACCATGGACAGATGCGTGAAAGATGTCAAAATTGATCACGAAGCGCAATTCGATTTCCTCTTGAAACGCGTCAGTGCTATGTACTTGCAACGATTTGGTGCTAATACTCAGGATCAAAAGACGAAGGATCAGAAACACTCTTCTGGTCCACTTCAATTAAGCATTCCCTTGCTCGGTGCACCGATAGCTGCCTCTCCTGTTGAGACTCAACATATTACGAAGAACGAGGATGAAGGGACGAATGTAAGGGTCGGAGTTTTACCATTTTTGGAATTGATCGCTGGTTTACGCGAGGATAGCTAGCTGTACCATTAACATGAACGGCCTAACTTATTTTATTCCTTTTTATGTGATACTTTTCATTTTTATTAGGACATTTTTATAATTAATAATGTTTTAGATTTTTAGTCGAGAACTTTTTTTTTTAATTCGATGAAACCTTTCATTATTGATATTATTGAAAAAAAAAACGTGACGTGTTAAACAATGAATACTAATTATTTATCTTTTCTCTCTCTCTCTCTCTATTTCTATTTCTCTTTCTCTTCAAATAATTCTCGTAATATTCATTTGTTTAGTATTATCTTTAAAAACGTTAAGTACCTGTCTTTGCGTGAACCGGTAATAACATTAACGTCATTCTCCCAATGCAATACTTGAAAGTGTCTGTGATTTGGAATAAATATTTTTATTAATTAATTCGTCTTGCAATGGACACGTATATTTCGTATTACTTTCTTGTTAAATAAAGTGCCCTTATTCATAATATAATATATCCATATATCATGAAATATTTGTTATCTAGTCATTGCATCGATACTATAACGAACGATTTTATTTCATAATTTGAAGGAAGGACGAGTCACATGACTCATTGTTTATACATATATGTATATCAATTATCATGTACATAAATATAAATATATATATATATATATATATATATATATATATATATATTTAAAAAAATAAAATAAAATGAAATGAAAGAAAATAAAATAGTTTAGAATATACCGGCAATTGCGTATATCAGTAACGATGGTGATGATGAAAATAATAATAATATTAATAACAATAATAACGATCTCATAATAATGAGATAATCTACTTTGTTGTAAAATTACACAAGCACCTGTGCTACTTCTCTTAGGAACCCCTGAAGGAGACGGTTACCGTTTACGAAGCTAAGAACGAGACGACAACGGAAGAAGAAGAAGAGGGAGAAGTAGATGTAGAAGTAGAACAGGAAGGAGAATCGAAAGAGGAAGATAAGAAAATAATATTTCTTGGAAATACCAATAGAAATACCTTTGTCGATAAGAACGATGCTCCTAACGAGTCTTTCAAATCGGAAGGTATCGTTCCCGTTGCTGAATTCGTGGACGAGACGAATGGTAGTAGCTTTTCGGAGATAGTCGATTACAAGATACCGATCGATCTAAAAGCCATTTTAAATGTCACGAACGCGAATAAGAATGGCAACGGGAGTGGTGAGATCGTTCAGGATTCGAGAATGAAAGAAATATTTTCGATGAACGTTACGAGTATGTCGCCTACGTTGGTTTTCGTTTTGACACCGACGAAACAACCTCAAACCGAATCCCCAACTACCTCGGAGAATCCCCTGGAGGAATCATCCTCAAATGTTACAACCGATCACGTGATCGTTCGAATAAACGAATCAATGAAAAATTCAAGCAATCAGGAGATCGACGTAATCATCAGGGAGTCGAGTTCGACGATACCACCCCTGAGACAATTCTCTGAGATCCCATTAATCATTGAGGATAAGATCGAGAATAACGGTAGTAGTTCGGAGTCTTCTGGTATGAAAATAAACGATGGGGAAGAACAGGAAACGGTATATGAAGATGAACAAGTTGAGGAAGATGTCGACGAGGATGTTGATGAATACGTTGACAATACCGATACACCGGAAGAAGAATTCACCGAGGTCGTCGAAGGTGAGATTTTGAAACATGGCGAAGCCTCCCTCACTATACCTGTAAAGAACTTGGATAGATTACATTTGGAGGAGGAACATCGTGAGGGATACGAGGAGTCGGTTGTTAAAAAACAAAACGAGAACGATACGTTTGACATATCCCGAGATGAAATTTCTATTCGTTTCAATCATACTACCTTCAATATGGACGAATCCGATAGCAACATATCCAGTGAGGCAGCTATCAAGGACGATGTCATTATAGAGACAACGTTGCTGAACGTTAACCCCATGAAACTTTCGAACGACAGTAAATCTCCTTTTAAAAACGATAGCTCGGAGAACGATGAGGATGAACGTTTTAACGAACATTTTGAGTCGGAAAGGACACAGGACGCAAGGACAAAGATAATATTCCCAAAGGGAAAAGTTCGTACGACGACATCAACGAGTATAGAAGAAAATGGTAAATTGGAGGATCAGGTAAGTAGGACGAAGTCCGATGATAAAGAAAAGAATCCAACGGATTTGAGGAACGTCGAGCTAGTTGCCGAACCCTCGTCCTCGGAGTCTCTTCTTTACGATCCTCTTTCTGGTGATCGTTACACGGGAGAATCGATAATCGATTTAGAGGATTCACAAAAAACTAGCACTACTACTACTACTACCACTATTACTACTAACAGCCCTAACACACGAAATCTCTTGGATCTCGAAGGTTCATCGAGTTACGTAAGATCAGCACAAAGTTACGTTAAATTTCCTTCGGACGAGATCAACAGTATACACAATAAGGATTACAAGGAACGAGGCCAGCATCTTTACGACGAGGGACTCTACTCTAGTACAAGCACGAAAAGTAGCGTGCCGGTTCATCAAAAATCATCATCTTACTCGAGAACATCAACCGGTTGGAGAATAGATCGTCAACAACAGCCGGATAATGATAGAAATCGTTCGGTCGTCGTTCAAAGACGAAAACCAAGGCCGCCAATGTACTTGTCACGAACGAAGTCATCTCTGGCGAGGATCTCACCTAGTCTCTATTCCATCAATCAACCTCCTCGTAGTGCTACGATCATGGATAGAGGATATAGAAACACTTATGTCCAAGTATCACCCTTTCATAGGGTTGCATACTAAAATCCATATAGAAGGATGATTCGCCTGATTAAGCGAGGAAGATGATGTTTATGATCTTCGCGTACGGAGGGGGAAAACGGGGGCGGGCGGTCTATCAATGACATCGCTCTCCGCTGAAAACGATTACCTGAGAAACGAGCCGAGTCGACTCGATCGATGATGGATCGACTTTGATAAACGTCGATAGACACTCTTGGAACTGTGCCAAATAAAATGAAGGTTCAAGGGGGGGGGGAGGGGTAAAGCTATCGCTCGCTAAGAACGTGTGATACGCGATCGGAAACGTTCGAGGTTTGGCATAGTTACATTAATTCTTATGTACGAATCGAAGAATCTCTAACGATTTGAACGATTTTGCGAGAAAAGGAAGGGGGGAGAGATGCTGGAGGGCAAAGAAAAACAAAAGAAAAAGCTCGAACTCGAAAAGGATGCATACGTTACATAATAGAAACATCGATCGAGCTTCTTTTTCTTTCCTTTTTTTCTTTTTCCTTTTTCATCCTTGTGACGAAACGAGAAACAGACACGTTCGTTTATCTTTTTTAAACGATCCAACGATCCCAAAGATTTTTAATATTCGTTGGAAATGAATTTCTCGATAATACCTTTTTGTCCATTTAGTTAGCTTCTTTTCAAATGATGTCAGCGTCCAACAGATACCATGATAATAACGTTGGCGAGGTCAATCGTTCGCTTTAACGAGATGAAAATTGACATTCTCTGACGTTTAAAAGTGGAGAAAGTATATTGCAAATAGCCGTAGAGAGATTATATCACTGGTGCGATCGTTATCATAACGTTTTGCCGAACGATAAAGAGAAACACAAGAGAAGAGGAAGTTCGATGGTGATTTGATCGTCGATGAGGTTCCCTGTGTTTTTAAAACGAACGAAGAAATTCTTAAACTCGTTCGAGAGATTAGGACGATCTTATTAGAATTTCTACCGTAACTAAGTCGAAGAATTATCGGTATTAGTGAGATACTATTTTCGAAAGTGAAAGTCTTGATGATCGATAAGATCGCGAATTCGTTCCGATTGACTTTCACGGCACAGCGTACACACTGCAAAATTATTAGGAATTAGTAACAATTTTGATACAATCGATTCATATTTCTAATGTGCGAAGAAGAAATATATATAATGACACAAACCGTCGAATTTTAAATAATGTAATCGATCGAGAGAAGAGGAAGAAGAAGAAAAAAAAGGAGATTACCACGAGTTCGGGTAGCTCGTATTTATTTAACCTTCGTAACGTTGCATTCATATATATGTACATATCTACAAATTTTTGCTTACAGACCGATCGAATGTCCTCGACTCGTAACATGTGTTTATTATTATTTGATTATTACGAAGGTTATATTGTTTTTGTTTAATTTTGTTTGTTTAATAATAATAAATAATGAAATATTCGTTATCTACAGCTCGAGATAATATTAAATGAGTATAATCTTAATTCCTGTGAAAGAATGGATCATACTTGAATATTCAATTATTTGAAACATATATAAATACTATGAACAATGTTTTACCAAAAATAAATTATTCTTATCATATCCATATATATATATATATATATATATATATATATATATATATATATATATGTTGATCGTATAATTGGACAGACAAATGTAAAAACACATATACGACTCGAACTTGTGAAACTGTCGGCTTAACAACGTATTTATGTATCCAAAATTGGGCTCTGCAGTTGTATGTACGCACGCACACGAACGCATACTCGCCTCACTCTATGAACAATAAAACCACGCTACCTATCACGTTTATAGTTGCATCAGATTCAGCGTACTCGTAATATCATCGTTTTGTACTACCTTACGATATAAGGAGATCGATTTTACACGAAAATTGTACAGCTAAAATTACGTATCCATGTCTTCTGAATGTTTTCAATGTGAAAGATATTTAACGATCCTTTTTAATAGTATTTACAAATTTAGACTCGGAATAGTCATTAATGTTGACGATCTTCGATGTCGCTATGCCTTGTCCTGTTACACTGGTATTATTATTCTTTAGTGTTACACGATACACATACATTGTTTTTTTTTACAAAGAAATACACATGACACAGTTAGTCCTATACGAAAGACAAGTACGACCAGTGGAAATTAATACTATACTTTACTTTTAATAATATTCAACGTGTATGGCTATGTCCCTTTTACGTGTGATATCACGTATGATAAAACAAATATGACACTAGACAGTGTGGTCGGTAACATTATTGCTCTATGTATGTTTCAATGTGGTGTGTAATGTTTCTTATCTATTATATGCCAATCTATGTAAATATTAACTTTATTAAGAGAATTGTGTATATATATATGGTATTAATAATGAACAAAAAACACTGTCATAATACGTATTAATTGTAATTGTATTGAACAATTATTGTATTATTTATGACTAAATATAACAATGTATATTACATATTCTACAACCATTTACTGTAAACAAATGTATTTGTATAAATACGTTTGTTGCATAGAGCGTAGAAACAATCGCAATAAGATAAGACGATATTATTCCAAAAATTATTGTGTTCTCTCATTTCTCTAGCCTCTCTATTATTTTATACGTTAGGAGAAGATATTTTCAATCCTTTGAAACCACTTGCAAGCACAAATGTTTCGCTAGATTCGCTACGTGTTGCATTAGGTTTAAACCTCTTGATATTTGTATAAAATTTTCCTAAATCATTCTGCAACCGAATTAAATTAGGTCCATCCCAAATTTTAACAAGAAAAAGTCCGTCTTTTTGTAAAACTTGGAGAGCAAACTTCATGGCGCAATATGCCAACTTCATTATATTTTCATGATCTAGCTCTCTTATACCAGTAGCATTAGGAGCCATATCGGATAAAACAACATTTGCTTTAGTTTCATTTAACAATTGGTACACTTTTCTGTGTGTGTCTAACGCAGTAAAGTCTATATTTCCAAGAACAGTCGCACCTTCTATAGGAGAAATTGGATATCTATCTATTGCAATAACTCTCCCAGTAGGACCATCCTGTTTACAATCCGCATTGGTTAACTTGACAGCAACCTGAGACCAACTACCTGGACAAGCACCGCAATCTATTACCGTATCTCCAAAATTGAATATTTTTTTTCTCTCATTTATCTCTAACAATTTAAAAGCACTTCTGCATCTATACTTTTCTTGTTTAGCCATCTCAACATAGGGATCACGCAACTGTCTTTCCAACCATAATTGGGAACTATGTTTCTTGCCTTTCAAATTGTTCGGTTTCTCTCGTAACAATGTAGTACAAGTATGTACACATCTCGTCGTAAATATACTATTTATAATACGCATCTTCTTGCGGTGTTAATAACCTAACCTCTTCGAGTTAAAATATGCGATGAAACACTTCTTATAATCTTGATAAAAATTAATTTTATCTCATAACGGATAGATGGTAAGTAACAAACATATATTAAATCTTTATATTGAATGAAAAATAAAAAATATAAGTCAAAAGCGTCGACATCCATAAACACACGCGAGATAGTATTAAAACTGGAGCAGACTAGAGCTCGTTCTGATTGGTCGAAGAGAAACGCGATAGTTTCAAGACTATACAGCTGATTAATGGCAGAGGCAGCTTCGTTGGCATGCGCGAAGATGGTGGCAGGATTTCGTCGGCAGGTAAGATTTTGCCCTGCTTGCCGGCCATTGCCGGCGAATATGTGATCAACTTCGACGAGTTTAAACTGACGATACGAACGAATGTCTACAAAAAGGACTTAATTTACGATGAATTTAACAACGGGAAACCCGCATGGTAACGGCTTGCTTTATGCTGGCTTCAATCAGGATCAAGGTATGTGACCCAGTGCGCCACATTTTGACAGCGCTGGCATGCCACTGTCAAATTTATTTATTTTTCTTTTTTTTGCATCTTCTAACCTACGTCGACTTGCAATGTTTTTCCGTCATTTATTCTCATCGCGATTGGACGCTCGCCCACAAATCGAGTTATTTTCGTCGTCAACCTCGTAAATTTACGGCCAACAACGTATTTCGCGCCGATTAATTCAGCTTTTTTTGATAAAGCTTCATTATGGGCTTCTTAACCTCACTCGGTACCATATCGACATCAGTCCTTGTAGATTCTTTTCTATAAAGATGCCTTTATTTTTATTATTGTCCTTTGTTCCATCATTTTTACAACTTTTATTATTATTATTCCTATGTTTGTGTACTATCAAAATATATCTGTAGGAAATGAAATGGTACAGTATGTGATCTTTTACTTTCTAACTGTACTAACAATTTTTTAATTTGCAATTTTAGAATAATTTAGTTGACACCTATGAAAATCCCATCGATGTATATATTTTTGAAAATATGTCCACATTATATTGATTTTATACATACAGTTTCTTATAATGCCAACATTCTATAAAATCATATATGTCTTTGAACTTTAAGAACAACATTATACATAGTTATAATATTTCTGATACTGTGTATATCTTTCTTACCAAAGTATGTTAGTTCATTCAAGTAATCACTGGATTTACATGTAGTTGTTTAAGTATCATTGGATGTTGTAAAAGTATCAGTAAAATGAATATCCATAAAACAGGATATGCATGTATATAACATATGTTTAATAAGCAGTTAACAAAATCCTTTCATTTATACTGACTTTTGTAATTATAGGATGCTTTGTCTGTGGTACAGAAAATGGCTATAGAGTATATAATTGTGATCCTTTAAAGGGAAAAGAAAAAGAACGCCATGATTTTAATGATGGAGGTCTTGGTTATGTCGAAATGTTATTTAGATGTAATTACTTGGCACTCGTTGGTGGTGGACCAAAGCCAATGTATCCTGTTAACAAAGGTAATATCTATTCCGTTATATACACTCTAAAAAATAAGAATTTGTGATTAATATAATCAATATGATATTTTTAGTTATCATATGGGATGATTTAAAAAAAGCACCAGCTATTACACTGGAATTTAATGCACCTGTAAAAGGTGTAAAATTAAGAAGAGATAGGATAGTAGTGATATTAGAAGGTGTTATAAAGGTTTATACATTTACGCAAAATCCACAACAATTACATGTCTTTGAAACTAATCCCAATCCAAAAGGGTTATGTGTTTTGTGTCCAAACAGTAACAATTCTTTGCTTGCTTTCCCAGGGCGAAAAAATGGTCATGTTCAAGGTAATATTGCATTAAATTAAAAGAGCTTTATTTTATTTTCGCCATGTTTCTATGAAATTGGTTTTTCTTTGTAGTTATAGATCTAGCAAACACAGAGAAACAGCCTTTAAATATCGAAGCACATGAAACACCCTTGTCTTGTATAGCTTTAAATTTACAAGGTACTCGACTTGCTACGGCTTCTGAAAAGGGTACTCTGATAAGGGTATTCGATACGCAAAATGGTAATATGATCAATGAATTACGAAGAGGAGCAAATCATGCCAATATCTATTGGTAAACAAATTCAGCAAAAATTTTAATAAGAATCAATGATGTATATAATTGTTTAATCTAAAATTTCATTTTTTAGCATAAATTTTAATCACGATTCGACGTGGCTGTGCGTTGCGAGCGATCATGGTACGGTACATGTTTTTGCGGTAGAAGATCAAAAATTAAATCGTCAATCTAGTTTAGCATCAGCTACTTTTTTACCAAAGTATTTTAGTTCGAGCTGGAGTTTTTGCAAATTTCAAGTTCCAGGAGGTCCTCAATGCATGTGTGCATTTGGAACTGGTAACAATAGTATTATAGGTTGGTATTGATCAAGTTGAAAAATATATTTTTTGTGATTACACGTTAATTTTAAATAATAAATTGTTTCTTTCCCTTTTTTTTCTATATACAGTGATATGTGCCGATGGAAGTTACTACAAATTTGTATTTAATAACAAGGGAGAGTGTTCGCGGGACTTTTACGCGCAGTTCCTTGAATTAACGGATGATAAAATGTGACTGATAAGTGTAAGGCGTATGAATGTTTCATTACGAAAAGCTAATGTGACTTTTTTGTCTTCGTACGTCTCGTCGTTGCTTTCGTTTTACGTGTCAATTGCAGAGGATAGAGATTTGCAGTACATTTTCGCATCGTCGTGACTATTGTCGTGCTTGCTCAAAAAGAAAAGAAAGAAACAAAATAAAACAAAAAAAAATAAGCATTTTATGCAGGGAAGCGAAAATGAATCTTAACCTTTTAATGCTATATCATTCGACGGAGAGGACCAAAACGAAAAGTTATATGAATTGTTGGTGATACGTGCACTGTGCATGAATTTTTCATTAATAATAATAATAATAATAAGATCTAAGGGACATTATTGGTGATATATCGTTGATTGTTATGTGGGGCCTAGTGGAGAGGGAGGGGAATGCGCTTTCTTACTAAATTATGAGTTCTTAATTGTCACGAAGAAAAAAAACGACAAAAAAGTGATTGATCTAAGAGATCGACTTATCCAAGTGATATCCTGCTTTTCATAAGAAAGTTTAAACGTCTTTAAAAGAAATGTTAAAGATAAGAATGAATCATCATCATATTCTGGTGTCTTCTTAATTTATGTGCTTTTTCAAACACGAATCATTGTGTATATCCTTTCATATGCTCTTATTTTTCTTTTTTTTATTTTATTTCCCTTTTCTAGATATTTTAAAAATTATTTCCTTTTTTTAATCGAATCATGTAAAATTATTACATAAATCATATTATACTTTTTATTGGTGATCGATTATTGAAAACTAAGTTTACGCTATCGCATATAGAACGAATTCTATCGAATGACAAACTAAAGTGTAGAGCGTTTAACTTAGTGAGGTTTTATAACTTTTATTTTTTATTATTATTTCCGTACATTTAATATACATATACACAAGAAGTAACTATACTCGATTGTTAATATTGAATCCCATCACAAGAAAATATAGAGCAAAGATTGTAATTTCACGAAGATAGATTTTGATTGCGAAATAAAATTCATTATGCCTCGTAACAATATCGAGTTGTTCATTTTCGCCATTTTAAACATCAATTTGATATATTTTACACGCAATCCCAAGAGATAAAACGATATTATGTTATATATAAATCGATCGATTTATAAACATGATTTTCATTCCGTTTAGCTCTTCATTTTTTTTTTTTTTGATGAATCACTTTGATTGAAAACGAACTTACGTATGTAGATATATTTTGAATTGTTTTTATTTTTCTTTTCATATATATATATATGTACGATCCAAACGATAAAATTAACTCCTCCTGGGTACGCATATATATAGATTTATATTTGTTTATCTTAACATATTCGTCCCTCTAATATACAATTTTTTAGATCGATAGAGAAATAGAATAGATTCAAGAACTGTACAAAGCCATGATTCGAACACGTGAATGTAGAATGACGTTAAATTTTCTCTTCCCTTCCTTTCTTTTTTCTTTTTCTTCATCAACCCTTACGTACGAAAAAATGCAACACGTGTGTGTGTGTGTATATATATATATATATATATAATATACGTATGTAAAGCCTTTAACATCGTAAATCTTTATACAGGATCGTTAATAATTTGTTACAGCACGAATAACGCAGTATCAACGAATAATCCTCTCGAAATGTACAATTTGATAATTTCTCGACAATCATTAGTGAATTGTGCGTATGCTTCGAAACCGTATACTGATTGTAAAATGCATTTAAAGAATTTCATGTTTATCGGGTGAGAAAATAAGAAACACCCATTGATGATCATAATTAATTCGCTTTTTCCTCCTTTTTTTATCATTTCTTTTTTTTTCCTTTTTATTTCGATGGGAGGTCGATCCTCCATTAGATTTTTCTCGTTGTATTTGTTTGTGTCTAGTATGTGTGTATTTATGTATTCGCGTATGTTCTCCTTCCTTTTTTCTTTTCTCCGTTTTTTTTGCTTCCTCTTTTTTCTCTTTATAAGATTTTTAAACTTCATAGGGCTTGGTAGCCGATACACGACACATTTTTGGACCTTCCGCTATCGGTAATGCATATTTCTTGACGGTGTGTACTTCATGCATCAATCCTTTCTTTAATTCAAGACTCTTGTATGTACTATACACGACGAACCATAGATAGGAACTCGTGATAACAAATAACAACACGATCGCGCCTGGAATCACACGAAGAAAGTTTTTAATCGAACGATTGCATAGCTCAACGAAAAAGTAAAAGAGAGAGAGAGAGAGAGAAAGGAAAACAAAATCACTAAAGGAAAATTAATAATAATAATAATTGACAATTTACACATACGTTCGCAAATGTCTGCCTTGCCGCCAAGAATTGCGATGAACGGACAGTCTTGTTCAACCAGGAACAGGGATATGGTCAATGCCGATATTATCGTCATCATCACCATCATCCAGGGTGCCATAAAATGACGATTGTTCTATAAAGAAAATAAGACGATGTCTCTTTTGAGAAGAATCTTTATATATTAGGATTATTATATTATAGGAGGATTAATAAAATATAAATGTAAACATTTTTACCGTTAATCCTCCGTAAAGCAAAAGGATCGTAGTCATGAAATGTATTACCGTGATCACCAGCCCACAATACATGGAATAGACGGTCTCTGAAGATAAATGAAAAGGAATTTGATTAATTTAGATGTTGGAAGATACTGGTACCAGTATTCTTCTCTTGAGAAATATAATTGTAATTTTTTTTCTGTCTTTCTTCTTTTTCTTTTATACCAGTAGCATTGTGATGAGCCATGTCCATTTTTTTAGTATTGAGATGATTCGAGGATATATCCTCCAAAGCTTCTCTTTCGAGAGCATCCTCGGTGTCTCTCACCACCATTTCTTGAATCCCCATAGCGTGTGCCAATGCCAGTACGAAAAACACCATACTAAATCCGGATATAAACTGAGAAAAGACGATTATTGTAATTAAACTTTACTATAGTATGGTATGTCTTTTTTTGTAGAGTACTCACCAATTGTACTATAGCAATTAACACGGTACCTTGCCGGAGACTGAAGTAACATAAAAAGTTTCTCAGTAGTCCTACCTTCATCTTCTCTGTTTTAAGTTTATTCGATCCTAATGTAAGATAAAGAGAAGATTATTATTATTATTATTATCTTCGTAATTCTTATATAAATATAAATTGATATATTTCGTTTATTTAAAAATTATAAAATACTATTATTTATTACTACACATAGGTGTTCATCACAGAGATAGCAAAAAGAAAATTATTCATCGATTAATACTCTATCTTCATAGAATAAAGAAAAAAAAAGAAGGAAAAGAAAAATTTTAATGATCACAAAGTTGTTAAGATCTATGTGCAAGTGCATTACAACGTTGCTCACCTTGAAAAACACAAGAGTAGTATGTATATTCGAAATATGAGTGGAATAGGTAAGTTCTCTCTTTCTCTCGATTTGCTTTCTCGCTTCCACGACGTATAAGAATCAATAATTTTCACTGTCTCTTAACAAGAAAACAAAACATTCGATGACGGCTTGATGAACTCAAGAATGGCAGGTAAAAGTTGATGAGGAAGGTGTTGTTGTGTCCTAACCAACAAGGATATAATACACCCTTCTTCTTCGAAGATGTTACTTTTAAAGTTCGCTTTAGATTCCGACGAGTTCATTGGGTTACGTACTTAGCTGCATCGAGACCACTTCGCGGAAAATGCTATTTTCTTTGACTCGTCCGTAGGAGGGCAGACTGGAAAGGTGACCAAGAGGGTGGCCAGGAGGGTAGCTAGGAAATTGACTCTCTAGGGTAACTCCTCCATGGCCCTCTGTGCCTCTCTACTGATCATACTGACAGTGGTACTTGCCTGTAAGCCTACTTTACGCGCAGCCGCGTCACGATCCTTCGAAAGCTGCATTTCGCTCCACAATCGATCACCATTCCTTCTCTCAGACGTATATCATTAAAGACTGATCGAGCAATTCCTTAGTCTTCTCGATCGTATCTATCGATTTTAATTATTTATATATAGATGTATAATGGATCACGAAACTATAGCTATGTTATTCAAAATCGAATAACTTTTTAGAGAAATAATTAATATGTCACGAGAAATATATTAATACATATTAGAAAATATTTTGTTATGTTGAGCAGTAACGATTAAAAAATATATAAATATTGTTTGTGTACATAGGCGTTTTCTAAAATCTACTTTACTTCCAGATAAAAAAATATTTATTACACGATTTTAAATATATTCGTGATATTCACTATACGTAATATATAGACAATTTGTATTCTACGTTTAGAAGTATTGAAAAATTTTCACTTGTATATTTCCATTTAGATCGTATTCCCTTTTTATATAAAAAGTCGTTTTCAACATTTTTTTATTTCTTTTTTATTGTGAAACTTTTTTGCTGCATTACTTTTCTTCTTTCCTTCTTTCTTTCTTTATTAACGTCTGGCTCACCCTTTATATGCCGGTAAAGTTCGAGACTTATTGATATTAGCTGTAAAATGTGATCGAAAGTTAGTTCGATTGAGTTGAGTCATCGAGTCGAAGTAGTCATAGAAACGCGACGCGCGTGCCACATTCGATCTCAACTCGAAGTGGAAAAGTGATCGTCCTTTTTGATTCCTCTTCATTTCTAACGCGATCGTACACCTAGACATTAGAAAAATTTCTCTTTCGATAGTTAACTATATCTAAGTGTAAATGGAACGAAATTATCAAAGAGTCGGGATGGGTGTCGGAGCTTTTCATAATCCACCAAGAGGAAAATACAGCGAGGAAACGAAAAACCTGATTAAACGTGAGTCAAAAAACCAATTAATCATTAATTAATTATCATTACTGACATCACAATTCGATTAAAATGTTATTATTCGTCTTTTCATAATTTTTCGAGATTTTGCATTATCAAACGATCCGTGTGCGATATTTTTTATCTCGCAAGTAATTTCTGTCTAAATAATATTTACGTGCATAGAGTATATCGCGAAAATAAGATAGGTGCTAACAAGTAGTTACGGATTTTTATTTTTTTTTGGTGGGGTGGGGACAATCATTTTTGTCGTCAGTTTTGATGGAAGAGTCGAAAGTGGGCATGAGTCAAAGGAAAGTTATTCAAGATGCTGTTGATAAAGGTGAATCTCTTCCACCGCCTCGAAAATCAAATATGGGGGATAAGAAAAAATCGAAGGAACCTCAGGTAAACGTATATACCGATTTACATTGAAAATACGAACGAATGGGGAAAGGGACGATAAAAATAAAATGAAATAAAATAAAATAATTTCGTTAGGTCATGTTTCCCAGTCTTTGGAAGAAACGTTCTCAGAATATGATAGTCAATAGCGGTGCTTATGAAAGGGAACAATATCGACGAACTGCGCCCTTACGTAAGATATATAAAGTAGTCTTTATGAGACATTGAAAAATGTGATGTTTAGGAAAACGAGAGATGTTAAATTTGTTCGTAGCTAACAAGGAAAAACAGAAACGTCATTTGGCTTGCTTAATGGCTTATGGAAAGGAAATGCCCGAAACTCCACGCGGGCCGAAAGTTCTTCACAAAGCAAGAAGGGAACCTGTATTGAACGAAGACGATCCCTTTGAATATAGTAAGATTCCATTTTTGTAATTTCTTTTGAAAACATAATTTTTCTTCATATTTTTTTTGTCACAGTTTTCGAGGGAATACGCGAAAGAATGGAATTTTTGAATGACATGGAATGCCTTGGAATGGGTAAAAAATATCGACCCATTATACAACAAGAGATAGCTCAAAAGATTCGATTAATGGAATCCATCGATAAGGAAAGATCAACGGAAGTTCAAAAGGAATTACAAAAATTTAAAGACGAACGACCACCACCGAAACCATTCCCTTTGGGAGATTTAGATGAAAATTGAAGTAAAACACTTTTCTTTGCTTTTAATATATTTTTAATACATTTAGGCATTGTTGCCGATGTGATAATATTTTTTAATATATCAAGATTTTCGATAGACTTCAGTATGCGCGCGTGTGTTTATCCATCGTAAAACAAATTGGAAGCCTTTTAAAGACGATAAATATCTTATATACATAGGCATATTTGACGGTTATATAAGGTAAACGTATATGTATATAATAAAAATGCTATATTTTTCATCATAGGAATCACACTGATAACTTATATTCGAACATAATAAAGAGATATATATATATATATATATATATATATATATATATATATATATATATAAAAAAGTCGAAAGAAAGTTTTGTAAGTTTTAACGATCTCAGGACTTACGAATTCGGCGCACTGCTGTGCTATTGGTTGCGAAGCTTCGAGCGCTCACCGCTAGAGGTCGCCTCCGTGGCGGGAGAAATAAGAACGGTCCGTCGCGTCGGCTAAAAGCGTTTGGTCCTCAGTTCAGCGCCATACGGCAATGGCGAACGGTGTTAATCATTTTTATCACCGAGACCTCGATTATTCGCAATATTTAACGCCGGCTATACGTGCAAAGCAACACGAGTGTGCGCGTTCGACGATTCACGTGTACCCGCGGAGAGAATTCTAACCTCAATAAAAAAAGAAAGCGAGAAGACACGAGAATCGTTTCGATCGGCTTCCCGGATGATCTACCAGTGAGAGCCAACATGGCGTCGACCGATCTGTCGTTCGGTAAACGATGAATTCGTGTCTTCGAAAGATCTCTCTTCTCCCTTTCTTTCTCTCTCTCTCTCTCTCTCTCTCTCTCTCTCTCTCTCTCTCTCTCTCTCTTCCCATTCATTCCTTTATTTATGAAATTACATTCGATTTTTTTCTTTGTTTAACGTATATACTCCCATATATTTTTAATTACATTATAAAACTGTAAGAGCGATTAGTCAATTTATTTATTTATTTATTTATTTTTTCTTTCGATCTCAGTTTAATAAATAACAAGAAAATGATACGCTCACGGAATGACAGAATGCACCGAGATAAATAACAATTGAATGATTAGCGGGCGAATAACTATGATTAGAAATTACTGTTAATGATACTGTTTGGACAAACGTAATTTCGTACGCGTTCACGGAAGTTCGTTGAAAACTGGTTTAGAGTCGTCTTAAATGTCATCCGTTGGTCGTCGTTATTTTATGTTATTTATTTCACTTTTCCAATGTCTCGCTATATAAAATTATTATAAAATATACGGGAGATACGACTTATGAAATGGGCTAACTCGATGAATACATTTATTTATGTATCTATGTAGGGTTTACTTACGTCACGAATGCATTTTTGGCGATGTAACAGTTATATTACTTTGGAAGTAGTTTGACGTTATCAATTGGAATCTTTTGTGGAATGTAAACGCACGTCATTTTATAATGGACATTTGAGTATGAGAAGTATTAATGGCATGAACATATTAAAAGTTATGCGATAGCTCTTGGAACAAATTGATTTACAAATATCGACGTAATTCAAAAGAAATAAATTCCATCTTGTCATGGTCGTCTTTTCCTTCCTCTTTTTTTTCTTTCTTTTTTTTATCGTGTCGACGAAATAGAATAATGAAAATGAACGAATTAATTTTGCAAAAATTATTTTCGAATGAACGAATGAGTCTTCGAGGAACTCGATACTAAAGAACGTGGTCCGTTATAGCGAAACGTGAAAGTTATACGAATAACGGCCTAAATTAACGAGCCACGTTAGACGAATAAGATATCGTAGAAAAATTTCCTTTCGATGATTGTTATTTTTTGAATTAAAAAAAAAAAAAGAGAAATCATGTGACTGATGTCACGCGAGTTCTCCGATTTTTACATAAAATTTTTCGTAAAATTTGTTATGAAATTTGTTGTGAAACTTGTCATGAAAGCGTGCGTTTGAAATGAATGCAATGAAAATATTTCTATTCTCAAATGTTATCAGAAATGATATAACTCGGAAACATTCGTAAGGGACACTTCGAAAAATTCTCGTTTACTCGCACTATCGATAACTTCACGTTTGTCGACTTTCACTCATAAATGTGAACGCTCTGCTATTACGAATTATCTAAATATATTTTATTCGAATAGTGAAAACATTAATAAATGTCGAATAAATGTTGAAAGTAGTTGACCATTGCAGTATGTACGTAACTATGTACATTAGTATTTACATTCGATGTCGTTCGATTTTCGAACAAATTCGCTCAAATATCTCCTGGCTATCTGACTCGGATTCTTCATTCAGATTATTAGTTTTGTATTGAGGCAAAAGAAAGGGTCGAAGAGAAAAATAAATAATAAACGATGAAATGAGATCGAATGATATTTCTGTTTGAAATTATTAAATCGAACATACGTACACGCATTTGTCTCGACTCGTTATCTTGAATTTTGCACTGACTACACAGCTGTTACCACAATAAAAAAAACATACCTAAACACCTCGATAGTTATTCGAATAAGAAAAAGATATACCATAACCTTCTCGATAAACCACGGTATATAAAGCGAAAATTTGAAAAAGTTATCAAACCGATTAATTATCTTCGAATTCGTTGTCATAAAATAATTATGCAACGGTATAGAAATTTCGATCGATCATCGTCAGATTTCACAAATTTATACGCGAGTATGTTTACGAGTAATCCTGTATAAAAAAGAAAAAAGAAATTATGCACTTAAACGTACAAAATATTTAAAAAAAGAGAATAAAAAAATTCGTTGATTCGCAATTTCATTTTACTTGCTACTTTAATACATGGTATAGGGACTCGAGCAATGATAAAAGATATAAACAATTTGTCGAGGTTGCATCGCGCGATATCGAGAAAAAACAGGTTTTCCAATGGCGCCTACACCATTTATTGTCTTCCCGTCGATTAGTCGATCCTCTTCGACCGGTTCCATACTCCTCTAACGAGTAAACAGGACGAGGAACGATCGAGGACGATTTCTTTTACTGTAAATACATGGTCGAATAAAGATTCGAACGTTCCCTTGACGATTTTTTTGCTGCTAATTTCATGAGAAAATTAGCAATAAAAAAAATGTACACACGCATTTTGAAAATTTTACATTATTTTCTTTTAAACAATATTAGGCTCGATACCAGCCTTCTACAGAGAGGTCTACGAGAAGATCTGTTCGCCTACAGGTGGAAATGTCGAACGAGAAGTTTTTAAATCCCTTCTCGTCAAGTCTCAGCTGAGCAGCTCAGTTCTCAGTCAGGTAAGCGAACGCCATCGTCATCTCCCCTTTTATTCTTTCTTTATTTCTTTCTTTCCTTATCTCTCTCTCTCTCTCTCTCTCTCCCACCCTCTCTCGCTCTCTCTCTCTCTCCCACCCTCTCTCGCTCTCTCTCTCTCTCCCACCCTCTCTCGCTCTCTCTCTCTCTCTCCCTCCCTCTCTCGCTCTCTCTCTCTCTATCTCTCTCTCTCTCTCTCTCTCTCTCTCTCTCTCTTTCTCTCCCCCTCTATCTTTCTCTTCCCAACATTATTATGAACTCTATCAACGCTACAAAAAAGGAGAGTCTCCTCTCCGTTCTAATGTAAAGACGAAGTCATATAAAAGCGATCGTCTTGTTAATTCGATTTTAACGTTTTTATTTTCTTTCTTTTTTTTTTTTATTAATATGTAAAATCGAAGTATGTAATACTTAATAAACATTTTTTATAGAATTGACATATTCCAATTTTATATGTATATATATATATATATCTATACACACACACACACACACACACAGAGAGTGTCCCAACGGAAAGTGTCCACTCCAGGATTATTATGAAACATAACGATTTTTACGAAGAACACCGAAACGGGTTTTTTATTGTTTATTTTAAAAGAGGGGACAGGTAGTCGTCATAAATTTACTCCTAAAGTGTGTGAACTCCTAAGGAGGATGACAAGCCCCCACAAAAATCTTATATGGCAACAGAGAAAATGCATTTCGAAGGATTTGCTTGAAAACAACTTTTACTTTATTTTATGTTCAAAATGTATATCGCCGACCTTCACGGACCGAATAGAAGACGAAGAATGTAAAAATATTAATCCTTCAATGTTTGTTAGAAAATAATAACTGTTGAGATAAATGTCATGAAAAATTTTAATTGTTTTATCGCGTATTATATGACATTAAATGGATATATATTTCGTTAATTTTACATCTTTAATCATCTTACATAATTGCATTGTGAAGGGTCAATGAAAGCTGAAAAGAATGAGAAAAAAACTTTCGAATAGTTTTGTGATAGTATGTATACGTATATTGACGGTAACTTATCGTTTAAAACGCCCGTCGATGATAATACATACAAACGCCCCTTCATAATAGTGGAAGATTATTCTAGCGAATGCAGGGTCGTTCATAACGTCATCACACGTCTCGTTGCTATCATAAATACGAGGGAGAATATATATTTTTATTACGACTCGTCTCCGTTATCTATTAGAACGAAAGAATTCAAAGAATCGTGAATAGAAATTTTTCATAAAAATTCTTTATTATTATTATTTTTTGTCTTTATCTTTTTTATTTTTATTTTTATTTATTTCGTAACCCAACTTAGGTGAGGCTATCTTTCGTAATCGCAAATATGTTGCGTGTCGTTAAAGTTCGTATGGTTAATAAAACGCGCTACTTATACGCTTCCTGAGCATGTAAGCCAACCATAATCACGATTCACTGATAAAATTTATGTACTCGAGCGAAAATCTACATATAACCGTATATTATATTTTTTTATATTATATTATATTATTTCTAATAATATAGACATATTTATATATATATATATATATATATATAGATAATATAAATGATAGCGAAATCAAGAATTCGATCGTATCAAATCATAATACCACATTGATTAATTCACAGTTGTCGATATTTACAATTATAAATTAGCAAACAACAACAAAAATATTCGTTTCATGATCGATCGATCGATCTTTTCTCACTGCGGGTCTCGTTACAAGTGAGGACCGCCCTACCAATACGTCCTGCCTTCCTGTTAGGTGAAATCGTTTGATCGTCGTCTTCCGTGTTAAAGCGCATGTATTCGTATATGTACATAGATGCAAAAGCGGATTAAAAACATACGAACAATAAATGTTCATTTTGAAAGTAATTGTATTGCATACGCAGCTATCGTGTGTACATTTAAAATTAATCGTTTTATCGATATTTTTGTTGAATATTTCTTTTTTTTTTTTGTTGTAAAATTTCTGAAAAAAGAAGAAAAAGTAAAAGAAAATTATTTTTACGGGTCGAGCGAAAAGTTCCTAAGTGATTTTTAGATATCAATTACTCTTTTTCTAGATTTATTGAGTTAATTTTTCTTCAGATTGTAAAGGAGTTACTAGGCTTGTAGTATTGCAATTTAAAAAAAGAAAAAAAAAGAAAAAGGATATAACTAGAAAAGGTTGCAAAAGTCACCTAGGAATTTTTAATCCTTCCTCTATATATAAGAAACTGTTGTTGAGCCTGTATTTTGCTATTAGAACGCAAAGAAGAGATCACGTAACGGCGAAATGATAATACTAGAAGTGTATTCCAACTCGTTACGATGACGGCAAATTACGCAGATTGTCGCATTCGCGAGATAACGACGGTCGTATCTTTTCGTTGTCACAAGCGTTTAAATCTCTTTGAGATTCAAATTAGAAAAGAAAAATATATATATATATATATGTATGTATGTATATGTACATATATATGTACGTATATCGAAAGTATATGAGATCAAGTCCGTATCCTCGGCGTATATTTATTTGCTATGCCCGTTCATTCGTTCGTACATTCGTTCTTTCGTTCGTCGAACCGAACCTTCGACTTTCACGACTTCCACTTCTCGTGCGGCCTTTAAAACGAGATTACTATTGATTTAAATTATCTCATTTGGCACGTTGTTCTAATGTCTAACTTTAATTGATCGTTAACCCTTCTTTTCATTGATTTCTTTTTTCTTTTTCCTCGTCTAATATTTTCTATCCCTCTGTATCCTAATCAATTTTTATTTACTAATAATATTACGTCTTTTTATAATATATTCTAATAAATATATATATATATATATATATATATATATATATATATATATATTTCTTCCCGTATATTCTAATCATTCTAGATACTATAAATGTGCTTTTAAAAATATATTTGTCTTCCTATATCTTAATCAACTTAAATCATTTTTTCTTTCTGTATTCTAATAATAAATAATCTATATATGTATAATACACACACACACTTTATTATCATAAACGAACTATACTCGCGTATTTCTTTTTTTTTTTATTAAGCAAAAGAAAGTTGTTTTCGTATCACCCACTAAAGTTATCGTAACGTAAAATCTTTTTTTTGTTTTTTTTTTTCTTTTTGTTTAAACGAAACACCTGAAAACGTGCTCTTTCATTGTTGTTGTACATCGTGATTCGCGATGATAAACGATTAGGAGGTGTATGGAGAGGACGATACGTGACGTACGCGAGCTCATCGAAGAAACTACGTGCGTACCAAGCGACGAGCGACACGGATGCATTGTTAAAACACGCGAGATAAATCTTGGCAAATCTTGTCTCTCTCTCTCTCTCTCTCTCTCTCTCTCTCTCTCTCTCTCTCTCTGTCTCTTTCTCTCACTCTATCAGTTTCACTTGCTCCACCAAAACACAATCGAAATTATCTTTTATCAGCTAGATGACGCTGTAATCTTACATTTTATTAACATTTCCCAGACTAAAGTAATTACTTGTTTTCTGTTACATAAATCACGATAAATAAATCAAGTTGAATGTCTCAATGAATACAAACTGGACAAAAAGTTTCTGAAAGACTTTTCAAATCAATCGCTCTTCCACGAGACTCTTTAGGCTCTTTGCAAATTGTCAAATTACAAGTTTAAGAACTTGTTTAAAATCTCAAAAAAAAAGAACTTTGAAAAGTGTAAAAAAAAGTACGTAGGATTGATTTTAAAAATTACAAAGTCTAGAGACTTTCGTCCAGAGACACATCTGACGTAAAATATAATGCCCGCGTAAGATGCGGGTCTTCCCTCCCCTCCCCTTGTCCCCTCTACATGTATATCATTCCAATCGTTTCTCTCCTTTTTTGTTTATTACGATATCACTTTCCTCAAATTCTTGTTTCTTGTCAAGTTTATTCAAAATTAATTTTCTTCAACTCGGACTCTTTCGAATTTCTTTTTACGTTTCCTTGACATTGACACCCAGGGCGTGAGCCCTACTTGCCCAATCCTAAATACTCTATGCCTGTATTTATATGAACTTGTTAATCGTGATCTCAATCATAATTAACATTATCTTCTTTCCAACGATCTATTGTTCTTGAACTTTAATAAATTACTATATTTAATCTGGTGTGATTAATATTTTATATATATATATATATATATATATATATATATCAAGCAATAAATACGTATCTAAATATATTTATTGCGTTTCATTGCGAAAAATAAAAAATTATTATTGCGCGGTTAACGAATTGGATTAAAATTAATTAATTAATTAAGTTCGAAATTGAGTGTGTTGAGTTCGGAACGACGAAGACGATTTAATTTTTCAGGCGATCAAAGGAAAAGGGAGGGGAGAGACAGACAGACAGAGAAAGAGAGAGAGAGAGAGAATGACCACTTTTGTAACACAACACGAATAGATAATCTATTTTTATCGGGGGCTCTTCTCGCGATGAACTTGATCGACGATTAAGGTTTAATGACACTCGTGAGAGAACAACAAGAAATAACAAGGGTTTAAGCTTCAAGAACAAACGAGTATTAGTATAAGTACAAGCAAGAACTTCGTAAAAAAAATTAGATGTTCCAGCATCTAAGATCTTTATTTAATCGTTTATAACGTCACGTAACTTAAACCAAAGTCACACGCCGATTCATTTTATTTAATAATTTTTATCCAAAAATTCATTGTCAGTTTAAATGAAAAAGTTTGTTTTGCCAGGTACAATTATTATTTACTATAATTGAACCAGTACGAACTATATTATAATGTTATCATTATACAAATTAGTTGCACATATATCTTATTTAATTTTTTTTTATCGCAAAATGAATAATAACTTCATATACGAAAGTTAATTGTTTCCTAACTGCATGAATTTTAACATTATTAGTTAATTATACCAGTATACATTGTACGTACTATAATTTTCGCATTATGCGTGATCATTTTTTTTTCTTTTTCTTTTAGACGCTGACAGAAAAAAAATTGAATTGAAAAACATTTAGATAACGAATGAAGCTATAATATGATATTCTTCATTTTTTATTATTATTTATTTTTTATTTCTTACTCCATCAAGGCTTTGTTCATCGAAATAGTTAACTATAATTGACGTGTATTCACTTTACGTGTTATACTCTTTATGTAAGAAGCTGTCAGTGTTGTCAAGGAGAAGGGGTGAGGTAGGGATATGAAGCGGGTGAGAATAAAGCAAGTAGAGGGGGAATGGAACGGCATGGTAGAAAAATCTTCGGAATGCAGTTACTTTCATTTGTGGCCTAATGCTTAGGCGACGTTCACACCAAATATAAATGACATATATGTATATAAATATGCATCTACTAATATCTATGTACAATAGATTAAAACAATTTTTATTTGTTTCATCTAACAATCAAACATGAAATCAATATCTCTCTTATTATTTCTCTTCGAATGAACATTGTGCAATAGTATAACGTTGATTATTCACGCATTATCTTAGGTAATATTAGTCATTCTCTATGAGTCAAGCTTTAGGATAAAATTCATGAATAAGAAACGTATTGACGATGGAAAATAAATCTATACATACTATTGTGTGTGTGTGTGTGGGGGGGGGGGGTGTACATATTATTATATACTATACAAATTTCATATGTTTACTCATCAGGTTCGAAGTTTATTGTGTTTATTAGGATAACTCGAATAAATAATAAATTTATCTAATTAAAAAAAAAAAAGAAGAACAAAGCATTTAAACTAAATTCGAAATATTAATGAATTTAATCGAATGAAATGATATCGTACATACTTGGAATGATTTGATCGTATAAAATTTTAATCAAATATTACGGAACATAAGACGAACAATGGTTTTCTGTATGTAAAAAATAAATTTAGATAAAAAATACCGTCACCTAATACTCGAATGAATTGAAACATCTAAAAGATTGTACATTCTCCAGATATGGGAACTCGTGGACAGCAAGACGGGTTATCTCACGAGGAGTGGATTGTACAAGGGCCTTGCCCTCGTCGCCTTTGCTCAACAAGGAAAGCAACCGAGCGACAAGCTTCTAGAAAACTCCGAATCTCAAGGTGAGAGATCGATTTGTTCTATAAATCGTACATGTCTATCTCGTTTCGGATCAACGCATCTTAATGAGAATGAATTAAAAAAACAAAAATAATAATAATAATAAAAGAAGAAGAAAAGAACGGTCGCTTGTTTTATTATGATTCTATGTGAAACTTCTATTTCCATGCAAGTCCCACGTAGTTTGAGATAAGTGTAACATAAGAATGTTATCGGACAGGTACTTGGATAACGACTTAACAGTCACCTAAGTGTGCCAGCATACATAAATTAAACTCACCGTTTCCGTTTAGGGATATCTGAACAAACACCTCATGTGTAAACTTTGTAGAATCTACAGTCTCAAGTGCAATACAATGAAGAAGTAGGATAAAATATAATAAATGAAAAAATAATGTTTTCTCTCTCTTTTCCTTTTTTGATAATCTTAAGATCTTGACAATCGTACGCACTCGAAATTGACTTCTCAATCGAGAAATCAAAGCATTAAGTTTAAATGCAACTAGCGATGCCGTAGGTCAAGAAAGTCCATGAGTATCGAGGTTAAGACGATAGCGATTATCTTTCACGTCGCGTAGAAAAAGTAACAATGCCAGAGGAAAATCTTGGTTATCTGAATAGCGTGTTTTACGTCCGTATATTCAGGCGTTTTCTGAATTCTGTCTACTTTCTCTGAACGGCTCTAATTCTAGAAAAATCACGTTACTTTGTAATCCTTTTACAAATGTGCTCTTAACGATATATATATATATATATATATATATATATATATATATATATATTTAGTTTCTAAATAAAAATAATCAACTAAACGCATAAAAAAAGAATTAAATAACAAAATGTTTCTATGCGAAATTACCTGTAATTGTTATTGCAATAATGAAATTAATGAAAAATTTATGTCTTCATATCGATAGAATTACCCGTCCCGGTTCTCGGCGATTTATCGGAGGTGACTCTATTAGCTCAAAGACTGCACAGAGGTAACAATCCAGCGAAACTGAATCTCACTTACACCGATATATGCAATTTAGACACGATAGAGGTCAACTTGGTACCCGAGAAGAAAGGTATCTTTTTAAAACACGTGGAATATCAAGTTACAAGCAAGGTAACGATTCACAAAGTATTTTTAATTCGTATTAAATAAAAAATCATTACGATCGATGTTATTTTTCTCTCTCTCTCTCTCTCCCTCTCTCTCTCTCTCTATTTTACAGCGATTTAGTTCCGTAGTTTACAGACGATACAACGATTTTGTTTCACTGCACGAACTTCTTTTGGCGAGGTTTCCTTATCGATTGATACCGAAATTACCACCAAAAAAGATCGTAGGAGGTAACGTATATCCTATTTTGTAACATTCACTCAGTGTGTCTATGTGTGTGTGTGTGTGCACGCGCGTGAACATACGTATGAGTCATAAAATAATTGTCTCAAGTTTAGATATACCGAGTTGTGTAACGTAATAACGTGAATCGTTCTTTACAGCATTTTTATAACTGTTAATATTATGTGAAATTTTAATCCTTGAATAACATCGACAGCCGATTCTCAATTTCTGGAAGAACGAAGACGATCTCTTCTGAGGTTTCTAACATTGATCGCTCGTCATCCGGTAGTTAACAAGGATCCGATCGTACATTTCTTCTTCACTTATACCGGTGAGGAGACTCAGCATAAGATACGCGAAGTTTTCCGACGGGTGCCGGACGAATTCGCGACCTCGGAATTATCCTCCAGGGCGAAGGAATTAGTACCACCAGAAACTCTTACGGAATTTGCAAATAGCAGAGATCAGATAAGAGTTATACTGTTAGGTATATCACGTTTGAAAAATATAGCCGACTGTCTGGCTATCAGATCTCATAGTTACGCCGTTGACATGGCTGAATTGGGAACACAATTGAACAATTTGGCTTCCGAGCCACATGGTGCTAGCTCTTGGGTAACCGGAGGTTCTACGATCTGGCAGGACATGAAGAAAGGTTTCCATGTTATATCAAAGTGAGAATAAATCTATTCATGATCGCTCGTATGTTACTTTTTTTTTGTAAAAGAATCTTTAAAAGAGATAACGAATGTTTTAGGGAATTTAATCTATTATCCACGAGAGCACTGCAACAAGCAGTTAGAGAAGAGACTATGATCTGCGAGAGACTGAACTTTTTGTTAGATATTCTTGTAGCTCATAGAATATTATGCGAAAGACACGAACGAGGTGTCAGTGCTGATCATCAACGTGCGTTATCGACGATGTTATCTCTGAAGAAACGACAAATGCAAGGGGTCATTCGTGGAACGGACGTATGTACAGAATTTATTTAAACTAAATATAAATATAATTTCTATAATATTACCTTCTCAATATAACCGAAATAACCTTCTATTCGATATACCTCAAAGTAATCAATACACTTCAAATAACTTTCTATTTCGATATATATACATTAATAACATGCACTTTTACCTTTGCCATTGTTTTGATCCATATCTTTATCTTCGCACATTTCATTTTCTGATTTATTACGCGCAGGCCGATACAGTCGAGTACCTGGAAAATAAAATGGTCGCTCAAGAGTCTGTTATTGCGAACGTCGAACTAAGGAATTGTTTTTCGTTGCATTGTTTGCACATGGAAACTCAGCTTGTTCATGCGCACTTGGAAATACTCGCCACAGTCTTACAAAGTCTTGTAAGCGTCCAGATAAGAGGACACTCCGAGGTAAGAAACTTTAGATGTAACGCTTAGCAATTCCGTATCAATTATTATTATTATTATTATTATTATTATTATTATTATTAATTCTTTTTTTCATTTGTTATGCAATCCAATGGATTCGAGGTAAAGATCCATGGCACATTCATGATCAAAATCATATGCTTAACGTCTATTCATTCATTCGTACTATTAACAAGTTTTTATATTTGTTATGAGTTAATACGTGTATTTGTAGCTTGCCGAGGTGTGGAAGTTAATAGAACCGACAATTACAAAATGCTTACCAGAAAAGTCAGCAAGCGGATCAAACGGGGTGTCATAGCAAACAAAGAACTTTTTAATCGTTTCGTCCTTAGTGATATCATTCGTACAAATGATAGGTAACGACATGACTGATATAAATTCAGAATAGGTGGCATAACGCGAATCCTCTGTCGACGAGGAATATCTCTTGGAATTAATTTCATTTGCAAAACAGATAACGAACGCTCGATCAATTATTATCTTACTTAATAGGGTTTAGGATTAAGATTTCGAGATTCACCTTTTTTTTTTATACAGTAGAGCCTCCCGTATTCAAGCACCATAATCCGAATATCCTAAGTCTACATGTGCATTGCCAACCAGTCATTTTGGACACCGGTGAATGTCCCTCAAAGGACCCGAAACCTTGAAACAACTTCAGCTAGCAAATACAGTTCCGGACAAATTTATTTTTCTTTATACCAAAATTCTGAAATATTTTCTTTTAGAGAACGAAAAACCATCCCTAGTGACAGTAGCAAGAAAATATTACTTCATGTCTTTAAAAAATTCTTTAAAATTCCTTTTTTTGAATATACCTTCATTTTTACTTTTTTATTTATTTATTTATTTATTTTTTTTTAAAGTAACCATTACTGTAACATTCTCCTTGATATCTATCCTGTTCGATGGTTGCTAGAATACTAAAGAATTCGGGTCGTCAACACACGCATACAGCTTAATATCTGAATGCTACTATTCAAACAGGATGTCTCTTAGCAACAGATGCCTTCTGTCGCAAATACATATATACATGCAAACATATATACATATGTGATACGCATACAATATATACTTTTTGCCGTTCGACCAAACGAATTCTGATTGTAACAATGTAGTAACAAAGTACAGGTATGACTGTAGCAACTAACCGGAAAGAAATTAAATTTTAACATCAGAAAAGTAATTATTCCATTATCCGAACGCTATTGTCTTCCAATTGACACGAGAGACTCTACTGTATTTCACTTTATAAACAATAGTCGTCTGTACGATAATAACGGTAAAAGTGCCTTAACGGAAATATTCCGAATTTTTACCGGAAAAGAAAAAAAATTAAGATAGCCGTATATAAATAATTAGTATAGGTTGATGTACAAAGTTCAATGCACACACATCACGAAGGAAAGAGAAAAAAAAAACGAAGAAAAAGATTTAAAAAAATGATCGAAATAATTTCCGTATAAAGTAAGGAGGGGGGGAATACAGAGAACATAATATACGGAAGAATTGTATGTATAGTTAAAGAAATTTCTAAACATTCCTTGTTATGTACTTAATATATTTTATTATATATAAAATAATAACCGTGATATTTTTAAGAAATTAACGATCTGTTGTATATAAAATAAAAAAATAAGAGTATGTAAAAATATAAAGTGTATCATAGACGTGTTAGTGAAAACAAATGCATGGCGAATGAAATCGCCAAATTGTAAATATGATTTTTCTTTTCTTTTTTTTTTTTCTTCTGTGCTGAACGAACATTTATATACATACACACATACACATATATATGTTACAAAATTGAAAAAACAAGAACGTCCTTTACTCGATCTTGTGTTACCACGTTGATCGTGGACATTTGGGCATTTTACACACTTTTATACCATACTTGATTTTGCTATGTAAGATTAATCAAATATATTGTTAATACAGAAAGTTAATGTATCTTTTATTATATTAAAATATTTGCTTATTCGAAGTAATTAAAATATTGCACAAGATTATTCACGATTATACATAGTTCGATCGACGCCACCGTCGATTCTACGTTAATCGAAGGCACTAAGAAATTTTATATGAATTCACTTAAAAGACGGGGTGAAAGAAAGAATAGCGTCGCGTTCCAATCGATAGCCGGAATCTAAAAGGCCGAACTGCGCATAGGAGAAGAGCATGACAAACATGGCGCGATATAACCTCAAAGTTAAAAATGAAGCAAACTCATGTTCGACCACCTGTGATCAGCTGACTTCCAAGCGCCATACTGAAATATCTATGACCTATTCGTTCCCCGATTGGTTTAGAATTTTAATCAAGCGAACGCAGCGACAGATATCTCAAGTGGTCGATTCGTGCGAAATACAAATGCGCGTGCGCGATGCATTGCTGCGCCGTAATACGCATAGAGCGCAGCAGCGATGATTCCCAGGTATCAGTGCGATGGCGACCAGAAGGGCGAGAGGTTCGGTGTATCGTTGATTTTAGTTTCATTTCTCAGTAGTGAGGCGTGCGGAGGAGATACTACTCGATATCGTATATCGTCGTCGTTAATTTGTCATCAATATATTCGTCTTAATAAATACGTCATAATGGCCGCGACTTGAGGGATCGTTCGCTCGTGCATGTACGAGCTTTTTTTGCCTTAGAGTTACGTGAAACACGAGAGGGGACCGCGTACGAGAAAAAGAGGAAAGATATAGAAGTCGGGAGGAGGAGGTGTAGGAGAAAGAGGAAGAGAAGGAAAAAAGAGAGAGAGAGAAAGAAAGAAACGAAGGAAAGGAAACAAGGCATAAAGGAGAGAAGGAAGACGTGAGAGAGATAGATAGATAGATAAATAGATAGATTGATAGATAGAGGGAGAGGAGAAGAGGGAGAAAGAGAGAGAGGAGATAGATATATATCGTGATAGGACGTGAGGAAAGAACGACGAAGTTTAGGGTTGTCGCGAGTGCGCGTGGGTGGGCGAGGCGTGTGCACACGGTGCGAGAGAAGAGGAGAGTGTCGCTAACAAGTAAGATTCTTTACGTGAAGTTGTTGAAGGACGGAGGAGTCGAAACGAGACGGCAAAGGCAACGGCAACGGTAATAACGACAACTGCGACAACCATCATGAGCGACGATAGGAGCGAGGACGATCCTATAATGGATCTTTGGTATAGTAATTGGGAACAACAGTGCGTCGAGGCCCTCGAGGCTGAACCGGAATATGAAAATCAACTGCACAACGTTAAGGAGATTTATTCGCAGCAGATGTGGACGAGCTTCCAGACTACGGCGTCGGCCATCGCCCAACTTTATAAAGGCGAGCTTCTGCATACCGACATACTCTATATGCATACATATGACGTTCTATCTTCTTTTCGTAAAGACGAAGGACGTAGAAGGAGAGAATGAATAGAGACGAAAGGAGTGGGAGGATAGAAAGAGAGCGAGACAAAGATATATCGACTCGTTGTACTTGATTGACGCTGACATCCATTTTGATAAGACGTTCTTTCTCATCGTACCTCCCTGTCTATCTTTCTCCTCCCCTCTTTCTCTCTCTCTCTCTCTCTCTCTTGCTACACATACACACACACGTATACATATATAACCCTCTCTCTTTCTCTCTCTCTCTCTCTCTACCCTCTTTTTCTTACTCTTTGTCTCTCTTTCTCTCTACGTCTCTGTCTCTTTCTTTCGTCTTTAACGGAATCTCTATTCTACCCTCTTGATTCTCAGCGCACATGTATCGATCCAATCGTGCTGTAACCAGTTCCCTTTCGCGTTTCTTATTTTGCAGATCGTACTCAGGGTGTCTCACTGTGGCTACCTTTCCAGACAGCTGCGGGTACCGTCACGTCATTGTACAAAGGTGCGTGCACTTTCTTGGATGATCGCTTTGTTGTCAACACGTTGCGTGCGGGGGAGTGGGGGGGGGGGAGAGTGTGTACGAGAAGGGAATCAAACCTCTAGTTCCTCTTCATCGTGGGTTTTTACGTTTTTCTTTTTTTTTCCTTTTTTTCCTTCCTTTTTTTCCTTTTTTCCCTTTTTTTCATTTTCTTCTGCTTCCTCTTCTATTTTTATTTTCTTTTTGTTTTCCTTTATTTCTTTTGTTATATGTTTCTGTTTCTTTTTTTTATTTTTTTATTTAAATCTCTTCTTTTTCTTTTTTCCCCCTTTTTTTATCTCCTTCATTTTTTTCCTCTTTTTAGTTATCGTTTTTTTCCTCTCTTTTACCTCCCACTTACACCCCGTTTGGTTTAGCTGCCTTGTCTGCCTGCATGAATGCCTGTTTGCTTATTTGCCTGCTTGCTTATACCACTCCTCCCACATCCACTCTCGCACGAGGCACGACGATGGGTTCTTTCTTTGTGGCAACCATCTCGCGTACGCACGTTTTCTCGTCTCTTTGTAATATTATGCGTGTGCGTATGCGTGCGCGTGCGTGTGTATGGATGTGCGTTATTGCGCGCGAGACCGTACAGCTGACTAGTGTCGAAGGTCAGCTGTTATGCGACGAACTCGTTCCTCACGATCGCCCTCGTGGCACGTTCGAAAAATTGGAAAACTCAATGATGCATGTTCTCCAACGAGTATTTTCTTTTTTTTCTTCGAAATAGTATATGTATATATGTATATGTATATGATATGTATATGATATATATATATATATATATATATGTATGATATGTATATGTATAATATGGAAATGTCCTTGCGTACTATTTGTCAATGGGAAGTATTCTTAACTGATCCATCAAATTTGATTTGAATCCGTTGACTTTTATAAACTGTCTGTTGTTCGTTGGAGAAGCATCTTTAGATGAAGTTTCAATAATTTATGCATGTTAATTTGGATTCCTTTGAACAGATTCGGTCGATAGTATGCGACGGTGCAGTGAACTAGGAATAGAAACAGGAAAACAGAAACGTAGCAAAGAAATAATGAACTGGGCTAGGAAAAAGAGGCGCATGATCCGTAGAGAAGATCTTTTAGCGTATCTTGCTGGTAAACCACCTCCACCAAGACCACACTCGCACAGGTTAAGATATATACAAACATATTCTTTATAATGGAATAATTTATTAGTAGTTACGAAGTTAATCATAGAACGTCATACCCTATATATTTTCTGATGCGTTGTTTTATATTAACTTCCAAGCGAGTAAATACTCCGACAAGAATGAAAATAATTTACATTACAGAAGTTCTCCGAAGCCAAGGATGATGGTATGCGGTTCTTCTCCTTCGCAAAGTCCCACGCAAAGTATGGTAGTTTCGCAGACTTCGACGCCTGGTATAGATTTGGATCCCGAATTGCACACATTTAGAGAAGCGATTGCATTATCCGGTAAGGTCTATCGTATCTTCTAATTTCATTTATTAATTGTAACGAGCTTCCCCTCTGTTTACAAACTCTGTTGTAGGTGGAAGGAAATTCAAAGTGCATTCCTATATGATATTCATAATTTTCTAGGATCATCAGTGTCTAGACGTACTGGGAGGCAAGCAGAATTATCCGCTTTTATAAGCAATGAGTTTGCTCGGCATCACAAACGACCTGCTTCGCATGATGTGGATATGGGATCTCCTACGCACAAACGTTCGCGTTTCATGTAACGGCGCGCGACGTGTAAAGTAGCCTCACTCCCTTGTTCCCTATTAATTAATCAATTGATCAATTAATTACTAATGGTTCAGCTCCCCTACGTGGTTCTCCCATTTAGGAGTAATCGTTTCGATACGACGGCAGTGGTTTACATTGTCGGCGCGAGTACGTTCGTCCGTATCTCGGTAATCTTCCAATAAAGTCACGACTCTCTTCTCTAACTCCGATATCTAATTCTGCATTTTTGGAGTTACATACGCGACATAGGAAGATATTGAAATTGTGCCGTACCAAAAAGTGATATTTATATTTAGTTAAGGCCTTGTTTTTTTTTTTTTGATCTTATGTTGGAATCGACTATGTATATATATATATATATACATATATATATATAAATATACATATATATATACATACATACATATATATATATATATATATATATATATATATATATATATATATATATAAAAAGAAAAAAAAAGGAGGAAAAAGGAAAGATTTTTCTTTCTCTTGTATATCCTGTTGTGTCGTGTCGTGTCGTGTCGTATCGTATCGTCGTCAGGTCTCATCACATCTTGTTATTTGTTTTTGTTTGTAAATTATTGTTTTGCTAATATATACGTAAATATTTACCGACGATCACCAACGAACGTACGGCGATACTATTCAAAGTGCCCATGCAGAGAAAAGATCACGTTGCGTTTACGTACGATAAGTTTATATACGAGACTATATAGTTTTATGAAGTCGACGAAAATATTAAGCACTTTGTCAGAAGTTGTGAAGGAAGGTAGAGAGGAGATAAAAAAAAAGGAATATTGCTTTAATATATTGTACACATGAAACTGTGTATACGAAAATATTTAGCAACCATAATGGAAACTTAACAACTTTTCAAACATTATAAATTCCAACTTGTTGGTAAAGTTTGGATGAAATTTTTCGTATTACGACGATCGATATTTTCTAGTTATTTTACTGCCCAACGTCGTAATCGCGAGAAGAAGAAGTGGGGGAGGACAAGGAGACTATGTGATTGTAAAATATTATTTCATAACCCAAAGGATCGTTAGCGCTGCTCATCTAAATATTGTTATAATTATTACGCGGTTATAGATAAATTAAAAATTTGGACACTTTTTAACTCAATAAAAATATTATTTTATACGGTTTTGTTGGCGATAGATAGAAATCAAAGTAAAGAATGAGAGAATGGTTATAAGGGAGGGTGTCAGTTGAGAAGAAACAAAGTTGGGGAAGGTCAAAAAGAAAAATGGAAAAATGGAGGAGAAAAATATATATCGATAATGTTTAGAATTGTCGGTATAATGTTAGTGTTTGGAATAAACGTCAACCTCAAAGAGAGTAATCATATATATTGTTGAGTGTACCTTCCGTACGTGTGAAGCGAGTTCGAAGTTATTTTTTTTGTGTAGTATATACACTACTCACTGTTTTTAAACTTGTTTCTTCTCCAGATGCGTAATTCTTTTCACATTATTCAATGGCAAACTCTCTCGCATTGTTATGTACGATACGTTGGAAAGAATAGAAACAAATAGGCGACAATCGTTGTCGTTCAGTTCATTATAATATGTTCAATATTTGTTTTGCATCCATGAAAATCATAAAAACAAAGGCAACGATTTGTTAAAACAAAATTCCACAACGCTTTGAAGTCTTATGCTCTATTTTTTCCATGCGTATCGGGTGCTCGTAATCGTATTTTCACCGTCGACCGAAATATCTCATTATCATGGGGGAATAGCGGTGATCGTGAAATTGAATTTGATTAGAAATAAGAATAAGTTGCCATCTAAGAGATAGAAAAAAAGACAAAGGATAACAACAACAAGAACGAAACACCGAGGTTGGTTTAAAGCCAATATGTGCAAAATGAAGAACGCTATATAAACTCTTTCCTTTTGATCCGTCACATCGATCGTGTCAGATTCCCGTCAAACGTTGGTTCTATACGATCGAAACGACAGAACAGAATAGTTGATTTATTTTTGTTGGTATGTAACATAGGCTAGAAATAGAAGATGGAATTCGCGCGTCAAGGTCTTCGTCAAGGTATCACGATAGGATTTAACATTTCTCTAAACTTCTTGTCTTATCTTTCAAATATTTCAGAAAATTGTAAACTACCAATTTGTCTCCCTCATTCAACGAACGAGTTCTTCGCAATCTCTTCGGCGTAGACCTTGTCTCGACGAACCTGAGACATTCTGGTGCAATTATGTATAGGTGAAAATAAAAAAAAAAATAAAGAACCATGGTTGAGACTGTTGTCCACGTTTGCGACGATATTGCGATGAAAGACTTATGTATACGGAGTGTCCGCGTTCACACCGTTTGTAAGTTAATTGTAAATGTAAATTATTTTTAGGTACTACCATGCCACATAAACACACACATACACATAATGTATGACAGCTTCTATGTGAATTTTGTGAAGACGCAACAAGTCCATGAGAGAGAGAAAACGAGATCGTAAGATTTCTTGAGACTTCTCAGTTTATTCGGTCTTCAAAAATCACGTAGAAGCTCTCTCTCTCTCTCTCTCTCTCTTTTTCTCTTCTCTCTTTCTCTCTCACATACTTTAGTTTTCGTTATTTTGTCCTCACATGAAGAGAAGAGAAGCATCGTTTTGGGTGCCGTTGGAATTCGTTTGTAAATATAGCGTTTACTAATAATGATAACGATAAATGATAGCCTTAGGTATATTGCTAATAATATTATCACCATTAATATTAACTACTATATGCGATAGCTTTAATATTAATATTTATCATGCGACCGACAGTAAATAAAATACCAAGGACATTATTATGCCTGTGACTCCTTTTCTGACCAATAATGGTTGTATAACAACACATTGGAATTTATGTTAAAAACTATCTCGAGATTCGACGAAGGATAATCTAATGTTCTTATTAAATGAGACTAAAGAAAAAGGGAAAAAAAATAACAAAACAAAAAAATTCTAAAAAAAAAAACAAATTAGCAAAAATTTTTTATATCCTAATTTACCATACTATGATAATCGATCTCGTGTAAGAAGGCGAAGTGATTCGATTATAAGAAGAGAATAGAGAAGAAAGTAATTGTAACGAAACGATGCCATAATTACATGTGTTTGTGTGTATGTGTGTGTGTATATATATATGTATATATATGTATGTATAACACATACACACACATATATGCATATACATATATATATCTACACAAAATATATATTTTAACTGATAAGAGAGTAGCAAGGAAACGAATCGATCGAAACTATCAGCAATACCATTTTGTGTGTGTATATATATATATACATACACACACACACACTCATATATATATATATATATATATATATATATATATATATATATGTATAAATTAATCGTTATTTCCCTTTCCTTTCCTTTCCAAACAATTATAAATTGCATGATCAAGATGTCTGTACCCGTACGTTAAAAAAGGAAGAGAAGAGAGAGAGGAGAAATCGTTTGATTTTGAGATATCGACTATTTCGAATATGCAATACAAACATAGAAATGACATAATAATAAATAATATATTGCCAATCGTGCACGGGAGAGACGACACTTCGAGGTCGTCGAAAAGAATTTTCCCACGAGTAACTCGTTAGAGCTTTCCCTTTCTCATGGAGAGTTTATCTTTACTCGCTAATCTGCAACGAGTACCGTACGGTGCGTCTGATCCGCTTGGTAAAACCAAGGACTATATATATGTATATATATATATATATACACACACACGCGCGCGCATATTACTTTTCTCTTTTTTTTTATAAAATTCTAAATTATATAATTTTATTTTCAAATTGTATAATTAACCCTCCTCAATATTATCTAAATTCTGTTTTTTTTTTCTCTACCTAACAACAATTATCTAATAAAAATCAGATGATATAGGTGAAATGTATAATTTATGATATAACTTATCGAGTATATAAGTTATATATTTAACAAACTAATAATTGGATATTAATTGACAATTTTAATTGTAAAAAGACAAAAAGATTTTTAAAATAGGTATGTGTGTGTATATATACACACAGCAAGCGTACGATAATAAAGTTACATGACGAGTTATAGAGGGTAAACAAAAAAATCTAGGGTAAACGAATACGGTTATTAAAAAAAAGTTAAAAGTCGAGGATCGGCGCTCGAGACACAGGCAATAACGAAAACAAAAAAAAATATATATATATATAAATATATATAATGGAATTTTTCTTTATAATCGATGGGTTTGTTACATATTCGTTCCAGAGATCCAGAGATCGGATGAAAATTTTCACACGTGGAAAACGCTTCCTTTACGTGCGATTCTCACGCTACGACAACGAAGAAACGGAAAAGCGTTCTTTTTGTTTTCATGTGTCGCTTTTTCCTAAGAATCTTTCTTTTTCTCTTCGTTCCGGTGCGCATTACTATACAGCGTAATGTGATCTCGTGATAAGATATATATATATATATATATATATATATATATATATATATATATATCACAAACACATTTTCCTTGCGCGAACATAAACGCGTTTAACGCGTTACGTTCGAGGCGAAAAATGGTGCTGTTATATTCTTCGTACGTAAGAAGCTTGTATATTTTTGCGTCTCTCGTTTGTAAGATAATCATTTACAAATAAAACGCGAGGAAAATGTAAGTACGTGAACCGGCAATCTTTATTCTTATATACATACATTAAACACACACACACACACTTGCATGAACATCATTGATTAAACAAACATTGGTTCGTTGTACACATGTCTGCGAATGAAATCATTTTTATTGTGCGTATATATGTATATGTTGTTATATATTTACAATCCTTTTCCTTTTAATCTTTAACAAATGTAATTTTTTTTTCGTTTATAGTGGAATAGGTTTCAAAGTTCTCTATGAAACAACGAAATATAATTTTTCTTTATATATATATTGTGATATTTAAATGGAAAAATATGCTCTCTATGTACATAAAGTATGGCCATGATATATATATATATATATATATATATATATATATATATATATATATAATTATTATTATTATTATAGTTCGTAAATTATAAGGAAACCGTGAAATTCGATTTTTCACTGGCTCTATTTAAGGCACATATCGATTAAATGTTCATATTCGTTCATCTTCATAATCGATCAAAGATCGAAAAGACATTATTTTCTTTCAACGAAGAAGACGAGTATAAGATTAAATCCACAAACAAGTATGATTCTTCATAATATACTGTCCTTGATGATATTCTCTGATGCGTCAAATGCCTTTTTCCGGTTAGCTATGGCATTAGTAAGCTTTCTCCTAGGTCCAAGCGGAAGTTTGAGGGCTGCGATGTCTGCTTCGGTGAGTAACATCAACGCTTCCAAATCGATTTGTTCGGCCTCTAGGATCGTGTGTATTGAGGAGAGATTATTAGCAACTAAAAATCTCTGCAAGGGTGTCCATTCCTCGTCCGTTTCATCTTCCTCTATTTAAACAAAAAAAAAAAAATTGGTATATATTTATTTTTTATATTATATAAATAATATAATGATTATATATATAATTATTATATCATATATATATATATATATATATATATATATATATATATATGATTATTTTAATGATTTCACAAAAACAATACATTTATCGTCAATCGCACATTTATTAGAAAGTATGATTACTATAATGATAACAATGTTGTATAAATATTATTTATTTCAACACATAACAATCTTATCTTTTGTTTTACAAATACGCATTAGATTAACGTTTTTTATTTGTTGGAGTTTTCATATCTTTGCAGTACAAACGAACGAAAACTTATTATAATTTATTATACAGAAATGTTAAATACGGACTTACCCGAAAGCAAATCATCGTCCCACATACTTTGCCTACGTGCTAAGCTACCCGCACTTCCTATACTAATTTCCTCGTTTTGACCATTTGCACCGATCCTGTGACCGTTTGTAGAACCATTTATCGAACCATTTATGCACGCATTACCGTTTTGCAGATGAATGTCCGTTTGCGTGACCGGCAAATTGTCGAGCGTTGCTGTCATCTGGAAAAATGAAACACAATAAGAATTATGAATTACAACATTTGATGGGTGGGCGTGGTTTCACGTGCTTGATTACATCAGTTCGAAAAAAATTAGTCTGTAAATTTATTAGAATGCGATATTTCATTGTTTCATTGTTAAGTTGTACTACGTTTAAGCGATATATAAACAAAAAACATATTTAACTTTCGACTGTTTATTATTAACTTATTATTAACAACAATAAATATTACCCTCACCCCCCCAACCTAAGGAAACTATAACAATGTCTAAGGTGGTGAATTATTGTCACGAACTGCGACGAAGCGGAACATTTACGTTTAACAGCGTGAAGATCGTTACTACACCCTGCATAAGTCTTCGTGACGCTAGAGTAATCACGAAAATGGAACGTAAACGTGTCTTCCGTGGTAGTTACTGGTAGAGAAACAATCGAATTTGTGTTTGACCTTGAATTGGTATCTCTAAACGTGTTTCATGGATTTAACCCATTCGTCATGTGGTATACATTTGAAATGTTATCGCGAAAAATATTTCACTTGAAAACAAAAACCATTCGTTTTTATACGTGTATATATATATATATATATATATATATATATATATATATATATATATATATATACACACATATGAATATATATGATACTATATGAATAATAAAATTTTCATAGAGAGTAACTTTCAGATCACTCAAAAGCACAGCTTACCGGTCTTCTGAATGCCACCGATCCAAAACCAGGTCGATCGAAGATACTGCCTTGTTCTCGAAGCAATACAGTATCTCTGATCGTTTTATTACATCGTTCCTCATCCTGTCCCTCCTCTTCCTCATCCTCGTCACACGAACGGTCACCTAAAAGGTCCGGTGTACTCTGTGCCTTACTTAGAGTACCCCAAACATCTGCGATCTTTCCTCTTCGTCCGATCTGCTGAGCCTGAGATTCATAAGTTCCCACATACATTACCTCGGAATCCCTTCGGAGACCCGTCAAACTACGTACAGATTTTCTACCATCTACTTCGATCTATAAAAAAAAAAGAGAGAACAAAGTAAAAGGATCCGCCGTTAAAACGTTCTAAATTCTATTAAAAGTCTTATCTTATCGTAAGAAAAACACACTTCAACTATCTTGAAATCATCGACAGCTTTCTTGGCCAAAGCCTTTTTGCAAACTGCACTACCATGTTTTTTCGTAGTGGTTCCAACGATATCGCTAAACGTTGGAGATGGTTTGATTCGACCTTTGAAGGTCATTATCGTAGGCCTAAGAGCTAGATTATTAGTTTCGTGTAGAGTGTCCAGATCGGATTTCGATCGATCCTTCATCAACTTCTTTTGTACCTTTTCTGCTTTTACCTCGGCCATCTTTTGTTTCTTCATATATTCCTTCAACCTTGTAGAAAGTAATAGTCAGAGATTGCTAGGTATATACACACACACACACATATATATACATATACATATACATATACATATACATATACATATACATATACATATACATATACGTAGTTAAACATAAATGAGACAATCACCTTTTCTCAGCATCCTTCTCAGCCTTTTCCCTTAAGAGCCGACTCTTTTTCCGATTGTTCAGTTCCTGATCGGATTGTGCTAAATCCAAGAATTGTAATATCCTTTCTCTGCCATTAATCGCAGCTAACTCTCTTGCAGAATGTCTGTCTATGTCGAGTGACCAGATGTTACAACCAAATTTGACGAGAAACTTGACGCAATATTCATGACCCCTTGCTGACGCTAGGTGAAGGGCTGTATTACCGAAATAATCACTCTTGTCCGGATCACCCCTGCCAATAAAAAAGCTCCTGCTAAACTCAACAATGAGAAGTCCCCTTCGCGTGTTCGTATTTCCCGTCACGCGAAGTAGACACGTGAAGTGGAACCAAAATAGTTTGCATACGAATTTACGCATGTACTCTACGTTAAGGGAGTATTAAAGTTTAAAAAAAAAAAGAAACAAAAATCATAAAATGAAACACTTGAAAACTATGATATTTTACATCGAATTCTATCCGATTGGCTCGATTTCGCGATAATTACGCGCACACAAGTATCCGAGACAGTTCGGTCGGCCGGTGGTCGTACTTCGAAATACCGGTTTTGTGTGAGGCACGCGTGCGAATCGAGTCAGATCTCGAGGGTACCTTCGAGTTCCTACTTTCGAATCACGAGTAATCTTTTAGTAATTTTCAAAAGCTTTTCATTTCAGTGATTCCACGGTGGTTTTATTGACTCATTTTTACGATGGTAACTCGTGTCCAAAAAAAAAGAAAAATTCAAAAGAAAAGAGAACAAAAAAATTAGACCGATAGACTTGCCAGAAAGAACGTTAACAGATCAGTTCGTATAAATGTATTGTTACGCTTTTAACGAGATTATAAAAATTCTTCTTACAAAGTAGAATCCTATTCATCGATTATCGAGAAAGAAATCTGAATCGGGTTACTCTATAACAATTCAACACGAATTTTAATTATTCTCTATGTTTGGAGGACAGTAAGAGTTTTACGGTTCGCGCTCCGGCTCATTCCGTTCCGTTCCGTTCCGTTCCGTTCCGTTCCACCCGCGTTTTGTTTCGTGCACGCTCGATTGTTTTTCGTTACCGTCCGGCCAGCCGCAATTTCCGCTGCCAGTCTCTCTCGACAGAGATAGGAGATTATATACAATGGCATTTCCGTTCTTTCGTGCACATCTGTCACCGAATTCATTCATTCGTTCATTCGTTCGTTCGTTTGAATAGAAAAAAGGCGGGCAAGAATATTTGAAATTCGCGCGTTTGCTCATCCTCCCTGGTTCCGCCATATTCGTCGAGGTAAAACGACCTCGAGCCGAATTCGCGTACACGCGGTCGTTCAAGGTCGAACGTCAAGCGAATGAACTACTCAGACGCACCTTCTCGAAGCTCTAAAGTATCTTCTTCGAATACTAACACATCCTTTTAACTACTTGATCCGTTAGAAGGGAATGGCTTCTCCCACTCTTGTGAAAACACAAGAAGATATTACCAATGTCATTGATGTTCAATAAATCCGCTATTTTTTCTGATATATCTATATATATGTATTAATCATTTTGATCGCAATATTAGACGGTATGTAAAATAAAAATGTATAATCATGACGATGCAAAAGTTAAGTGGATACTTGCAATAGTCTGTACGTGATAGTCTATACTTTGTAAAGAAAATTTTTCAACGTTTTCTATTTTCTTTTTTGTCTCCTCTTCAGACATCAACATTCGAGTTGGCGTTCGACAAGAAAACCGTAAAGAAAGAGAGAAGCCATTCCCCTCCTTACGAGTATCACACTTCACCTGTACAAAAGCGAGTTCAAACAATTCGAATTTTCGAGTTACGTACTTATTTGGCATCTCAGATAAGAACGAAATAAGTTAAAAATAATGATGGCAAATATAGGAATTATTTTTTCTTTCTGCAAGAACGCTTACGAAACTTTCAAGATTAAGAAGATATTTGTTAATCGATGAAAGTGATTAATCATATCTGTGATCATTTGGCGTGAAATATAGACGTAAAATCGAGATAGTTAAACTGGTTTATGGGTAGCTAGTTACATACATATGCGAAAAGTAAATGTTATCGCACATTCTACGTAACCATTAATATTGTATTAAATTCTATGGAGTAGAGTTAGTGCGTTAGTGAAAGTTAACCGGCGGTTGCGTCGTGTGCGCGCCTTTATATGCTGACTTTTCAACTTATTTTCAATCCACTCCTCCTCTTTCAGTACTTTAAACTATGCGGAACACGAGCGTCGACTTCATTCAGAATAATTTTTCTAGAAACTAAAGGTATATTGCGAACGAAGAGGAAACGTTTAGAATAGTTGTCGAATAAGTATATCTCCAACGTTAAAAAATTATTTTATAATGTACTTTCTCTGGAAAAAAAAGAAAAAAAAACGAAAAATAAGAAAAGAAAGTAAGATGCCGGACGGGGTGGGGAAGGGGATACAGTACGGTGAGAAAATGCCTTCTCATTTTTGATAAAAAATGAACGCTCAAACATAAGATAATAACTCGTCTCCTTGAAGAAGATTTTCTTTCTGCAAGGCTTCGAGGCAGTGAACGAGCATACCCTCTGGCGACGAGCAGTCTCAGGGCATCTATGTGACCTTCGAAGGCTGCCCATAACGTTGGGGTCATTCCACCTTCGTCTCGCATGTTGCAGTCCTTCTTCGTTGCTTCCTTCAAAATTTCCAACGCACCGTCTCGTGCGGCCCTTTCAACAGAGGAACGCAAATAATTACTTTCAAAAGTGAACACAAACAAAATATTGCCTATCAATAAAGTTTCAAAACGTTTGATCCACCATTTTGTTTTCGAACACCATTTCTTCCACTATCTTGTTATCTCCAAAGGATCATAAATTTTTACAACAAAAATGAAAAAAAAAGAAAATTGAAAAAAAAAGAAATTATAAATTGTAATCTTAATATTTATTCGAGCTTATATATTCTAGAAGTGTAGATATGAAATAAAATCCTAGCGTTTATAAATGCGCGACAATGGGAGTTAACTAGCGTGCAATAAAGTTTCTTTCGCGCATTCTAATTCTTCGATTATTATTTTACGAAATAACAGGCTCCGTTGCTGTCATCGAGAAGGTGTCGAGTACCTTTCGTTAGACTTACGCCTTCGTGTCTCGACACCCAATTACGTTTAATCTCTCGCGCCGGCTCTGATAATCTCTCTTTTAATTATGGATTAACTCGCTCAGCTCTCGTTCTAACTCGTTGTCGAACACGCGCCAATGATTTTCTCCCTCGTTCTCTCACTTTTCCATTAAGCTTTCTCCGTTGATATATATATATATATATATATATATATATATATATATATATAACAACACACACACACATACACAAAATAAATTCTTTTATAAATCAATATAGTATTACAAAATAGTATAACAAAAAAATTGTTATAAAATCAAATGTTGATCGTCATTGACTTACGCGTCTAAACATGTATCATTCAGAGAAATTTGATCTTATCGCAATACGAAAATGGAACTAGGGCAAAACATATCATGAAAAGGGACAAAGGAAGTGACACGAGCTCGTATATGATTATATGGAAAGTTTTAATGAGTTTAACGTTAGAAGGTTTATTTCCAGATATATGCATGTTACCTATATATCATTCTCGTTGAGAATTTACTCTGACATTTTCATGTCTACCCATCTAACTTCCTTCCTTCCTTCATTTATTCATGCTCGTGTCGTGACGATCTAGATCGATTGGTAACGAAAAGTAATTAACTAAGTGGCTAATAAGAATCGTGGAAAATTTCATTGCGTCATTGAATTATGTCGAATTCGTGTGAGATAAGATAGAAATTTACTGAGATTGTTATTTTTATAAGGATACGGTTAATTATATGTAATCAATATATACGTATATAGGGTACTGTGTAGGATTCTTTTTTTCATTTACCAGAGAAACAAGAATTTATTCGGCTTGACTACGACCTATGTATATATATATATATATAAATATATGGTAAGCTATGAGTTCTGGTGCATTGCACAGCCATTGCAAATGGCCCTAAGAACGCGAGCTGAGAGAGCTCGAAAGAATTTGCTAGGGCGGCACAACATGCTCTAGAGTTTCCGATATCGAATCGTAAGGCGACTAATAAGAAACCAGCCGGAGCGGTTTCAGACCCGGTAACAAAAGAACAACGAAATATATTATTCCATTAAGGCACTACGATGATATCGAACGTCAACGATACGGCTCGTTTAACGGCGAATAATAACTCCGATAGATATTATACTTATCATCTTTGAGACATCAAAAAGAAAAAAAACAAAGAAAAATAATAAAATAAAATAATCGCCATCTTATTTGTCCTGGTCGATTTAATTCAACAGGAAATACGATCTAAGGAAATGAATTTGATTATTTCTTAATTATGGAAAAATGAAATCCAATATAGCAGATTTGTCGTTTCGAAATTGTCCCTCTACGTATATGCAATATATTATTTAATTATTATATTATTTATTATATGTATAAATAATATTAATATAACAATATGATATAATATATATATATATATATATATATATATATATATATATGCAAATAAGAAAATTGATAGTGAAATCAATTGAATACTTTTTTATATGAGATTCCTACAGAATAGAAAATTGAAATATTTTATTCTTGTTTTTTTTTTTATATCTCACACGTGCGATCGAGCAAGCAAGCACGTACTCTCTCGAAGGTGTTGGTAGACGCACGATAAATCTACGCGTTGAATGAAACAAAAGCAACTATCTCCCTCGTGCATAAATTCCGCGTGCGCGTGCTCGATGCACGCGCAGCAATAAAGTAGTCTCTCTGTTTTAGTACTATTACATGCTTCTAGGTAACTAGGTACTCGTATATTTTCCTTTGATTTTTATTTCCTTTAATACTATCTCCGTGATCATTCTTTGTGAATTTCAGTGTCACTGATTCACAAATAGAATATTATAAATTTTATCTCGTTAATTCTAACTTATTATCTTTTTTATTCCGTCGATAGTTACTTTGTACTCTTTTTTATTATATGCGAAAATAGTTTGCCAATTAGAAATATAAGATAATATATTGTGTTTATTTTGTTTCTCTTTTCATCAGAAATATATTAGAAAGATAATTCTTTCATATCTTTCGTTAAGCGTATCGTCGAATTTCAAAATACCGGATGGTTATGAACGGTTAAAAATTGGCGGGAAAAATAAAATTCACCTCGTTAACTCCGAGGTGATTAAAAAGACACCAAAAAAAAAGTTGCGAAGAGGGACAATATAACGATCAATAATAATAATTTGCGAGAGAAACGCAATAATTTTTCAAGCATAACAACACGATCGCACAAAAGAATATATTTCTCGGAAATATCGATCCGAATCGATAAAACTTCCCTTCTCTCCTTTTCTTTTCTTCTTCATTCTCTTTTTTTTCTTTTTGTCGCTTTCGTTCGAAAATTTTATCTCCTTTTTTGCGTTCGATTTCTTTTTTTTTGTTTTTTTTCTAAAGAGAAAAACTACAGGTATAAATAGAATATGACGGGATTACGGTGGTTGTCGATTTTCAGCTGAGCTTGTCGTAGCCGAGACGGCTACGCGAGAATGCATCGGAGAAAATAAGAAGACTACAAACCCTTGTAGGTAAGGCATAAAGCCAGTTCCTTGCAAAAGGAAAACTCACTTATGAAACCGCTCGGAAGATGTCATATTTCCTTGAGATGATATTTCCAAATGATTTATGAGATGCTCTATCGATAACGAATACGGCATTCCCTGTTGAGAAAGTTCGTTGTTCCTTGTAAAATATTCGTGAATACTTCGATTTAGGAAGAAAGAAGGGGAAGAAAATAAAAAGGAGGATCGGTGGCCTTCGGCCACGGAGCCGAGATTCGACACGCGTCGAGTATGGCGTCCGCCGATAGACTGCTTTAAACGAACGAACCTACCTAAACCATCGGCTTCCATCGGCTTAGAGGATCGGCTTCTACCCCCGCTAAATCCTCCCCTCCCCACCTTATGCTATTGCTATCTTACTTCAGACCGTTAATTTGATAACTCCTTTCTCGCTCCTTCGTTATTCCCGCGTCTTTCTCTCTCTCTCTCCCTCACTCTCTCTCACTCTCTCTCTCACCTGTGCCGATGTACCCCTCCCCCCATTTCTACTTTTATTACTATGCCTATAGATGACTCACCTGCCACCTGACACCAACTTACCGATTCGACTTAACTACGATGAACTTATCAGCGGAGCTTTGTCATCGAAAAACTGTTCTATCTGTTGCCGATCTTGTCGTAATTACGCTCGAATTTTTATCGGATCCGATTCCGATGCTCTTTATTTATTTATTGATTCATTCATTTATTTATTTATTTTATATGTATATATATATATATTCTTTTTCATTTCTTTTTTCAATACGTTTCTGATACGTGATAGTAAGATGAATGAGTGGCAAAAATGGGTCTCGTTTGATTCGTTCGTTGTAAATAATATCAATTTACAATTTCGTCGAATCTATTGATTTAATTTAGATTATTAATAAAGAGCGATAATTTCAATATTTTTTTACCAATATTTTGTACCAACATTTCTTTTTTCATTATGATCATGAGTTACATAAAGATATACGATTTCGTTGGAATGCTATGCTTGTTTTCAAAAACCCATAAGATTGGACGCGAATCATCTTAAAGATTATCCTTGGCCAATCCAATTCTTACTATAGAATTTGACAAAGGTGTATCTTACGTTTACTCGATAATATGTTTAATGTAATATTTTCTCGTGTGTATATAAAACTAAAGGGTATATTATATTTTTACAACAATATATTTCGTAACTATTCGTTATCTCGTATTAAAAATATTATTTAAAAAAAAAAGAAAATATCGTATTAACAAGATAAATAAAATTAGATGAATAATTTCTATGATATAAAGTAATGAGAAGAAACAATAATGACAATAATAATTACAACCATTAGAATATAAATGATTAGTGTATTTATATATATATATATATATATATATATATATATATATATATATATATATATATATATATATATATATATAGACACCATATACATGTATACACACTATATCGTAAAATTGTAAATACATTAACAAGTGTTATCAAGCTGCTGCATTGTTTGCATATTTTTTTTTTCACACGGAACAATGATATATAATCCATACGTTAGGTGTTACATTGTGTAAAAGATTACGACTAATTATGACATTTATTATTTGAAATGACAGATAACAGAATACTTGTTCAAACAATATATACATATTGAGATAGAAATTTTTGAATTTTACGCTTGTGGTGACGTTGCTTTCGAGAAAATTTTTTATTGGCTCTTTGCGATATATACATGCGTACAAGCTTGGCTCGCTTATATTCACAGGTATGTGCGTATATACCGTATGATATAAAGGGGATTCTAAAATCCCCGAGCGTACCGATGTCCTATATGACGTTGGATTAGTGTAGTATACGTGTGTGTGAGTGACATGTATATATCAAATAAATCCATTGATTTGTTTAAAACTTTGACGAAACGGACGACAACCTGATGATTATCGCAATAATAAAGCTCTAAGCGAGCGACCGAGCTCTTTTTATAAGAAACTCCAAAATATTCTATCCGATAACTGCGAATGTGCAAAAAGTTTATGTCAAGGTGGGTCGGCCAGAGATAACTGTAAAATGTCATTGACGAATGTGTGTCAGGCATGGAGTTGACGCTCCTCGATGACACTTGTGGAAACAATCGACTTGAAAATCGCGCAATTTTTAATTTAACTTGACTCTAAGGAATATCGACGCAATCCGTAAAGTACGTACTATTGTTTTTATCCAATAAGTTTTTAAACGTGTACTCAACAAGAAAAAGAGAAAAGAAAAAAGAAAAGAGCATAGAAAAAGAAAGAAAGAGAAAGAAAAAAAAGGACAATATTTTGAAACTTTATTTTCTCTTGCATTTTCTCTCCCCTGTTATAGAACAATTGTTACTCCGCAAAAATGCATCAAATACTCGCTCAGCAATGCCAAGAGATCTATCAAGTTTTTGACAGATGTTTCAGTTAACGACAGATACAGGATTGCTCCTGAATTTTCTAATCAGCTTCACATCCATGTATAAAGTGTGTTCCATATATCCAATGTTTTAACTTATTTATATATATATGTAGTATAATTTGAGCATGATTTTTTTATATACTTTTTATATATTCTTTAAGTAGAACAAAATGGGTATTTTTGTCTTATATAAATATTATTGTTCGATTAAAAAGTTTTGTTTCAAAATTTTAAATCTTTTGTGTATAAGCATGTTCTTTTTTCTTTTAATTTCGATTAATTCACTTTCAATAATTCCTTAATGCATTCTTATAATAATTGTTCTGGATTATAGATAAGAACCAGTAAAATCATGGAGGGACCAGAAGTTACATTTCTATTTCAATTTGGTTTAACTCGTGATACAGTCACTGTTGAAGCCAGTACATTGACACTTAAGGCTTTAAAAGATTTTGCGTGTAATTTTATAAATGCCAAGTGTCCAGATCATGGGTTAAGTCATCTATACGAGAGATTGCTTCTGTTCAAGCATGATTATAGTTCTACAAATATTTTACAACTTATAACCAATGCAATGGAGGTTGTAGATGAAACACTAGTAGAAATTGTTTTAACTGGTAAGTTTCTATAATTATTGTATAATTATATGTAAATTAAAGTAAGTACATTAATTAAGCAATTATTTAAGTATTGGCTTTGTAATTTATATTAAATTTTAGCTCAAGTGCCAAGCGAAGATGTTCCCATTCGTCCTCATGCTTTAACAGTTCATTCTTATAAGGTTCCGACATTTTGTGATTTTTGTGGAGAGATGCTATTCGGTCTTGTACGACAAGGTCTTAAATGTGAAGGTATGTACATAATATTTTAGATTTGTTATATACATAATATTAAAAAATACGTTTTTTTTACTTTACAGGTTGTGGTATGAATTATCATAAACGTTGTGTTACTAAAGTACCTAATAACTGCTCGCAAGACAGTAGCCAAAGGCGGCGTAGTTCTGCAATGTTGAATGTGCCAAGATCACCAAGTCAAGGTTCCACGAGCAGTTTGACCAGCATTAGTGACGACAATCATAGTGCAAATAACACATCTAATCCAAATCAAAGTAATAATACTTTGGTAAGGATATCATGGCATTGTCATAAGTGCATTATCTAATTCTTGTATTAATACTTTCTGTTAGACATGTATATACAGTTTTGATTTATTAATTTTATAGGCAGTTCCAAGTATAGTTACTCCAAAACAATCTCGTTCCCCATCATTGAGTGGAAAAACAATTTGGGTTGAGAAAGAAGTTGCAACTCGTATAAAAATTCCACATACATTTGTATTGCATACATATACAAGACCAACAGTATGCGGCCATTGCAAAAAATTGTTAAGAGGCTTATTCAAGCAAGGCCTACAGTGTAAAGATTGTCAATACAATGCTCACAAAAAATGTATTGAGAAAATTCCAAAAGATTGTATTGGAGAGAATCCACGTGATAGTACTGGTACAAAATAATTATAACAATTATTAATACTTTCAAAAACATATTTTTACATGTTTCTTTAACACATTATTCCAGGCAATGAATATCCTGATAGTGGTGTCGGTAGTGAACCGGAAGGTAAATGTGATGGTAGAAATGAAGAAGGAGATGGAGATAGTGATACAGAATTACTTTTGCCAGTTAAAATGTCTACGTATATAACAGACGAAAGTAAAACACCTGATGAGTATACGGTAAATATTATTTCATTATATAAAAATATAAACTCAGAATAATAAATAATATTTTTATTATATTTTTTGTAGGATCATATACCAACGAATGAAGATGTTAATTATGATGAATTTCAAAAATCTAGACCATCTAGGTACGTATCTTTTTATTTTCCGAAGTTACAAATTTGCAAAGATTTTAAATTATTTCTTATACTTCTCATTATAGTTGCAGTTCTACTCCAAGTAACAACATTCCATTAATGCGTATAGTTCAAAGTGTTAAGCATACAAAACGACGTGGCTCAAAAGTTTTAAAAGAAGGTTGGATGGTACATTTTACGAATCGCGATCCAGTGGTGAGTTGAAAATGACTAAATTTTGTTCCATATCGAAACTGAGGAAATTTTAATGTTACAGAGGAAAAAACATTATTGGCGACTTGATACTAAGGCTATAACACTTTTCCAAAGTGATAATAGCTCTAAATATTATAAGGAAATTCCACTTGCTGAAATTCTGTCGATCGAAACAGCTAAAATACCTCGTTCGCGTAAGTTTTATAGATAAATTAATTTCTTGTATATAGCTGAATAATTTTAGATATTAAAAAAAAAAAATATATATATATATTTATTTTAGATATAATGCATTGCTTTGAATTAAAGACCTCAACCATTGATTATTATGTTGGAGAAGATCCAACATATAGTGATAACAATGGTCAAGTTCCAGCACCAGAAAGTGGCATAGGTGTACACGTAGCTAGATCATGGGAAACTAATATTAGACAGGCACTTATGCCTGTAACTACAGCTTCAACTAGTATGCATTACATATAATTATTCTTATTTTATTTACGTGGAAAAATAAATTTAGGAAGTAAATATCATTTATATAGTTGCAGACCAAGAAGATTCTACAGAACCAGAAGAAAATGTAACTGACATGTCGCAACTTTATCAGATCTTTCCAGATGAAGTTTTAGGATCAGGACAATTTGGTATAGTTTATGGCGGTGTACACCGTAAAAGTGGTAGAACAGTTGCTATTAAAGTGATAGATAAATTACGTTTTCCTACGAAACAAGAAGCACAACTTAAGAATGAAGTGGCTATTTTACAAAATCTATCTCATAGCGGTGTCGTCAATTTAGAACGTATGTTCGAGACGCCGGAACGAATATTTGTAGTTATGGAGAAATTGAAAGGTGATATGTTAGAGATGATACTAAATTCGGAAAAAGGACGTCTTAGTGAAAGAATAACGAAATTTCTTATCACTCAAATACTGGTTGCGTTGAAGCATTTACACAGTAAAAACATAGTTCATTGCGATTTGAAACCTGAAAATGTTTTACTCAGTAGTGACAATGAATTTACTCAAGTGAAACTCTGTGATTTTGGTTTCGCACGGATTATCGGAGAGAAAAGTTTTAGAAGAAGCGTTGTCGGAACACCAGCGTATTTAGCTCCCGAAGTTTTGAGAAATAAGGGTTATAATCGTTCTTTGGATATGTGGAGCGTAGGAGTTATTATTTACGTATCTTTAAGCGGTACATTTCCATTCAACGAGGAAGAGGATATCAACGAACAAATTCAAAATGCTGCATTTATGTATCCACCTACGCCTTGGAAAGAAATTTCATCTGATGGTAATATAAGTGTGATATTTCTATCTAAAAAGAAAAAAAAAGATATATATATATATATATATATATATATATATTTCATTTATTTATAGAAATTATATAATTAGAAATTTATGTAAAGTTTCCTGTATTTTTTTTTTCATTTAATGTTTACTATTTTCAGCTATTGATTTAATCAACAATTTATTACAAGTAAAGCAAAGGAAAAGATATACGGTAGATAAAAGTTTACAACACGTCTGGTTACAGGTAAGCAAATGAATAATAGAAGACTCCTTACTACTTTTATAAATAATAAACATCACTTGTGTATGCCTATAGGATTATCAAACATGGTGCGATTTAAGAGAACTGGAAACTAAAGTAGGATACCGTTATTTAACTCACGAGAGCGATGATGCTCGTTGGACGGCATATGGTGATCATTGTACATGACAGAACCATCCGCCTACTTTAAACATCGAATCATTGCCAATCCCTTTGCCAATACACAAAGGCTGGGTTCGTTGTGCTCGAGCAACGTTGCGACGATTCATTCGTGCCTGAATTGAAACAAGTGCATGCAAAGTAGAGTATATATCATCTTTCGCTTTAAATGTATCTATTTCGTTATGATATAGATATCGTAGTTACTAATCTACCGATCTTAAAAATACACATTACAGATATCACATTTAAGCAACTTTATTCAAAAGTATATAATGTTGAATTAATAGATATAAAAATATTGTGAGACAAATGCATCAAAAGGCCTTTCCAGTCTTCAAATGATACATGTTTTTATAATATAATCGTCTCTTCATGAAATTTTTCTAGTATTCGATGTTCGACTAATCTAAGAAAATAATGTTTCGATCAATTTGAAAATTTAATATTATTGAAACTAAGCTTTCAGCCTTACGGTGTTACGCGTATATTGTTATAAAAGTAGGATTCAAAGTGAAATACGCTAGTATATAATTTTTCAAGTATTACACGATTTAAAACGATAGCTTCGAAATGAGCGGGGCGTAAAGGCAAAAAAATAAAAAAAAAAAACAGAAAAAAAGAAAAAAGAAAGAAAAGAAGAGAAATCTATTTGTACAAATTTTTTGAAAGAGGAGTCAATAAGTTTGAATTCCCTTTGAACACATAATACAACAACATTCCTCATCAATCTTTGTAAGTATAAATATTAATAAAATATAGCAAAAGATAATATTTGCATGAAAATTATAAAAATGCTCATAGCATTTATAGAAAAATGAAAATGAATGCAGAAACGCAATAGTTTCTACATTACATTTGTTGTTACAATATATTTCTTACCGCTTGCTACATATAATTCTATTTGTTAATTATTAATTACATACACAAAGTATATCTATGTAGCACATTGCACATATTACGTGCATGCAAGCATTGCATTTGCGAAAAAAGAAAAAGAAACAGTTTTGTATGTCGATAAAAAATATATAAAAAATATTCTCATCTGACATGAGTTAGAATTGCATGGTACTTAACTGCCAAATGATTATTTTTTTTGCCTTGCAATTCTATATATCAAGAGAATAATACTTCCGTAATATTTTTATTATTTGATAGGTGAGAAATTAAGTTGTTAAAACAGAACATTTGAGAATATTTGATCTTTCATACATAGGATATATGTAAAAGAAAATTTTTCTTAAACTTTGCATAACTTGCATATGCGTTTACTTACCTAGCATACACACAGTATTTTTTCTTTACTTTTATATAACTTAATATTGACTCACAAATATTGAGATCTTTTAGAATGCACACGAATACATTTTAAATTAAGATTGGATTGAAATCTTATATGTTTTTATTGATATATAGTTAGTAAGTATAGATAAATGATAAAGAGCATTAATATATCGATAATAATATCATTTAATATATATTTATAATACCCTATGATATTATGTACTAACATTTTCATTTTTACACAAAAAAAAAAGATCTTTTATTTTTCATGCTTTTTTATGTACTTTTCAATGCTTTTAGGATGAGAATCTACGTAATGAAACTAAGGATTACATGCTTATATTGGTTTGCAAATTTATAAAATTTATACATGCATATACATATACATATATGCCCATATAAAGAATTTGTAATATAATGAGTATATTAAACATTGCATAAAAGTTAATTTTCTCTATAAGATGGTATGAGACATGTAGCCGTATTTTATGATAAGATTAATGTTATTAAATCGTAATTATGTAATTTTTTTTATACAATTATATCCATCGGTGAATTGTTATTCTTTAAATATATAAAACAAACATTCCACTGCAGATATAATAATAAACAAATAATATTCCATTTTAGTTTAATCAGTAAAGATAATACATTTTTTTAGCACTTTACAATGTGCAAATTAAATCCATGACACTATATAACAATTATAGATTTTCCTTGATTTAAAGATCTACTTCATTTATTTATTATTAATAATTAAAAGTTATTCTTAAGAAACAACGATACAAGTAATATAACAAAAAAAAAATATATGGTGTAGTTTTAAAATTTCTCTTTACAATATTAAAATATAAACTGCTATATCACATGTTCCCATTTAAAAATATACAGTTAGCAATTTATTTTTTAAATATTTCCATATTACTTTATTAAATATTAAATATTTTCTGTTAAAAACAATAGATAGAATTTTATTATATTATTTGTATGAATTTGACAGAAGGAAATTTTTCTTGATCATGTTTGGAAGTATTTAAAAAAAATTACAATTAGCATTTAAAGACTGAAGAATTTCTTGGAAACGACACAATATACAAAATATTTTAATATACTAGGTAGAGAACATGTAATAAACATTGTATACTATCATGTGCTATAAAGAACATTCCGTTGACGTGTAATTAGATTGTTTTCAACTGTAATTAATTGCAATAGCTAATATAAGTTAATAATCACTAAATAACATTTAATGTAATGTTAATTATTTACTTACAATATGCTGGAAATTGTTCGAAATCTCTTACCTATTATTAATTCATATATTTAATTTTGGCATCTGTATACTTCTGTTAAACAGGATAATGTGTAACATATTTTTAATAAAATATTTTACTATGAATATAACTTAGTTGTCCGATTGTATTTTGCATATTTTTATTGATGTAAAATAACAAAAAACATATTGATTACAATAAAAATATCAAAAGACATATTGATTACAATAAAAATATCATAGGGCATGAAGATATATGTGTATAAAATACGATTTCATGGAAGCACATTATATTTTATACTATCTATGATATCAATTGTATAAAAACATGTCATTTTTAATATATTTATAAACAATATCAATATATATTTACATTTATATACAAACACATACACACACATATATATATATATATATGTATGTATATATATATATATATACACACACACACACATATATTTCTCATCATAATTATTGGTATCACGAAGTAGAAAATTTCTATATATATATATATAATTTTCTGGATATCAGTACTTATAAATATCATTAGAATCGTTTTAATACTGCTACGACTTTATTATATACGAGTGTTTTAGCATCTCTTCCCCATAGAAAGTCAATATGATTAAACTTTAAATATTCTATTTTCTTTGTCTCTATCACATTAGGTAACTTATCTATAGTTTTTTGTATATCCTGTAATAAAAATTTTAGTAAATAATTATCATAATAGAATAATTAAGATAAATAAAACAAAGGAGCAAATTACTTACCAAAGAATGTGTCAAAAAATCATTTTCTCCATAAAAAACAGCTACTGGAACCTTCACTTTTTCTAAATTATATTTTGGTGGTTGAGTAGAACCATATATTTTTAAATTTTGTGTAAGCCCATAATCAAAGTTTCTGAATGATCCTTATAATTTAGAAAATAAAATTAAAAACTGAACATAGCTAAATGTTAATGGAATTAGTATTATTTATTTTCAGTACCTGATAAAATGGATTGACTGTAATGGACCACCTGTTTGGCTGATGCACCAGCTGGAAAGTGTCCAAATATAAGGGGTAACATATGTTTTTCAAGCTGATTACTACCAAATCCAGCAATTAAATTAAACCAACAATTGCAAACACCATTTGTTAATGCACTAGGAGCATTGCGAAGAATTGTACCAAAAGCACGTGCCTGTAATTTATTGTGAGGGAACCACTGATGTATGTTGCAATAAGAAGAACCCCACTGAAATATATTTATTATAAATTATAAAAAAAAAAGTAGAATGAATGCAAGGATAAGTCATGTTTTATTACCTCCACCAAATTATAGAAATGCACAACAAATTTCAATAAAGGACTTCGTTGGTTAGATATAAAAGCTATTGGTGCTAAACTGATCATTACTTTAACTTTGGCATTATATTCCGGTCGTTCGCTTCCCATTACAAAAAATGTTGTTGTTCCCTGGCTATATCCAATATAAGATACTTCCGAATGGCCAGTTTTTTCCAAAACATAATCTATTATCGCTGGTATATCATAATATCCTATCTCGTGCCAACTATAATTAAAGAATAAAAAATTAATATTCTTTTTAGTTTATGAATAAAAATATTCAAAACAAAGTTAACTACCTGAAATCCCAGAACTTCTTATCCTTTGGCGTATAGGTTTTATGCTTTCTAGAATATTTGTTACCACGTGCATTTACAAGCCACACGTCGTATCCAGCTTGGCACACAATATATCCTGATAGATACAAAATAAATATAAATAAAAAATAAATTTTAATTATATTAATTTCTAGTGATCAATTTTTAAGATTTCATACCAAGAGCTTTTTGTGGTCCGAGTAAAACCCAATCTGCAGAACTAGAAAGAGCTCCATGATTTATTATAACGGGTGGTTTTGACAATGGGCTATATTCTTTACAAACTGATTTCAGATTCGATTCCGTCGATTTTTCTAAGCTGTCAATAACAGCTTGTTCTGCGTTCGATGTGGCATAGGTCTTTGTTGAATATACATTAGAGTTATCAGGTGCTGTAATTCTATGTACAGTAAGACAATAATCGTCCTCTGTCCAAATATTATGGGTTTCAGGTATATAACCGTGATGTGCAATGAGCTCGTGCTACAATTAGAAATATGAAATTAACCATTTATTACAATGACAAGAATACAATATTATACTTCGAAATGGATATTTGTAAAAGTAATAAAGAAAATATTTTCATTGTTCAAATATTATATAGATAAAAGCAAGTATTTACAATATCTTTTTGTCAAAACAACAAACGCGGTCGATGAGTAATTTCTATCGATAGTAAACATCATAGAATGTTCGAGAACAATAAGTATATGCGTACGAGTTAGAGCATCTTATGAAATCCGCTAACCTTGAAACATGATAAAAAAAAAGAAAAAAAAATCAAATTACCGAAGATAACACCGGAAAATATGATGTCATTTTAAGTACATACATAGATAAACAAATTTTGTATTTTCGCGGTATTGTGAAAGCGCTGTACGGTAATTTGTTTACGTTCATTAGATACGTACGTCGAAGCAATTTAAACATTTTTAAACAGAAACCGCGTATAACCCATATAAATATACAAAGGTAATATAATTTTGATCGAAATTATTTACTCATCGTTTTCAAATAAACGTATGTAATACATCATTCAACAATTGATTAAATAACTTAATTACTTTTGTTTGGAAAACTTACCGTTGTCATATGTATTTCATCTTGATTCGTTACTTCGTTCATTATACGAATGAGATTTCGCTAAATATATATCTGTCACAGTTAAGCGTTCGAAAAGTATGCAGGATGTATTAAGTGAGAGAAGAAGGAAAAGTATTGAAAGAAAAAGGAAGAATGAAGGAGAGAAATTCACTGATAAACGCACGTAGTACGACTTTCACGATGGGAGAAGAAGAATAAGAATGGAGCACCAATGGTCGTTTTACGAGACTTTCGTACGGATTTTTGCACCCGTATATACTATAGATATATCTCCAATATGTGTGTGTATGGTGTGTGTGTGTTGGTGCGTGCGCGCGCGCGCGTAAATATATATATAGAGAGAGACTTTTATTTAAAAGGATGGCAAACACGAATATACTACACAAATGTAAGAATACGTGGTACGTAGAATAGTTCGACCGGTCGGATGAAGTGTCACGCTTGTTTGAGATTTGTCGCAGAATGAAACAGAATCTGCAACACAACGAAGAAGACTCCGGAGTGACGCAGAGAATTAATTATAAAGGAACTTGTTTATCGTACCATAAATGAGATTCATTTTTAACTGGCCAGTTTAGTCCAAGGTCGTCGGATTAATTATCAAAATACTTTATGACGTATTGCTCTCGATCTAATGAGAAAACAGTGCACCATATCACTATCACTTTTTTAACGTAAAAATTATCATGTTACGAGCACGCGCGTATGTGACATCACAATGGGTGAGGAGGAGCTCCGGAGTCTGTTTGTAGGATAATATGGTAAAAATGGCTTTTTTATTAAAGAATTGAAGACATTATGATTGAATTTTTTTTTCTTATTTTAAGATGTAAGTGTAAATGAAAAAAAAATAAAAAAATAAAAAAACAAGAAAATTATTCGCATCAATTCATTTAAAAACAAAGAACTTCATTGATTGAAATTTTTATGTAAAAGTACGTCAAAACAATTGTTAACCTAGGTTATCAATAGATCTATATAATCTAGCGGAAAGGTTCGCGTCCGTGCTAAAATAGCATCAATGATTATTTTCCGTACTAAAGAGTTCTATGTAGATATTGCAGATTTAAATGTTTCCCATGATATTAGTTGTTGTATAAAAAGATTATGATTCACATTTAGTGTTGATAAGATGTTCCGCGTAATAACACCAATTTATGTGATAAAATTAATTCAGACAGAAATAGAACATTTTTTTATGCATTTTATAATTCTTGAAAAATATTGTTTGCCTTCGCACATGAATATAACGTAACGAAACTAGAAGTGGAATAGATTTGATTATGGTCGTTATTATAAAAACTGATAAGTATAAATAAGAAAAAGTAAGTAATGTTCATTGTTTTTATCTAGCGATAAGTATACTATGTCTTTTCGATCGAACTATTATTGAAACATAAATAATATTGTTTCAATATATAACATTAATATAATAATTTTAATATAAATATTTAATATATAGGTAAATGAGAGATAAGAAGACACTTCGTCAAGATTTCTTTTTATTTGCGGGTTAAGAGATTTGTGCCGCTTCAATTATTATCCATATATATATGTATACATATATTATATATATATATATATTACATACATTATATATATATATATATATTACATACATTATATATATATATATATTACATCATATCATATACTACATTATTCATAATCTATAATTCAGAGGTTCCCCGAATTTGTCACGATAGAAGGAAATAATTATTTAGGAATATTATTTATTTAGGAAATATTTAGGAAAGATTTACGTATCGATCAAGTGTTGTTTACTTTTTTTTGGTCACACGTTAGAATATATAAATACGTTTCGATCGAAGTGAAGCAACGAAACATAGGCTAAAAAACACACGCCGTAAGGTAATTTAAATCTACGTAATGTTCGTACATCATTTTTACAATAAAATTACATGTTTCGAATAAAAGAAAAAAAACAAAAAGAAATGAGAGAAAAGATTAAGTTGAAATATTATTGAGTAATAATCAGCGTTATATACTAATTGTACGTTATGTTGCAACGATACAAGTTAGATTATACAATTTAATTGCGTGTGATAATTATGTTGACGGCGTTATCAACGATACGAAACATATATAATGGAAAATTTTTTGCATTTTTGCATAATCGGTTTTTGATATATCTTGCTTAAAATTAGTAATAAAAGTTCGAACATGTAAATGCAATTAGCCCGTTCGTACAATTATTGAAAATAATATTTTCTTTTGTTACTTTTTTCTTTTCATTCATATCATATGCTTGTATATTTAATGTATATTACGTCTTCACATTTATACGTAGAGTCTATTTGGAATACTTTCTACTCACTTTCCATGAATAATTTGTGTGTGTGTGCGTGCGCGCGGGCGTGCGTGCGCGCATGTGTATTATTGTTTTTTTGGCTTTCTTTATCTTTACATTTTACATATAGAGATTAAGCAATTGTACAATTAAGATGAAATGCGAAAGATCTCTAAATGCTATGATCGATTTTAATCTCGACTGAATAACAGATAATGAATATTATTTCTCGTTAGTAGGTGTACAATGTAATCGTATACAATTTTTATGTTTCAGAGATATATGTACTTACGTATATATGTATATATGTAATCAGAGATCGTCTTTACACCCAATATAATTTTTAATGAATGACAAGATTACTTTTTTTTTGTATTAGAAGATAATTAGATGTTTCTCTTTTTCTCTCTCTCTCTCTCTTTCTCTTTCTCTCTCTCTCCCTCTTTCTCTCTCTCTCTTTCTCTTTCTCTCTCTCTCCCTCTCTCTCTCTCTTTCTCTTTCTCTCTCTCTCCCTCTCTCTCTCTCTTTCTCTTTCTCTCTCTCTCCCTCTCTCTCTCTCTCTCTCTCTCTCTCTCTCTCTTTCTCTCTCTTATAGCTACTAAGAACGTTCTCGAGGATATTTTCGTTTGGCAGTAAAGAATTACGTATAACTTTGTATTTTGTAAATTAAGCAATCTTTTCTTTTCTTTTTTGGTCTTAATTTAAATATTCTTTTCATCAATGTTATAATTTTCTCCGCTTAAAGTTCATAATTCATCTGTATCGCAATAATAATAATAATAATAATAATAATAATAATAATAATAATAATAATAATAATAATAATAATAATAATAATAATAATAAAAACAATAATACTAATAATATCAATAACAACAACAACAACAACAACAACAACAACAACAACAACAATAATAATAATAATAATAATAATAATAATAATAATAATAATAATAACAATAATAATAACAATAATAATCACGTTTAAATATCGTATCCCCACTCATCCGTAGTATCTCTCGAAGGATCATTTGATTTTATAGTTAAGAATTTTTATTTGCGATCAAAGTCCTTAACACCATTTACGTAACTCGACAAATAATTATGGCAGCTTCCGATTGAGGACACTCGAACGTTCGTAAAATATTTTTTTAATCTTTTTGTTTTTCTTTCCTTTTCTCTCATTTTCTCTTCTTTTCTCCTTTTTTTTTCTTTTTGTTTTTGTTATAGCAGTTATTAGTTTCAGTACGAAGAGCTGATCGATCGATACCAACATATTGCTTCTCTCATAAATCCGAGACAGTTCTCGTTCTCTCTCTCACAACGTCCCATATAAACGCGTAAAACGTATCTCTCTCTCTCTCTCTCTCTCTCTCTCTCTCTCTCTCTCTCTCTCTCTTTCTCTCTCGCTCTCTCTCTATCTCTCTCTCTCCCTGTCTCTCTCTCTCTCTCCTTTTCTCTCTTTCACTCTCTATGTAAATATATATATTTTTTGTTCCTGCGTTTCTTTATATCGTTCATACAAAATAAAAGATCCAATATATCGCGTTGAACAGCATGAAACTGACAGGAAATATGATTCTCGAGTATTTGTCGATCACGTTAACATCTTTGATTTTTGGCATGGACACACGTAACACCGACGCACCTCTACGAATAGCATGTAGTACCTATAAAAAAATTTATCGATAAACAATATACCAATACCAATCAAATGCTTTTTACGTATTTGCTTTGATATTTTTCATATTTTCAAGATTATATTTGTGTGTGTACATATGTATGTATACCTTGGGTTTATTTTGTTTCGGTCCTCTGTATCTGAGTCCACTGTTTCTACCATGCGTGTTATATGTGACTGTTCTTGAGATACGAAAACTAGGTGGAAATTTAGCTGGATCATGATGTTTCCCTAGGCCAGGTGTCGAAGAACCACTGATTAAACCTGATCTATTTCTAATGCTTGGCAATGGAGACATTCTTATATCCTGTAGCTCGATAATATCAGCATCAGTCGAACCGGGGAAAGGCGAGGTAGCTTTGCTTCCTTTAAAACGTTACGTTTTTCGGAATGAACATTGACTTTTTTAAATGGAACTCTTATGAAAATGCCTAACTTACCGGTTTTCGAAGTAAGAACCTTCTGTTCCTCATTATCTTTCTTTTTGCTTTTTTTTTTAGCTCTCGCACCCCAATATGTGTAATTGACTGCCGCGTACTCTAATAATGCAGCAAAAACGAAAACGAAACACATTACGAGATATATATCGATAGCTTTGACGTAACTGATTCGTGGCAAGGAGCTTCTGACACCGGTTGAAATTGTGGTCATCGTGAGTACAGTCGTGATACCTGAAATGAAAGAATTTGTTTTTGTATCTTGATCGTTCCTTTTTTTTATTTAAAAAGTTCCTTGATTTTTGTTTCATTTTTATTTTTTTCTTTTTTTTGTCTATTTTTTTTTCTTTTTATTGACTTCAAGAATTCATTTCTCCCGTGGGATATTCTGTTAAATCTAAAATGCGATTCTCGAAACTTGAATATATGGGATATCCAGTTTATTTTGAAATCAAAAAGCGTTATCAAAGCAATCGGAGCAGTGAGTACATAGTCGAAGTGTAAATAGTCGAAGGTCGAATATCAAGCATTGAAAGGAAGCTTTTACCCAAGGCCACTCTCGCGCTGGTCGCTTCATGATTGATCCAGAAGCTGACCCAACTGAGCATTACAATGAGTATGCTTGGAAGATAGGTCTGGAACACGAAGTAACCGATATTCCGTTGGAGTTTGAAGCTGAGCGATAACCTTTGATAAATACCGGTAGCCAATCTCTCTTTCCGGTCGTTCGTTTCGTAACCGATTATCGTAAATTGTGGCAATTCCGCTTCCTCCACTCCTCGAACAGGAGTATCTTTCCAATACATTACTACGTCGAGTACCGTGTAACCGTCTGAATGACAAACAAACAATTAATAAATCTTAAATTTATTCTAACATTTGTAACACAATGATACGGAAATGAACGTTTTTGAATTTAACTCGAATCACAAATTTAAGTATTATCAGAAATTGGCGAAATTCAAATCTTTATTTATATAGACTCCAGTTAATATAATAGATTCTCCAACAATACCTAATCTATTGGACTATTCAATCAAAATTGCTAATCCTGTAGGATCATTCAGATATCACGATATTATGATTTCAAGTTGTTCAAAATGTTACTTCACGTTCTATTTACTGAGAATACAGGATATTCACGTACCGCATGACTAATGAAACGACTAGTGGACTATTGCGGTTTTACCTGTTTCGCATCGACCCTCCGCAATATCCAATTTTCCTATCTGATTATAATTACCGGCGAAAGTAATTAATATTTGATGTTATCTTAGGCGACTTAATTTATTAAGAAAGTTCGAAAGATCAATACGATAATGACAGTTTAATAAGAAACTTTCTCCGTAATTTCTGCTTTCATGTTCGATCGGCTAGCCCAGTAAAGTAAACGTTTGTATCTACATTAAATGTCATCTTTACGGTATGTTAATTGATAAATAAAGAAGAAGGTAAAAAAATTGAACGTATATATTCGTACAGCTCTCGATCTCTACGGTGCAATTTTGCGAATCAAGAGGATAGTAGTGCAGATCCATCATGCAAGCCAATGTCGTTGTAAATCTCATGCCATAAGTGATAGAACCGTCGCCGGATAGTCTGACGAGTTTGTTGCGTTCAGTTACGTCGTGCAAGAAGCTGGAAAATAAAGAAGAGAATGCAAGAGAGGTATAGCTTAAAATTTTTCATGAATCTCGTTTGAATTTAGTTCCTCGATTATCATTTATCAAGAATAATGATTATTTTTCTTGCTTTTTCTTTTTAGTAATGATGACTTAGAAATCGTCTACCTGTTTTTATCGTTGGCAAAAAAAGTATCCGGAACCCAAATCTTTTCTGCAAAATCACCACTCAGTGTCAAGACTTCCTCCTCTTGCGAAAAGGCGAGTCTTTCGTCTTTCCAATATTGATTTAAATACATTGTTATAGTGTAATCCTACAACATAATCGGTCGGTGCAAACATTTTCGTTTTTATTTATTTATTTATTTTTTTTTCATCTATGACTTAGCATCATGCTCATGATAATAAATGATTTCTCCTTACAATGTAAGGTAGAATCGATGATCATAAGTTATGAAGGCATTTGATAAGATAGCAAAGCCCTTGGGCCAAAACATATTTGTTTATCGAGGACATTACAGGAGGTAAAATATGTAAAATATGATAAAACGTAGCGGATGTTATTCTAGATATCTAGTTTATTTTTTTTTTAAAGTATGTTTTTACTCACCATGTTAACTTCCGAAATAGCATCGAAACTCGCTATAGTTAAATCCATACCAACTAATAGTGGCTCTCCTAAAAGGAATGGTTCAACAAAAAAAAAAAAAAAAAAAAAAAACGAAAAAGGAAAAAGAAGAAGAAGAAGAAGAAATTTCAATATGGTAAAACTCGAATAGCTCAGGTACATCGATTCTATTATTTTTATAACTTTATCCGATTTAGATATCCATGGGATTAGATTTAATCGGCGCGCCACTCTATTAAAAGTTTCTAGCGTATCGCCGTTGAATGGATTTCCAATCCATTAAAGGCGATTGATTCGTTTTACGCGATATATAACGTATGGTTAATATTATTTTTTTATTTTTTTGCAACTTCGTTGTTCTTCGAACTTTACAAAAGACTAAATCTCTCGAGCCGTGAGAAAAAAGTGGTACGCGCTTTTATTTCTGGTGATATGTTGTACCTACCGCCAAAATTCGGCCTCAATCGAATGTCATAGCCGTCAAGTATTCTCGATATGGTCTGCGTGACATTTTCCAGTTTGTCGAACATTCTTGTATTCTCCAACGCAGCCCTAAATATTATTCGTTTCTTTTTTTTCATTGCCATTACGACCTTGCAATGTTGCAATGTTTTGCGTTATTTTTTCTTTTTATTTCGCGATCTTTCGTAAAATTGTGTTTTGACTTTGATCTACGTAAGATGCGATGAGAAGAAAAAGAAGAGATAGCGCGAAGACAAAGAAACAGTGTCGAAACTGTGATTGACAACATCGGTAATCATGATTAGATAGAAGATGAAGTTCAATATAACTTTGCCCTTACCAAACAATATGATGAGATAATTGCACAAGAAGAAATGTTAATGGTAATCCACGCGGTAGCATTCTGCCGATGGTCGACGACCTGACCAGAATGTTAGACCATAGGAAAAAATGTCATCTGGGGAGATCTTTATGCCTCGTCATATTCACTCTCGGTATCACTCCAGGAGGCTGAAATGAAACAAAAGAAAACGCTGTCGTCCCTTTTCTCCTAACTTGTCCTTGACCTCCGACCTCGTCTTTTATTTCTCTCTCTCTTTCTCTCCCTCCCTCTCTCCCTCCCTCTCTCCCTCCCTCTCTCCCTCCCTCTCTCCCTCCCTCCCTCCCTCCCTCTCTCTCTCTCTCTCTGCATTTTTTCCTTCTGCGTAAGACCGTATCGAGATTCAACATCATATCTCTCTTACTCTGACACGAACATATCTCTTAAATGTAAGAGGGCTCGTTTAATTCATCATATCGTTAGATTATAGTAAATGGGCCATGATTATTTTATCAGTTAATAAATAATAAAGTTATCGCGTGAATGACGTTATAGTAATTTTGATAGTTTGCTTTTTAATACGTTTTAATATCCTCGGAATTGAATGCAAAGCGATATAAATGTTTCTATAATATGATACGCTCTCATTGATCCATCTTATTATTTTCAATGATAATTTATGATATCACAAAATACGTATATGAGCGTTTTATCACGACGGTTATTCGACGCCAATAAAAAGACCGCTTATTTGATCGGATGAAATGTGGGCAACTATTGTAAGCAATTCCTACTCACTGCCACTCTAGAAGCATTTCTATACGATTCGTAAGAGCTTTCATGTCTTACTATCGAGTGGTTTTGTCAAAGCTAGTTCTCGTGATATGTTTCTGTTCATCATATGATTCCTTTACTGTTTTTTTTTTATTTTCTTTTCTTACTTTTTTTTACAATAACATATGAGATTATCTTACCTGTTGGTTCAGGAGTCTCGAGAATTAAACAAATAAGAAGAGGAGGAATGAGCAGTACCAGCAATACTAGCTGTACCACTAGCAGCAGCAAGAGCTGCAATATCAGCAGTAGAAAGAATATCAGCAGTATCACCAATATCAGCAGTAGTAGTAGCAATAGTGTTATAATTATAGTAGTAATACGAGTATCGGAAGAAGTGGTAGTATTAATTACGGCCATGTACACTGACAAGATCGAATTTCCACGTGAAAAAGGAATTCTTATTAATTCCTGTAAGCGGCTCGTCACAATGCGAATACCGTTATTCGCGCACGTTCAAGATCACGGTCCTTCGAGTACAGATGCGATTCCCTAATCCGATAGGAGGTGTACTCAACGACGTTATTACCTTCTGGACCGTCACAGTATCAGCGACGAGAATTCTTCGAGATTTTCGATCGGTCGAACTTTCGCGTCTTCTTTTCTCGTAAAAACGAAAGAACCCTTTTAGCTTTCCCTTTTTATTTCACGAACGAATAAGAGTTAGTTATCGCCTGATTTTATTGAGAAAAAATTTTTCTCTTTCCGTCTGTCTGTCTTTCTTCCCCTCTCTCTCTCTCTCTTTCTCTTTTTCTTTCTCTTTTTCTTTCTCTTTTTCTTTCTCTCTTTCTTTCTCTCTTTCTTTCTCTCTTTCTTTTTCTTTTTCTTTCTCTCCCTTTCTCTCGTGGTTTATCGAGGATAAAGAACGAAATTTCTCGTCACGACACGAATTTCGAGGATGCCAGCTCGCATCCCGTCCCTGGCATGGAACCACTACCTTTGCTTTCTCCCTTCACTTTCCACCCCTCTTTGCTTTCTCTCCGACTGTTTCTTTCTCTCTCTCTCTTTTTCTCTTTATTGCTTTTTCTCTGTCAGTCCCTGTCTCTTTCTCTTACTCTCTACATTCATCAGATGGAAGGGGTGCGAGAGAAAAGCGCACGCGCGGGCCCCGTTTAGCTCGACCTAGTGACACACGGGCTCGTCGAATTTCCAGACCACGCTGATCGAACGCCATCTCCACAAGCATCATTAAGATATAGTAGAAAGAGAGTCGTTAACCTTTGAGGGTTGTACAGAAGGATAGATAGCGTCGGTCTTAACGATCGATGCATTTTTCCAACGAAGTAATCGTCTCTACTTTGGCGCATCATCTTCTCCTTCCTTTTCTCTGTAAAAACTGCCCCCGGCCCCTCCGCCCCCCAACCCCCCAACCCCCTTCTTTTTTTTATTCGAACGACAAATAAATCAACAATAAGAAAAACCTCACGATAGGAAGAAAATCCTTCTCGACGTCTTATGATCCATATTTCTAATATATTATTTTTTACTTTCATAGGTAAATAAATACAAACTCATTTCTCTTAAAAACGATTCTACCGAATAGAACGAATTCAAGTGGACGATGGAAAACGATGTCAAATACTACGCGTTTGTATTCCCTTTGAGCCAGCAAGAAGAAACTCGTAGAGAGAATTTTTTTTGTTTTTCTTTTTATAAAGAAGTGCAGTGAAAAAAAAATACTTCTCATCCTTAACAGAATTGGATGATTCTATTCTCTGCTTTGTATTCTTTTTTTTTTTTTAACGACGTAACGATGTAAAAGTTCACTTGATTATTTAATTAACACTAGAACTATCGACAACGTTATTCAGGTATATTGACATATACATATAGAGATATGTATCTTATCATATCTGTCTCTTATGATATGCAAATGTCTCTTATCATATGCATATATCTCAGAAGAAAAACATCGCGGAAGAAAAGGAGAAAAAAGGAATTTACAAAACTGATCTCGTATGCATCTATAATAGAAAAAGTAATAATATTTTTATAAAACATGCGATGAAATTTAATTAAGAAAATTAAGAGAAATTTAGTTTTAAGTTAAAGAAGCGATCGAATATAACAGGATTCTACATGTTAACATAGTTTAGATAATTGATCTAAGATCAATAACGACACGAACGATAGATCTCTTTTATCAAAGAAATACGTGAATAAGCTTTCTGCTTCAGGTTTTTTTTTTCTTTATTTTTTAATACGTCGAAGCTCGGATATATTACTTCGTTCTTCTTTTTGGGTGGTTTTTTATTCGCGTATGAATTCGTAAAGATTCGCGAAGAAGTTTAAAATGGTGTGAGAGAATATGAGATCGGGAAGGTCGTTTAAACGCGGGAATCGCCGGCGTGCTTTTGGAGTTTGCGCGCCAGGCGCCACACTCTGCGAATCGTTCTTAAGAGCTTTAGCGGTAGGAAATTCACGCGACTCTCGCAATGGTTTGTCGTTCGTCGGTGTCTCGAGGCGATCATCAAAATCGGCAGTGACTACATTTTCAAAGCTTTTCCTTCGAAGAATTAAAGAGAGACGACAAGTTACTCACTCTCACTCTCTTTCTCTTTCTTTTTCTCTCACTTTTCCTCTTTCGGGTTTCAACGAAGTTTCTTCATTACGGGGGTAAAACTAAAAAGGAAAAGAAACGGAGTGATAATCATGAAATTGAACATAGCGGAATTATCGATGTGAGTAAAAACGCGATAAATTATTTTTTGACATTATTTTCTCTTATTCCTTCCTGGTTTTTGCATTTTGCTTATAATTTATTAAAAAAAAAGAAAAGAAAATATCACGTTTCATTTTCATCGTTATTTATTATTTTTAATCCCCCTTTCCCTATTGTGTGTTAGTTGATATACATATAATAATTTTTTAATTTCAACGTAGTATCTCTTTTATTTGATCAAAATGTATAGTTTTGTAGCAAATTATTTCAATTATCTTATATTATTGCGTATAGAGATCGTTAGAATTATTATATTAAAAATAATACGTATAAGTGAACATCTAGGATCCCAAATGTTTGGATTACATAAAAGTTTACAAGACAGATTCCAATTGAAACGGGCATATATTTAAAAGAGATCGTACATTACGACGCTTCATTAGCGTACTATCAAGGTTTATTCGGCCGTGTAAACTTTCATTCGTACGATATTGAAACACGAGCAAACACACACACGCGCGTGCAAAGATACGTGTACACATAGATACACAGAGATGTATGCAGATGTAGAGACTTTGAGAAAGAGAGGGAGAATGGGCTAACGAGAATCCGAAATTAAGGTCTGCTATTGAAAAAAAGCGAGCTCAAACGAGCAGCCGCGCGATCTCCAGAAGCAAATAATTATTATACTTATACGCTATGATACACCCCATGTATGTGTGTGTGTGTGTGTGTGTGTGTATTTTCGTGTATTTGTTCATTTCGAAATGAAACCTTTTGCGAACTAGAAATCGAAGTTGAACGTCAAGGAATTCATTCGACGAAATGAAATACGCGCGAAAAATATTTGTAACATGTTGGTCGTGTCTCGATTGAATATCGATTACTCAATAGAAATGCAACGTTAAGTCAGCACCAGGTTTACGTAGGAATTTTGTGGTGTTGGTACATGTGATCACATGAACTCTAATATCAGGAACAAAATGCGCATACGATCACGAGAATGTGATGTAATGAGCCGTAGTGTTCATTTGAAGGAGTGACGCTAACACTTGCCAATGTAAAGGTGCTGAATCGGCGGACGACGAGGGTACTCCTCTACTTGCTCTTGCTCTTCCTATTCCTCTCATCTTTGTCCAAGCCTTACCGCATATCTACGGGACCCACAGATACCTGCCCTTTTTTCAACTTTAAAAAGGCCACGTTAAGACACGAGGAAACTCATTACTCTTGCTTTCCAACATTGTTTTATCTTATTCTTTTTTTCCTTTTTCTCTCCCTTCCTTTACACTTGACGTTTCAATCAATCCTTCAAGAATTTTCTATCTTTATAATTAATATAATTTTTAATTTACATTAATTTTCTGTCATTTCGTGCAAACAACGAAAAAAAAAAGAGAGAAGAAAGACATTTAATGCACTTTATTATCTTACTATTAATAGGTTGACCTTTCTGCTACCACTCACCACGTGCAAGAGTACCAATTATGACATTGAAATTATACCTTCGTTGAGATTCAACTCGTCCGAGAAAACTTCCTCCTCGTCGTTAACGATTGGTAGATTTTCTAGAGGTACAGTCACAGATATTGTCTCGAAAAATATAACCATGGTTTTGGAGAATCTACTTATGAATTATGAAAACAGCCAACTGCCAACACACGGACAAGGTATTGTCTTATTCGATATATCTTTTTAACGATAAAATGTAGAATAGTGTCTTCAGATCTTTAATTAATTACGATTATCAAGGGAGTCATTTACGCAATTATTATTGCGAAAAGTGTTTATTTATTACAATTTTATAGAGATGGAATAGATTAAATAGATAAAATTGAAATTAAAAACTTAGAATTATTACATAAATATATATCTGTACTAATTGCTTATTTATAATGAAAAAAAAAAAAATATATATATATATATATATATATATATATATACACATATATAGTAAAATATTGGATTACGATAGGGATTATGGTATTCGTGTGTAAAACCTTACAGATCGTTGAATTTTTGTGTCGAAGGATGAACCGGATGCCTCTCTGCGAACGCTGCAAAAATTTCGTGGCCGCGTTCCTACGATCCGTTAAACTCTTCAAAATGTGAAGAGAAATGTGAAGCGACACGATATAAAGCGAGATTAGTTACGTCTCGTTACGTTATCTTGTACCTTCTGTAGAAATAGTTATATGAGTTAACTCGTGATGGTAAGGAAAGAGGACGGGTGAGGGAGGAGGAAAGGGAAAAAAGAAAGTAATTATATGGAAGCAAATTTGTTAATTGGAGTGAAAGAATCGCATTTTCCTAATTCACCTTGATTCGTTAGGAAAATCTGACACATCCTTTTTTTTAACCGACCACTTCCGACAATCTTTTAGAAATTCTTTCATTTCACTGGAAGGATTCGTCGTCAGAAAGAATTCGAGTTGGTCCGGCCAGCTTCTTGTTTTATTACCGATTTCTCTCCCACCTCTTCACTACTATTCCGATAGTTTCTGCTTCGCGTCAAAGGAGACTTATCATCGCGAATGGAATGGCTCAATATGGATATTACATGCATACCTCAAATTGGAGTGGAGCCAGAGATTTGAGAGAAGGATAAAAAAAAAGAAAGAGAGAGAAAAAAAATAGAAGAAACTATTGCTCGATTTTTAAATCGTGTCTCGCTTTCAAATACGGCAGGATTGTCTCATTTTTGGCCGCCTTTGTCGATTTCACATTTCCCTCTTTCTGTTTTTTTTTCCACTTTTCCCCTCCGTTATCGAACTTTCTCTGTGTACCCAAGGTTTGTCAACAAACGAACAGAGGACACGATCTTCTCACCAAAGTCATATTTCATAGAGAATACCATAATTCATGAAGAAAGAATTCATTTGTCATTTCGGTATATTCTAGAAAATAATATTGCATAAAAATTCGTAGGAACACCAACGGTGGTAAAGACGAATATTCTGATAAGAAGTATGGGTCCTGTTTCTGAACTGGATATGGTAGATATTATTATTTAATGATTTTATGAAGATTTAGAGTGATATAATGAATTGATAAACTATCTTTCACTTTAGGATTACTCAATGGATTGCTACTTTCGACAATCTTGGCGTGATTCTCGGCTTAGTTTCTTAGGACCTATCAAGTCCCTCAGCCTTAGTATCAAGATGCTCGAGAGAATTTGGCGTCCGGACACGTACTTCTACAATGGGAAACACAGCTACGTGCATACGATCACTGTGCCCAACAAGTTGCTGAGAATTTCTCAGGACGGGGATATACTCTATTCGATGAGGTCCATATAATATTAACTCCTACATATCTTTTATTCTTTTCTTGATTTGCTTTTTCTAATTCATTTTCTCTGACAATTATACATTTTTGTTTTTAGGCTTACCATTAAAGCGAAGTGTCCTATGGAGTTACAGAATTTTCCCATGGATCGACAATCGTGCCCATTAATTTTAGGAAGCTGTACGTACATACGTTCACGTTGATTTATTTTATATGTTTTTACACGCGAGAAAGTTAAAATTTTTCTAAAAAATTCTCTCTTTCCATCTTCGCGAGATCCAAATGCGTTCTTCGATTATTAACTTATACATAATTTTGTAAGAATATGTCTCGCACGTCCATCCTTATTTTCATCTCGCGAAGGTAACTTATTCGTCACGTGCTAGAGTCGAGGCATCCAAAGTTATATGTCCGATGATCGAGTTACGTGTTGCGATAAATATTATATGCTTTCATACCTGTACTGTCTTTCTAGTTTTCACGTATTCTCGATCGAAAAATATTTTACATAGATCGAATATGTTACTGCAGTTATAGACAGCAGTATAGTACAATTCGAAAACAAACAAAATAACAATTTTTCTTCGTTTGGGAAAACATAGAAATATTTGCCCCTCTCTGTACGCAGATACATATGGTACGAGTTAAAATTGTTTATCGTTTTAGATGCCTACACGTCCCGACAGTTAGTTTATGAATGGCAAGAAGGATCGTCCGTAAACTTTGTTCCTGGAATGGCACTATCGCAATTCGATTTAATGGGTTCTCCCTATAGAAATCTTACGTTTGTACGTCGTGAAGGCGAGTTCTCTGTTCTTCAAGTATCTTTTAATTTACAACGGAACACCGGTTATTTTTTAATACAAGTAAGAATTAAAATCGAATTTTATTTTCGATTGTATATGTTTTCCTTCCAATGGAAGAATGTTTTTTCTTTTTTGGTTTTCATTAATATTCAATATTCAAGGTCTACGTTCCATGTGTACTTATAGTCGTCTTAAGTTGGGTATCCTTTTGGATTCATCGTGAAGCTACTAGCGATCGAGTAGGTCTAGGTAAAATTATTTTATCGATAAGCCTGAAATGCGAGCTTGTATATCGGTATATAAATAAAAAAATTTATTTCATTAGGTATCACAACGGTACTAACACTTTCTACGATAAGTCTTGACTCAAGAACTGATTTACCTAAAGTGAGATACGCTACAGCGCTCGATTGGTTTCTCCTCATGAGTTTCGGTTATTGCATTGCTACACTTTTAGAATTTGCTGGGGTACATTATTTCACGAAGGTATGAAATCGTAAACTATTGACACCTTATTCTCTCTCTCCCTCTCTCTCTCTCTCTCTCTCTTTTTTATTCACAATTAGTCCTTTCGTAGGTCGGAAGTGGAGAACTTCCATTGGACGACGAAGAATGGGAAAATATTTCGGACAAGGAATACGAAGATCCATTTTGTACTATTGCTACTTGCGGTCCTCAAACTATTCATCCAGATAGTATCATCGACGAAACTTCCAGAAGAAGTTCCACCGTCTGCAGCGTTTATAATGTAAAAATATTTTGAAAAAATGTAACATACAGGGTGAGTTCTTTAAATTAAGAAATCTTAATATCTCAAAAACAACACTTTGTTGAGAAAAAAATTCAAAACAAAGGTTGTATGATTTGGAAGGAGGGGAGAGGATGGACATAATAGTATTATTTCTTTTTAATTCGTTTGGACATTTTCAGTTATTTCAAGGTCAATTTCATTTGTTTTTTTTTCTAGAGAAATTTATAATTGTTTCCACGCGATCATATTTTATATATATATATATATATATATATATATATATATATATATATAACAAACAACTCTGTCGAGAACATTTTTTGTTCAAGCTTTACTTTTTACGATATTTAACATTAGCTCAACAAAAAAATTACGACCAATAGAAATATAAGAAAACAAAAAGAGAACAATATTATTTTAATAAATATTAAAAATGATCATCCTGATTTTCATAAACAGGGTAGGATCGAATAAAATTAAAATAACATTAAAAACGTCTATCCAATCAGAGGTAAATAACGCTATTATGTCGACTCCTTCATTCCCGGCCAAAAAACCAAACAACTTCTGTTTCAAATTTTTTTTTCGAAAATGCTTTGTTTTCGAGATATTTAGATATCTCAATTTAAAAACTCGTCGTATATATATACACATTGTTACTTCCATAATGAATACTATTAGCAAATATCTATCTAAGAATAGAATAAAATGACGTGTCACAAATTTGTAGGATTCGGTAACGTACAACCGACGATCTTATCAGCCCGTAACAATGACCGTTGCGTCAAGACCGTCCACAATGGAAAGACAGACACAAACCGAACGTAGATTACCTAAATGGAGACAATTTTTATACTGTTTGGCAGGTGACGATGAGTTCAGGTAATCAGTATATATTTAGCATACTTATTAACTGATCATAATGACACTAAATCACTTTTTGGAGAATTACAGGAGGCAACGACAACGTGAAGCAGTAAGGAATTGCCAAAAATTCGGAGAACGTGTAGCAAGACATATCAATAGTGTATCGACTATAGATAGAGTAGCACGAGTAGTTTTTCCAGCATCTTTTGGATTACTTAATGTATGTTATTGGGTCGTTTATGTCACTTATCAGGAAGAATTTAAATGGCAAGATCCACCAATTGGTTCGATTGCTCAATAAAAACTCGCTTATCAATGAAATCTTTTCAAATAAACGAATTTAAATTTCATGCATTTTTTTATGAATTTACAAAAATAAGTTCTATAAAGTAGGCTTAGAAAGCATGTAATATATATGTATATTTCATGATTATACATATAATTATCAACTGAGCGATACCTCTTTCACATTCATTATCTGAAATTATTTATTTATTCCATGAAAAGAAGACACGTGTAAAAAAAAATAAATGTAAAATATTATAAAACAAATCAAATATAAAGCAAATTCAAATGGAAGATAATAGCTCAAATTTGACCAATTGGAAGAATGCACGTGACGTGTGATAGCGGGACTCGAGTAAATACTGATTAAATTTTATTCAAATGATCAAGGTTAAGCACTTACGTAATAATTTTCCAAAATATATTGCAATTTTAACATACTTTCAATATTAAAATATTTACAATCTCATTTTATAAGCAATACGTATTTTTGATATCACGTGCAGATAAGCAACACATTCAGTAGTCATACGAAAGTGCAAAAGAACGAATTGCCGCCAAAAATGACAGAAGAGATATTATTTTCGTTGTTTTTTTCCATAGATCAACGTTTTGATAACGTACAAAAACTGTTCAGTCATTCGGTATCTTTCCTTATCTTTTACTAACGAGTAGAAATTAACAGCTGCATACCATAATCTTTTCGCATGTGCATCTATTATAATTTTTGTGATCAGCTGCTCGATAATGTGTGGCAACAGTGGTTGGGCGATGTCGTTGGTATTGTTCAGTATTGTTGACTTCAAGATGGCTGCGGATTACTGTGGGGGATATTCTAAGAAATCTTAATTCTCCCAAGAGAACTTCCAATTTTGTATATATTTAAAGAGTCGTGTTATACGACCTTACGAACTTCGGTGCTAACTACACCGAGTTTCTTTGCGTCGTTCGATTTAATACCGTACAAAACAGAATATGAAAATCATGCCATCTGACAATAGCTGACTTATGGAAGAACCTCCAATGTCAGCAAGGAGGATGATTTTTAATGTTTTATGGCGATATCGCCTTTAACCGAGGTGATTAAATTGGATTTTTATATGATATTAAGCACATACGTTACTTTGAATTGTTATGGAATAAGATGATACAAAGATTTGGAAATGTTGTTTTGCAATGGAATTTCTGTATCCAATGTTAAATTATTTAAAAAAAATATCTCTCTTTCTCTATATATAGATGTAAATATATATATATATATATATTTATATACGTTTTTCACAGTAATACTCAAATATCAATATGGACTCGTCGATGAACAGAAAACGCAGTTCATCTGTAAGCTTCACAAGAGGAAAAGAAAATAGCGACGATGATGTTGGAGATGAAATACACATATCTTTGGCACCATACATACAAACTTACTTGGCACATAGTGGACAAGGACTTGGATGTTGTGGGATTAGTTTACCAGTGCCATTTGAACGTGCTGCGTCTCGTTCTTGGTGGAATCCAAAATTTGATTCTGAAATTCTAGAAGAACAATATAAAAGAAGTGCCTTTCCACAGATAAGATTAAGATTCCGGTATGTGTTTATATAAAGTTGTACTTATTTATTTTTCCTTTTTACTTTATTAACATATAAATTCAATTTTCCTTTCAGATATGCTCTTATATATATTCTATTGGTATCTGTATCTTGGCTGGTATATTTTGTAATCACTGGAATTGAGAATAATACTTCTACATGGCCAGCTATCGCAGCCATTTTCAGTATTGTTGGAACCATGGTATTCGCTGTATTATATTTAACTAACACGGATTACTACAAGTCCTATGTATTACCAACTTCTGTAGGAGTTGCATCTGTGTTATGTTTTCTTTCTTTACTCTTTCTTGCGGTAGTACCTCCTTATGTAGATGGCTTAACATTAGTAGGACATTTTGCACTATGTTCAGAAATCTTATTACTGATTTATACGGTACTACCAATGCCTCTTTATGCTTGCATAGGAATATCTTCTATTTACTCAATTATATTCGAGTTTCTAACTGCCTACCTCTATGGCTCAAAAAGTAGAAGACAAAGGATATTCAGCAATCAGAAGTTTTTTAATAATTCTTCAGGAACAAATATTTCTGAAACTTATAACAAAACATCTATTCCTATGTATTCTTCGCATCCAAATTCTCGTTTTTTTAATGGTCTCCAAAGTATATCTAATGTTAGCAATGCTCTGACAGCTGGCACAAAGATAATGTCAAATTTATATACTTTAAATCCAATATCTAATTTTAGTTCAAAGTTGTTGGATGACGAAAGTATTGTAGGAAAAATGTCTGGGAATCTTACAAATGCAAATATGTTAACAAGACTAAATTCTAGTATTCCATTTATAATAACAAATGTTGGTTCTGCTGTAAATTCAACGGTCAATAATATAAATATTAGTAATCTGAATAAAATGAATGCATCTTCTACAGAGGCTGAAATAGCCCTTGATGTTGTTGAATCAATTACCAATTGGACTAATACATCAAATACATATTTACAAGATGATATTGATTTTACAACGAATCTCAGTATAAGAATTTTGATGCAAATATGTATTCATTTAATTGGTGTACATATCTTGATAATGACATTTGTCCGAATGCGTGGTACTTTTATGAAAGTGGGGCAATCATTACTAGTACGGCGTCAATTAGAAATGGAAAGACAGCTTAAAGAAAAAATGATACATTCTGTAATGCCACCAAAAGTAGCAGATTGGTTAATGGAAGAAAGTGGTAGAGAGAGAGAACGTGAAGATTCTTTAAAAAAAGGATCTATACCCTCAAATCAAACGGATATCCGATCTTTATTTCGACCATTCAATATGCATTCTATGGAAAATGTCAGTATATTATTTGCTGATATTGTTGGTTTTACAAAGATGAGTTCAAATAAAACTGCAGAAGAATTAGTTGGCATTCTTAATGATCTGTTTGAAAGATTTGATGATTTATGCGAACATCATGGATGTGAAAAAATTTCTACTTTGGGAGATTGTTACTATTGTGTCAGTGGTTGTCCTGAACCAAGACCCGATCATGCAAAATGTTGCATTGAAATGGGATTAGGTTAGTATAACATAAAAAGATATTGGTCTTTAGAAACTTTTTATCATACAGTTTACTTATACATTAATTGTTATTTATTTTTGAATCATGTGATTATTTCAGCAATGATAGAAGCTATAAAACAATTTGATATAGAAAGAAGAGAGGGAGTAAATATGAGAGTTGGTGTTCACACAGGAACTGTCTTGTGTGGAATTGTTGGCACTAAAAGATTTAAATTTGATGTTTGGTCAAATGATGTGACATTGGCTAATAAATTAGAAAGTACAGGTAAACCAGGCAGGGTACATTTGAGCGAAAAAACTTTAAATTTTTTGAATCATCAATATATCACAGAAGAAGGAGAAGTAGTCAATGGTATGTGTATACAATAGTATTAGTATAATTATTTAATAAACAAAAATATTATCTATAATTTTAGGTATTAAAACTTACTTTATCAAAAGTCGAAAATCAGACATTATGAATCAATTTGTAACAAATATCATATTACCTAAGGATTTCTCTCCATTAATGCAAACTCGTCATCGTCTTGCCTCTTGCAATAATCAAAATAAACCCAAACAACATTATCTCCATATGGTGACTAATACAAATAACTATAGGATAAAAGCTAATTCCTTGCCCAGTATTTTGGACTCTGAAAGTAGTAATGACATAATTGATGAGAAAGAAGGTCTAAATAAAAGTCCTGTGTCAACTGCAAGTTATGAAAAAAAAAGAACACGAAATAAACCATGGCGTTATTTACAACGACAAAGGACGAGTGAAGAAATGACGCCTTTAGATATGGAAGAAGGAAAAAGTATGATTATAAAACAACCAAAAAATGAACAATACGAAGATCGCAATGGATTCAAACGAGTCAGTAACTTTATATATTTTTATTGCTTATCATTGAATGTATTAATTACTTATATTATTTTGTAGATTCCTTTCAATAATGGTGTTGAAATGGATCCAAATCCTGTGCCTTCTAGTCCTTTATTGTCTGGTCAAGAAACAATAAGTCATGCTTCGTCGATATGTAGTAGAAAAGATTCTGGTATTAAGAGTAATAGCAGACGTAGTAGTATTCAACAGCAGGTAAAAATTTTTATCAGAAAATTAAAATATTCTAAAAACATTAATTTTACTTCATCCAATAATGTTGTAATAATAATTCGTTATAGTTATTCCTGATGAATGGTATGGCTCAAGGGGATTTATTAGGTCATAGAGTTAGTGGTTATTATACTTCTAGTTCAACCTTGAATTCTACTCATGAACTTTCATCATCTGTACCACCTTACCCATTTCCTCCAGCAGTAACTGACACATTTGGTGCATGTTTTCATAAGTTAAGAAAACAATCTGATTTACAATTAATAAGGTAATATTACTTATTAATATTAGAAACACACTTTCATATTTCATTGACTTTTAATGTTTCGTTAACTCTTGTTTTATAAAGATGCGTTCAAGACAACGTGAGTTCTCAACGATCATATTTTGTGAAGCCACCGTTATCAAGCGTAACGCTATTTTTTAAGAACAAAGAATTGGAAAAAGAATATCGAGAAAATGCTCATAAAGTGAGTGAAGGTGTAATGGGCAACCCTCCAACACTAGCTACTTCAAGATTTAATACTTATTTTGACATATTAATATCGGCTCTAGTTTATATAGCCATTACAATCTCTCTCTTCTTGCTTTGCAAACCTTCAATTTTCTATATTGTGTTTTGTATCTTTGCCACAGCTATTCAAATCATAGCTGTTTTACTTTGCATTAGGCAACTTTTTAGACCAAATACCACTCATGCAACGTTCACTCAAAATATTTTCAACTTTTTTTCTAGGTGGTATCCTTGGCATGTTTGTGGTGCCATATTAGTTGGCTTACCAATTGTTTCTATTCTTTTAAACTTCACTTGCAATACCTTACATAGTTTAAATAATTTTGAGTATTATTACAGCTATTTAATCTTCATAGGGTTGGTCCATTTTTGTAATTTTACTCAATTGAATTGTTGGATGAAAAACTTGCTAGTTACCTTTGCCGGTGCGTTGTTTATTTGTCTTGTTGTCAGTCATATATCATATAATCAGGATATGACAGTACCAAGCGATTATGATATCAGGAATAATACGCAAGAACGATCAGCAATGCGCCCGAATTTAATTAACGCAATCTTGATTGAACAGAATAATTATCCAATAGATGAAAATCTTATTATTCCACGAAAAGAATTTCGTAATTCTGTAGAAGCGTCAACACAATCGTCACTCAAGATAACTGGACAATCACATAAACCTACGATAGAATCTATTATGATTACAGAAAGAGAAAAAGAATTAAGATACAACGAGAGATTGTACCATTATGAGATTTATCTGGATATGATACTCTTACTCTTGTTAGTTTGGTTTCTGAATCGTGAATTCGAGATTAGCTATCGATTGAGTTTCCATGGAAATTTCGTTGCAGCAAGAGATAAAACGCGTGTGCAATCAATGAAAAATCAAGCTGATTTACTTTTACATAATATTATTCCTAAATATGTTGCTGATCAATTGAAAACCACTGCAAAATACTCGCAAAATCATAAATCCGTTGGAATTATTTTTGCCAGTATTGTGAACTTTAACGAATTATACGATGAATCTTATTTGGGTGGTAAAGAGTATCTACGTGTACTTAACGAATTGATTGGCGATTTTGATGAACTTCTTGAGAAACCTGAATTTTCTAACGTTGAAAAAATCAAGACAATTGGCAGTACATTTATGGCAGCTAGCGGTTTAAATCCACAAGTAAGACAACAAAGTGATCATGAATATACTCATCTTTTTCAATTGGTAGATTTTGCTATGGCTATGCATAAAGTCATCTACAATTTTAATCGAGATTTATTGGAATTTAAATTGATTTTAAGAATTGGATTTAATTATGGCGATGTCACGGCCGGAGTAATAGGTGCCACAAAGTTATATTATGATATTTGGGGAGATGCAGTAAATATTGCTTCAAGAATGGACTCTACTGGAGTCGCAGGTAGAATACAAATGGCCAGTAATTGTATTGGTGTACTCTCAGATAGATACGAGTTTGAGCCTCGCGGTCAAGTGTATGTAAAAGGAAAGGACAACATGGATGTATTTCTACTCATAGGAAAAAAGAATACTACAAATGCTAATGGTACTTGAATTATGCAGAGTGCCAATTAATACATCAATGATCTGACTATATTATATGGCATGCTGGAATTCGAGGCTGTGTAGTTTAATAATATCATTAATTGAATTATATTAAATTTGAATATATGCGTGTGTGACTTAAAATAAGAGAGATGTGGTGATTAATTGAAAAGAGCCTAGGGACGAATGTTTTTTGATAGATGTTGTACTCTATTAAAAACTAATCGCCTTAATTATTGACTGCTCAAATTCTGCTAATTAAAGATATTTATTAACGAGATATTAACTGTATTTTTGTAAATATTGAAACTAACAATTTGTGTATATCATGGAGAGTGATCTTAAACCTGCCTTTGTCAAGTACAAAGCGGATCAAGGGTGGAAATCCTTGGGTGTCGCGTAATTTCAATACAAGGAAAATGTAAAATATTTGTGAAAAAAGAACAGACTTATTATATTACATACATATAGTTGCAGTGGAGGCAGTTCCTACAAATATATTTGGGCTTCGTACCACAAATATCATTGTAATATAATATGAAGAATTCATTATAAAAATAGTATATCCTAAGCATTTAGGTTTGATATTTAATTGAATAGTCTCGAAAGATCTTAGTGTAATATAAGATAAATCCAAATAACTTCTAGTATTTTACGAATCATAATATAAAACGAAGTTGAAAAATGCTTATGCAAAGTCTACATATGTCCCTGCAAAAAAGTTATAAGAGAAAAACATGTACCTTGTATTCTTTCCTTCTTTTTTGGAATTTGTAACAATTTGAACAATTAATATGAATCAAATTCTGCTCTGCTTCTTAAAATAATAACTTAGTCAATGTAGGGACAAGCTGTCTTAACAAATTTGTTCGTTTCTCTATGATTATATATAAACGATAACTTTTTACCAAAGATCAAGGAACGATTTAAAGAAAATCGTAGGTTTTATTACACACATGTAGGATTTAGAATATAATTCGCTATTACAGATTTATCAAGTCTAGCTTTGACTATGACAATATGCGTTTACTTTTTTAAAGTGTATTACGTAACATTCCAATTATTATTTTTGCGATTGAATATTATAGAAGATCCATTGAATCGATATAATTTGTCTGTTTTATAAAATATTCAGAATAATTTATCATAAATTATACAGAGGGGACATAGTAAGGACAATTAGTCCAATTGCTATCTTTTCTATTAATTTGCTATATCACATCTCACGAAGAATACATTGATATTTTTAATTTTTCCAATAAGTGATATAATTTTCTAGAAATCCTTCCTTGTGTGGAATATATACTATATATTTTTATTATTTTAGATTTAAAAAAAAAGAATACGCAAACAACGATGAAGACTAATACGAATATAGTCGAGGCATAAGCTTCACATATGGATCTTTAGTAAAATATAAAAGTGTTAAGTTTTGCAATGTCTATTTTCATACAGCTAGAAAAATGATTGTTATATAATTTTTCATTTTATTTATTCCTATTTACAAAGACAATGTAATACAATATTATTCAATTCAAAATTGTATTTTTTTATGAGTTCATTTGCTAATATATTTATAGAATTTTTCAGATTGAAATTTTTAATCCAATGTTGAAATTTAAGCAAAAGTATTTTTGAAATAACAATGTGCTGTGTAGAATAAAATCAGGAACTTTTGCTGGTAGGTACATGTGATGTATCATTTGTGTTCAAATGCGAAGGCTTATTATAAGCAGTTGTTTTATATATACAAGAAGTTTAACACGTATACGCGTTGTGAAATATAAATGTGTCTACATTTATATTAATACAATTGAAATCTGTTATGGATTATCAACGAATTTTAATGTCAATGCTTAGATATTAATGGATGTATTTTAAGGCTATTTTAACAAGAAATAACGTGGTAATATATGTATTGTTATTGTCGATGTAATTTCTTTATTACAGTACAATATATACAAGATGAGCATAATTTTAAACAGATGTAAAAAAATGCACGAAAAAGAGTCAGCTTAACAAAAACTTAACAATGTTCCATTAATTTCATTCTGCAAATAACTGATTTGATTATTAATATATTAATGGCATTATATAATCCAAATATTGTGATGATTTGTGTGTGATAAATGTTTTTACTAACATAAAATCATTCACAGATTACTCTGACTCTTTACTTGACAAGGAATGCAATACATATGTGTATATGGTATATTACCAATTACGAATACAAACACATCATACTAAATGATGTTGAACAAGAAATGTTACACAAATGTACAGAAAGCTACTGTATGTGCAAAAAAAAAGTAATAAAGAATATGTTGTAAGGTAACACAACACTGTTATGATTCTGAAAACAATTAATTATAATTTACTTCGTTTAAACCAAAGCATAATTTGCATTAAAAATGGATAGATGCATATTATGATGCTAATCATTGAGAAATATTTTCGTACATGTTAGCATTAATAGAAAACAAAAAACAAAGTAAATTATATATATATACTTTGTTGCGATATCAGTTCTCACTAATTCGTGAAGTTTGTCGATACATAACGAGTTTGTATTATATTATGCACATAATCGCTGCTTATAAAATGAAAATTTCAAATATGTTTAATATGACAGACAATTTATAGATTTGATAAATATTTCCAATGTTTCTATACAAAGTTAATGTTTTTTAACAAATTATACAGAATGCTCTTTATACAAACAGTAATTGCATTATTTGTATATATGTATACACATTTAGGTACTTTTGAAGTCATTTTTGCAGGAACATCTTTGAGAAAAATAGTTAAATGAATATGTGCAGAAAATAAAGGTGATGAGAGAAGGTAGATTCATATGCAATACTTTTTGTTATAAAATTTATGTAATCGCAAATTATAATATCATTTAGAAATATTGTACGTTATATTCTATTAGTATACATGTAATAAATGAAGAAGTATGTAAATATATTGCGCAACTTTTACATGCTTCTTCTAAATTTAGTAAGAGTAATGTACAAGTTTTCTGTTAAAATATTTTCCTAACACAAGCAATCAAATTTGTATGCTATGTCAGAGCTCAAAATTAAAAAGAATGAAAAATATGAGAATTTGCTATATTATATAATTTTTGTATTATAATCTCTAGTCTGTTATCTATTATCAATATAAAACTCACAATACAGTGAAATTATGTAAATTTAGATATATAAAATATATATCTATATAACGAAAATAAAAAACAATGTTATGTAATGTATGCACTCTCGCAAAATTGCAGTAAAAAAATGATAAGAGTAACATTTAAAAATTAGGATTTAATAAAATTTTCTGTTGTTGCCTGTTGTATAAGAAAACAATGGTAAACATTTATCCATCAGAAAAGTAATGGAAAATATAATATATTAATATAATAATATGCACATTGAATTTACAAAATACAAAAATTCTTTGAGACTCCTCATTTAGGCACATGAAAATTTATATATAAGAAAAGAAAAAACATGATAAGGTTTGCAAAATACTCTTTTTCTTTGTGCAATAACTTTACATTTACTAAATATATATAGAACTTATTATTTTAATTAATAGCCAAATATTGTAGAACTTTCATAATAGACATTCATTCTCATTAAAATATTACTTGCTATTAATTTTTCATAAAAATGCATGCTAGAAGTGAACACATTAAATTGAAATAACGTGATGAATCACAAAAAAAAACATACTTCTCTATGTATTATATTTCTTCACTTGATATTTCTTATTTCCTCTTGATCATAACATTAATATATACCAATAATGTATTGTATTAACTGATATGAGTATAAAAGTGCAATAATGTGAATTATATATTTCAATATGGAGATGTCTTAAAATAAATAAGGCAACAACAAAACAAAATCAAGATATTTGAGTACAAGGTACTCAGCTGTGCTACAATTTAAGTACAATGTAAATAAGTACACACATATGTGAGTACGTATGGTAAAATAAAACATTATCATATACTTATGTTTATTATGTACACTTGAATTTAAGCACAGCCTTAATATAAAAATTGTGATACATTTTATGGAATTAATAATTATGTCTAGGAAGTCGACATACTGCATCTCCATCTGTTCGAAATTTGTAAATTCAACTTTCATGATGAATATGCAATGTATTATAAACAACTTTTTACAAATATTCGCCTACTGAAATTTAAATGTCTGTTTTGACAAATGATCTGTCAGCTTAGTCTTGTAAATATATCTCCAACAGGATTGCATTTCTGTTTGATAACGAGCATCCTTTTTATGTTTCTTTCATGGCCCTTTCCTGCAGAAGCCCTTTTTTACGATAACTTATAATTATTTATTGAATTAGACCAACTATGTAAGGCATAATCAATGTGACTCTGCTACGTAGGCCCTGCGAACAGAGCTGTGATACCGGTATCGGCTGCACTTTTGGATATCTCATCTACTCTCACTGCTTGTGGTTTTCCAGAAATTTCTATTCTTGGTAAATTATCGATTTTTACCTCTTTACGAAATAATTGTCCGACACTTCTGCCAATAAGCTGCGTAAGAAAATGTAATTATAAATGTAGAATATTTCACTTAGAGACCATGAAATAATTCACTTACAAATTACAGTATTTTACCTGATTTGTAATCTTCTTAAAAAGATCTTTTTTTCCCTTTTCAACTTTGTTACCCTTTGTACTGACTATTGCCATTTTTTCATCAAATCGTTGTAAATCTGCAGGATTAACTCCAGGTATTTGTTGCATTACCTCGATAATATTAGGAAATTTCGGTCTTAGACATTCATAAACTTGTGCACCTAAAGTTATCAGAGAGCCCTGATTCGCTTCATGTTGACCATGAAGTTGTAATCCTTGAAGAATTGCAACCATAATATGTGCGGCCATAGCAGGAGTCAGACTGCCATCAGCAGCAAGTGCTCGAACAATTGGACTTGTCAACATAGTAGCTTTAAGGCTGGCATTAGAATCATTCCATGACAATGCTCTGCATAAAACAAATAAAAAACAATTGTAAATGGTTTATAAAAAAATTATTATGGTAAAATTAAAAATAAAGTTATAAAATTACCCTAAAACGCATAGAACGACGCTATGGCACGTAGATGGATGTCTCAAGACAAAAGCGCCCAATTCGCTGACAACTTCTGCGACTATACTGTTACCACGTGAAACTGGTGGATCCACCGCCATACCCCCGCTATCTTGATCCATAATATCTGGAGGCGCAGCATCGCTTGCTGCTCCGCCGACTAAAGCTACTTTCAAGACATCTATAAAATCTCGCGTCAAATTTCTATTCAACATGTCATCTATAACTTCTTGGGTGTCAGTGTTTTCTTCGTCTAAATTTCCAGATTCATATAAATGTGCGATGTATTGCCATTTGGCACTCAATCTTTGGCACACTAAAAGTAAAATAAACAATAATCGCTATTACGTTAATACTATTAGAATAATGTTATTTAAATGTTTACTTACTGTGCGTAGATACATGGGCTAATACAGGTACAAGTACAGTCTCATAGAAAGCTGGAGGACACGAATATATGAAAGGTTTCAAAAATACGCGAATTATTGGTCGTAATCTGTAATCTGGAATCAGCTAAAGAAAAATAATTATGAACAACATATTTTTAAACTGTGTAAGACAATAAAATTTCTATGTTATTATTTAATTAACTTACTTCCATATTAGAAAAAACTGAATTTATAAGTGCTGGTGCAAGGCCTGATAACTGGTAAAGATCTCTGCCAATTGTGTGGCAACCACTTCCCAACATATGATAACAATGGTCATGAATTGTACTGAGAAATGATTGCATTCGAATTAAAGCTGTACTAGAAGATTGATCTGGTTCTGAAGTGCTATCATTTGTAATATTTAATCCTAGAAGATTTGCTTTTTCTGATTCTACAAGTCCATGTGCATTTTTGTAACCCTATTAAAGGTAAATATAAACAAATTAATTAAAACATTGAAATTTCATAATAAATAATTGATAATAAAATATTGATAAATTATATTTTTGACAAAAACATGATCAGTTACCTCAGACAAAGCTGATATGGCATTTGGTGTAAACAAAGCATTCATTGTTCTAAGCAAAGCAAAGAGAGTGGGTAAGACAGGAATGACATGTGGTGTAGCTGGATTTCTATAAACTGGATTTCCACTTTCACTGAGTGCAGCAACAAAACCACCTCTTGCAGCACGATCTGGATCTTCAGGAATAGAACATCTTTTAACTACACTTAACACAGTACAAATGCAAATCATGAGATCAATTCGATTTTGTCCTGCTGGATCATCCATTGCATTTTCCACTGGGGACCTGTCTAATCCTATAAGTCTTATTAATTCAAGTGGTCCTTTAAATGATTCTGATCCAAATCTTATAAATCTTGTAACACCTTCTCCAATAACTTCTGCGACAAATCTAGTTTGCCTTTCATAATCACAGAAATGATTTGAAATTAAAAGTAAAGCTTCATAAAGCATGATGCTTTCCATCCTGGATAGAGGACTTGGTTCTCTAATCAGGCCACGAACCATAGTGTGTATTTGTTCAAAAACTGGTAGAAGAAGCAATGGATACTTCAAACTGATTTTTACCATGAGGCTAGCTGCATGACGTCTGACATTTTTAGCTGCTTTAGATCGCGTGACTTTTGTTTCACCTGGAGCTTCAAATACCAAAGCTGCAAATATTTTTTCTAGAACTCTTGGCAAGATGGCCACTCCTGGCATAGCCATAGAACCAGTGGACATTGACAAAAATACAAATAATGCGCTAATGCAAGATAATAAAGCTGAAAGCAACCAAGGATCTTGTGGAGAATAACTAAGGCACAATTCTAATAGTTGTAATCCATTCTGTACACTGGGTCTTTCATTGATTAACAAAATTCTGGATACAACAGAGTCTAAGGCTTGGGCAAGAGCCTCCCATTCTAGATATTCAGGATCGTTTTGATCACTTTTATACTGCAAATCTGCCATGCCTTTGGTTATTTTTGCAGTTAACCATTGCTGTACATATGTGAAAGTTACGAGTGGTGCTACCATTGTAGCATTTCTAAATCCTTCTAATAAATCAGTTCTAAATCGATGGAGAAAAACATTGAATTCTTCTTCTGAATCATAATCTGAAAGGCAGTAGGTAGATGTTCCATTGGTATGTCTACCTTGAGGATATATTATTTTTATAAGTTTTGGGGCAGTACTCTCCACATATTTAGGAACATAAGTCAAAAGCAAAGAATCACTTTTGATTTGTTCATGCTTGAATAGCATGACCCATATTGCATTTGCCAAATGTGTTAATGTTAGGCTAGAGTACATTGTGAATGTCAAGACAGTATCCAGAAACAGATTAAAATGTGTAGGTCGAATGCTGGAGGCATCATCCTTGCCCCAAAGTGAACATAACTGAGTTGCCATCCCAGTTAATACTAATGTTAATTTTTTTAGAAATAAATAATGATTATCATGAAAATCACTAACACCAGCGATAGGTGATGGTGCAGTTGCTGCAGCATAAATATATCTTAATGCTTCTTCTGAGAACAAAATCATAAGTTGTTTCCTGTCTTCGGCTTTGCCTTTTCGATTTACTATTTGTAGAAGACATTCAGCTGCAGAGCACTGAAATATAGGATCGCCTAAGAGCAGACATAATATCTGCAATAATCTTCCATCTTCTGCCATTACATGATTTATAGATACCCATTCAACAAATCCTGTCATTGTATTTAAAACTACCTGTTTCAAATAGATTTTCACATAAGATTGATAAAAAAACAAGTTTATAAAAGGCAAGATATGTTAATACTTACTTGAACAACTTTGCTGTGTGCTGCAGCTTCTGTTGTATGTCCAATGGCACTTTTCTTTTGAAATTCAGAAAAATGTTGTTCCATTAGTCTCAAGAAGAAACTAAAAATCTCCGCCATATTTGTGTTTAATGCTTGATAAATATCTTTTCTTCTTTGATTAGATTCCAAAGTTTGTAACAGTGCTACATCTTCTACTAATCTAAGGAACACTAATAAAACTAATTCTGTTTGGCTTTCTCCTCTAGTACAAGCTTGACTAAGCTCTGATAATAACGTTGGCCATTGTTGTGGCCATTCACGTTTTATCATTTCAACTACAACTCTAGACAAAGCATCTTTTATATGAGCTTCTTCTTGCAATAAAGGTTCTGTACCTTCTTGTAATAATTTCATTGCATTTTCTTTAATAAAGATTTTTTCTGATTGTGAAATCTGTGTCCAACGATATTTTATACAATGTTCCATTAATTGTAAACCAAAATGACGAACAACGGGACTTCTGTTTGGTGATTTTTGTGCCAAATATAAACCACATTGTGCACAGAGTGGAGAAGATTCTTTGAATCGTTCACAAGCATTATATACTTCTATCCGTTGCTGTTGTGGTATATTCGGTGACATCATCACCTCAACCACCCGAGCAAGCTCTGCTGATATTTGGGCTACATCCCCTGTGCCACACTCCATTCCTATATGTAGTACAGATAATATTGATATTGATAATATAATATTCATAAATATTATTTTTTATTCTTGGTAAAAGACTATTTTATATATATTAAAAGTAATAATTGGAACTTAAAATATCATAAACACATGTTAGTTAATCAAATATTACTACCAGTGGTCAAGAAAATAATTACTGTCATTATATCAGATAAAATACATGTGTCTTTTTAAAACAGTTGTATAACAATAAGTATGATGTAGCAATAATAACTTTTGATATTAATTATTTCATTCTTATTAAGTTAATGTAAAAGTTAATTAACTTATATACAAACAAATGTAATTAATACATCCGTTTTATGATATAACATTGTGCAAAATTACCCTTGAAAATTTAGATAGTGTAACAACATGAGATTTATGTAAACGTTCATTCTCAATGAAGAAAATACAATATATTTCTTGTTACATATTGAAGTTATATAAAAAATATAATACACAGAAGGAATATGAGTTCATTCGATTATTGTTATTTTTTCGATATAATCTAAAAATTCCACCTTGCCGAAATTTTAAAACTGTATAAAAAAGCAAACCAGCTTTTACGAAACGTGTCCTCGCGGACCATGCGTTGACAGTACATTTACTTACCTAGTAATGCGAGTGTGGATCAAAACGGAACGAAAAAATACGTCCGGTGGATAAGTGTCCACGCAAAATGTTAATTCATATCTGTTTGTCGTTTAATTACCGGAAAATTTTATAATTTAAGATTAGCGATCGTCTACTCAACGTAATAATCAACCTTTCATTTGCTTCGTTCGTTTCTGAGATGCGGCACGTTGGATGTGATCGCACACGAGCGGCACAGTACTGCCATCTTTAAAGTTTTAAATCCGATGTAACCTTACCCTATACAAAATAATGTATTGTCAGATACAAATAGGTTTCAATCGATAATTGATTTAGAATATCGCATTCACCTATACGTATAAGAAATTTTGTATTTCACATATAAAATATATAAATTATATATGTAGAAAATATAGAATATCGTTTTTATTCTTAACAATTATTTATATTCATATAAGATCTACGATCCAGTCAAGAGAATTAAATTTATGCATTATTTGTTTTAATACTCAGCAGGTGGCGTTCCTTTCGAATATAATTATAGCGTTAGTGTGATTGGTAGAAAGTAAGCTTTGTTCCATTCAATGACGGGATTGGTGGAGGCCGCGTCTACGCATTCGCCGATTCAATAGTATCACGTCGAGTTGTTAACAATTACAATTTATAAAGTTATAGTGTTTCATTTCTTATGTTTTAAATAGCTGTTATTGAATGATATTACACAATTTTAAGCTGTGTAATACTATTTTATAATTTATCATAATGGATGCTCGAAGACGAGATAGAGAACAAATCGGTTTATGTGGTGTTGACAGAATTTGGGGTAAATCGCCTACACGAATAGAAGAGTAAGTTGTAATCTGAAATATTACAAATAGTTTTAATTTTGTTCATTAATATTTACAGAATATGATTTGAATAAATAAGCTTACAATTATGTTGTAAGCAAATAATTATTTTTATAAATACTAAAATTTGCACAATTTGCATGTGTTTGTAGTTCTGATGAAGAAGATGAGATCAAAAAATATAAAGATGACGTACTCCCAAAAGATAGAAAAAGAAAATTAAAAGACAAACAGAAGGTAAATATTTTAATAATGATTCTTCTCTTATATCTATTATCATGTTCATAAATAAAAATAACCCTGTGATTCCTTAGAAAAGCAAAAAGTTAAAGAAAGAGAAAAAAGCTAAGAAAGAAAAGAAGCACAAACGTAAGAAAAAAAGAAAAGTCTCAGATAGCAGTTCTGCAAGTGATTCTGAAGAAAGTTTAGAATGGGTAGAAAAGACAATAGAAAATAAAGCAGAAACTAAGAAAGGATCTAGTTCTGATGAAAGCGGAAATGAGGGTTTAGTTGGGCCAATGAAACCAAAACAACAACATGTTGCTTTGTCTGCTAAAGATTTTGGAAAAGCCTTATTACCCGGAGAAGGTGCTGCAATGGCAGCATATGTTGCAGAAGGTAAACGTATACCTAGGAGAGGTGAAATTGGTCTTACCTCTGAAGAGATTGCATCCTATGAATCTGTTGGCTATGTCATGAGCGGTAGCAGGTAATATAATATTCATAATTCTATTTATTCAAAAATTCTATTTTGATTAAATATTTGATTATTTAAAGAAAATTAATTTTAAAAATTATCTATTTTATTACAGACATCGACGTATGGAGGCAGTCCGTATTCGTAAAGAAAACCAAATCTATTCGGCTGATGAAAAGAGAGCATTGGCAATGTTCAGCAAAGAAGAAAGACAGAAAAGAGAGAACCTTATATTAAGACAATTCAAAGAAATGGTCAATCAAAAGCTTGCACAAGAACAAAAAAAATAAGTGATTCGTTACTATTTTTAAACATTGCAGATAAAATCATTAGAAACAATTGTGCTGAACTTGTGCTACACAATATTCATGCATTATATGAAGAATGATTTTTGTGAATAGTGTTATTTAAACATTTGAAAATACATTAGCAGTATGTATTTATCTGTACAATGTAAATTCCTTGTACTATATGTATATATATATTCAATTACTACTTTACAAAATTAATAATAGTTTTTTATTCATTTGTAAAATTCTTTTTATTGTATATATCATGTATTACTAGTTAAAAATCATGTCAATTAATAATCATACATTTTTAATAATAATGATATTATGCTCAAATATACTATCACTTTAGTTCTGATTACTTTCCCAATTAAGCCAACCACCCATATAGTTGTATACGCTGGAAAACAAAAGTATGTTAGTTATTACTATTTAGTCAAAAATATATAAATAATATTCTTTTAATTTCAGAATTTTTAAAAAATTGATATGTACTTTTCATATCCTATCTTTTGTAGTTCTTCTTGGACCATACCGCTTCTTTTACCAGATCTACAGCTCAATATAATTTTTGTATCATTATTTGGCTTTGATTTGTTAAATTTTTTTACAAAATCTTCTTCAGAAAGATTTGTTAAAGTACTTGTAACATTTCCCACTAAAATAAATCAAATAGTTAAATTTTGCCACAATAATAATCAAAAATAATTAATTTACTTGGAATATGAATGCTTCCTGGTAATTTTCCCGTTTCATCAATTTCAGATGGTTCTCTAACATCAATAATTAAGACACTGTCATCTTTTTGTGCTTGCAGAATATCATTGTAATCAACAATAAAAGATTTAATTTGTCCTTCTCCAGACATAATTTTAGTTTCTCCTTTTAAATGAAATGTATTTGAGAAATTGAGTATTTGTTTTGCTATAAAACATATCGTACGATAATAAGTATAATTGATAAAACAAGTAATAACACGATGAAAGTATAGTTTTTTAAGTAAATGAGAACAATACCAGAAAAAAATGTTTTGTTAATCGAATGTTCTAAAATGTTATTACGATATGGTACTGTCGAGGACCGTAAATGTAACCTTCTATCATAAATACCAATAACACTACATTTCTTATAAAATTGACGAATCACATTGAATCTCATCATAAATTCTTTTTCAATATCCCTGATTGTGTAATATGACTAGATAACTTTTATTGTTTCAATATAATGGGTATCGAATGTATACACACACACATTTATATCTATATATATATATGTATATGAACAGCGTCTGACAAGCGAGGTCGCATAGTTAGATGAATAAAAGAAGAAAAGGGGGGATAAAAGAGTGCATTGTAAACATTTTGTTGCTAATACATAAATCGCTCGTGAAGTATATATATTATGAAAAATATTTTCGAAAAAGCTTTATTTTCTTTGAAAAGAATCGTGCTAAAAAATGGTATTTAATCCAGAATAGTTCAAATACAAACAAAAAGCTTTTTCAAAAATTTGAGAAAGTAGGATCTTAGATTAAACCTTCGTCTTTAAAATGTGACCATGTCCATCAAAATTAATCAAGAATTACATCTGTTCTCATTGTTGGCGTAAATGTTGTTTTCGACATTTTTCACGAAGAAAAAGTTTTGTACTGTGGCGCCTCTTGAAATTTGTGGCAAAAGAGAAGAAGCTCCTATTAAAACTACTGATATTCATATAGACGCTTGAATGGTATGTCTTATTTCCGTGAAGTAATGATAACCTGCTTGTTTGTTTGAATTTAATAATCAAAAGAAATTTATTTCACGATGCACGGGGAAGTACTATAGTACATTCCTCGGTCACTTCAATGAGCTTTGGACAGATGATATGGCGAAAATAAAGAAATATGTATCCAATGTACAGAGATCGGAACGCACGAGAATCTTAAAATTATTGTAATATAAAATTCCGAAACTTAAAAATTTTAATCTCGGAATAATTGGTCTTGAGTAATATAAATATAAACGGTCCTTTAATAATATTGACAATACAAAGTCAGTTTTCTCTTGCACTTCGATGAGCGTATATCGGTACTCTCTCTTTCTAATCGCGAAAATCTATAAATTATTACTTTCGGTAAGTTTAAGATTATTTAAACAAGCTTTAAAGTACACGAGTTACAATATCAATTACTTAAACAATAGTACATTCGCATAAACATAAAAAGATGGAAACGAGCAAAAAATTTAAAATAATTGTCATATAAAATTCCAATACCTTAAAATTTTATCTGAGAGTAGTTGAGCTTGTACAAGAAAACATAAACGGTCCTTTTCATAATTTTAACAACTACCGAGTTAGTTTTCTCTTGCACTCCGACGAGGTTGAAACATCAAAAATTAATACTTTCGGATATTTTTTAATTATTTAAACCATCATAAAAGTGCACGGGGTACAGTAAACAAATAATTAAACAAAACTACAATCGTAAAAATATTAAAACGACTAAAACTCGCGAGAAACTTCAAATTATTTCGATTAAATAAATCAATAATTTAAAATATAAAATCAGATCTCGTGGTATTTTGCCTTGCGAGTTATAAACATAAACAGTCCTTTTCTTAACATTGACAACAACCGAGTCAGTTCTACCTTGCACTCCGACCAGTAAACATCGAGACTCTCCAAATCTAATCACGAGAATTTAATTTTGGTATTTTCGGTAATATGACAATTATTTAAACAATCATTAATGACAACGGGTACAATTAACTAATAATTAAACAATAGTACATTCGTTTAAACATTAAAACGACTAACATTCGCGAGAAATTACAAATAAATTCAGTTAATTATTTCAATACTTTAAAATTTTATAACGGTGATGTTGGCCTTGCAGGATATAAACATAAACAGTTTTTCACTAACTTCGACGATAACAGAGTCAGTTTTACTTTGCACTCTGACACGTCAACATCGAGACTCTCTAAATCTGAACGCGAGAACTTAAATTTAATACTTTCGGTAATATGATAATTATTTAAACAATCATTAATGTACACGGGTACAATTAACTAATAATTAAACAATAGTACATTCGTTTAAACATTAAAACGACTAACATTCGCGCGAAATTACAAATAAATTCAGTTAATTATTTCAATATTTTAAAATTTTATAACCGTGTAGTTGGCCTTGAATGATATAAACATACACAGTTTTTCACTAACTTCGACGATAACAGAGTCAGTTTTACTTTGCACTCTGACACGTCAACATCGAGACTCTCTAAATCTGAACGCGAGAACTTAAATTTAATACTTTCGGTAATATGATAATTATTTAAACAATCATTAATGTACACGGGTACAATTAACTAATAATTAAACAATAGTACATTCGTTTAAACATTAAAACGACTAACATTCGCGAGAAACTTAAAATAATTTCGATTAAATATATCAATATTTTAAAATTTTATAATCGTGTAGTTGGCCTTGAATGAGATAAACATAAACAGTTTTTCACTAACTTCGACGATAACAGAATCAGTTTTACTTTGCAATCTGACACGTCAACATCGAGACTCTCTAAATCTGAACGCGAGAACTTAAATTTAATACTTTCGGTAATATGATAATTATTTAAACAATCATTAATGTACACGGGTACAATTAACTAATAATTAAACAATAGTACATTCGTTTAAACATTAAAACGACTAACATTCGCGCGAAATTACAAATAAATTCAGTTAATTATTTCAATACTTTAAAATTTTATAACGGTGATGTTGGCCTTGCAGGATATAAACATAAACAGTTTTTCACTAACTTCGACGATAACAGAGTCAGTTTTACTTTGCACTCTGACACGTCAACATCGAGACTCTCTAAATCTGAACGCGAGAACTTAAATTTAATACTTTCGGTAATATGATAATTATTTAAACAATCATTAATGTACACGGTTACCATTAATTAATAATTAAACAATAGTTCATTCGTTTAAACATTTAAATGGCTAACTTTCGCGAGAAACCTAAAATTATATCGGTTAAATATCTCAATAGTTTAAAATTTTTGTCTGGGGGTAGTTGGCCCTGCATAATATCAACATAATCCGTTTTTCACTGACTTTGACAATAACAGACTCACTTTTACTTTGCACTCTGACACGTCAACATCGAGCCTCTTTAAATCTGAACGCGAGAACTTAAATTTAATACTTTCGGTAATATAATAATTATTTAAACAATCATTAATGTATACGGTTACCATTAATTAATAATTAAACAATAGTTCATTCGTTTAAACATTTAAACGGCTAACTTTCGCGAGAAACCTAAAATTATATCGGTTAAATATCTCAATAGTTTAAAATTTTTGTCTGGGGGTAGTTGGCCTTGCATAATATCAACATAATCCGTTTTTCACTGACTTTGACAATAACAGACTCACTTTTACTTTGCACTCTGACACGTCAACATCGCGACTCTCTAAATCTGAACGCGAGAACTTAAATTTAATACTTTCGGTAATATGATAATTATTTAAACAATCATTAATGTACACGGGTACAATTAACTAATAATTAAACAATAGTACATTCGTTTAAACATTAAAACGACTAACATTCGCGCGAAATTACAAATAAATTCAGTTAATTATTTCAATACTTTAAAATTTTATAACGGTGATGTTGGCCTTGCAGGATATAAACATAAACAGTTTTTCACTAACTTCGACGATAACAGAGTCAGTTTTACTTTGCACTCTGACACGTCAACATCGAGACTCTCTAAATCTGAACGTGAGAACTTAAATTTAATACTTTCGGTAATATGATAATTATTTAAACAATCATTAATGTACACGGGTACAATTAACTAATAATTAAACAATAGTACATTCGTTTAAACATTAAAACGACTAACATTCGCGCGAAATTACAAATAAATTCAGTTAATTATTTCAATACTTTAAAATTTTATAACGGTGATGTTGGCCTTGCAGGATATAAACATAAACAGTTTTTCACTAACTTCGACGATAACAGAATCAGTTTTACTTTGCAATCTGACACGTCAACATCGAGACTCTCTAAATCTGAACGTGAGAACTTAAATTTAATACTTTCGGTAATATGATAATTATTTAAACAATCATTAATGTACACGGGTACAATTAACTAATAATTAAACAATAGTACATTCGTTTAAACATTAAAACGACTAACATTCGCGCGAAATTACAAATAAATTCAGTTAATTATTTCAATACTTTAAAATTTTATAACGGTGATGTTGGCCTTGCAGGATATAAACATAAACAGTTTTTCACTAACTTCGACGATAACAGAGTCAGTTTTACTTTGCACTCTGACACGTCAACATCGAGACTCTCTAAATCTGAACGCGAGAACTTAAATTTAATACTTTCGGTAATATGATAATTATTTAAACAATCATTAATGTACACGGTTACCATTAATTAATAATTAAACAATAGTTCATTCGTTTAAACATTTAAATGGCTAACTTTCGCGAGAAACCTAAAATTATATCGGTTAAATATCTCAATAGTTTAAAATTTTTGTCTGGGGGTAGTTGGCCCTGCATAATATCAACATAATCCGTTTTTCACTGACTTTGACAATAACAGACTCACTTTTACTTTGCACTCTGACACGTCAACATCGAGCCTCTTTAAATCTGAACGCGAGAACTTAAATGTAATACTTTCGGTAATATCATAATTATTTAAACAATCATTAATGTACACGGTTACCATTAATTAATAATTAAACAATAGTACATTCGTTGAAACTATAAAACGACTAACATTCGCGAGAAGCTTAAAATAATATCGATTAAATATTTCATTAATTTAAAATGTGTTGTGTGTAGTGGGAGGATATTTGTCCTTGTATTATATACCGATTACTGTACGGTTACTGGATCAGTCTTTCATTGGATTCGGACGAGTAATCATCGAAACTTTCTCAGGATGTCTCTCTTGCACCCATCGACGAAGATTTAAAGTGAGTATATTTTTATACGATACATCCCTCGAATAACTTATACAGTTTCTCATTATAACAGTGTTACTGATTATTTCGTTTGAATTATTCTGTTACAGAACTTCATTGCAATCGCGCGCGCTTAGCAATGAATTAATCGAGTGTTTGTGTTCACTAAAAAAAAAAAAAAAAAAAAAAAAAAAAAAAACTATCGCGAAGTAGAAGCAGTGTTTGTTCGTTCGCGTTTCGCGATTTAAATGAGAAGTGTTTTTGCGTACGACTGCGTGCAATGCAGTCGTTAGAGTCAGTGTTTGTTCCCGAAGTTTAATACTTTTTTAACAGTCGCACAGACTGTATATATAAAATACAGTAGAGTTTCGCGAAGTAGAGTCAGTGACCGTCCGTTTAAAAAATAACTGTCGCGTAATAGAGTCAGTGCATCACCGAAGAGGATGACCTCGACCAACTTCGACGTCGACCTACCTCATTTTCAACCAGCTACGTATTATCCACCCTCTATTTCGACCTAAAACGCGGACGAGTGTTTTGGAGCCGTCGCAGAACTTCATAAGTAGTGAGTGAATTTTACAAGTACCTCCGATCGTTCGATCATGTCGAGGACGAAAGGTCCGAATCGGCACGAGCGATTGGATGTAACTAATTAATAATGAAAGATTATACTTTCAAAAGTATAAGATAATGACAATTGTGGGGCACTGAATATAGCTTTACTAATATATTATTTCTTTCAGAGAAAATAATATTTTTGTTTATATCGGTATCCAGAATTGTTCATTTTCCGTTACCTTTCTTAATTTAAATTTAATTAATTTCAAAATTTTCTCTTTCACAGTAGTAATATAATCTTTTCTCTATCCTTATGTATTTTCAGCTAGTTTTAGGTAGTGGGATCGCGAACTCGAGAAAGAATAATTAATAAATAAGATTATTTTACTAACATTTAAATGATGCACAATATACGTAAAGTATTATTAATTAATATTTAAACAATAGCATAATCTGAACAACGTTATAATGACCATACACATGTACTATCACGTATTATCGATAAATATATACTGTTGATTTATGATTAAAATGCAAACTTTTCTGTCATTTCTAGTTCTTTATATTTACTTTTATTAATTATTATTTATAAGTCTCGGGTGGGACCCATAAGAGGGGCTTATGGGTGTGGGCTTCTATGCGGGTCTTCTTCTTTCTTTCAGTAAGAAAAATCGAACTCCATTTTGGTACTACGATTTTGTACATCTCTTGTCCTATGTTTTCTCGTTGTCACTTGATTTTATATATTCGATTTTTTCAGATTTATTATAGATATTATTGTTAATTATTATTCATATACTAACATGTATTATCGATTAATAGATATACTAATGATTTATAATTGAAACGCACAGAATACTTTTTCGTCATTTCTATTTATATGTACTTACTTTTATTATTTATTATTTATAAGTCTAGGATGAGACCCAAATGATGTATGTATGGGTTTGAACTTCTATGCTGGTCTCCTTCTTTCCTTTCGTCTAACTTTTGTTTTTCTTTCTATAATATTTCTTCTCTTTCTCATTTTCTTCTAAGGTATCGTCGAGGGATCATCGAATGACCACCGTCGATTTCAGATATACGATTGATTTATAATTGAAACGCACAGAATACTTTTCCGTCATTTCTATTTATATGTACTTACTTTTATTAATTATTATTTATAAGTCTAGGGTGAGACCCAAATGATGTATGTATGGGTTTGAGCTTCTATGCTGGTCTCCTTATTTCTTTTTGTCTAACTTTTGTTTTTCTTTCTATACTATTTCTTCTCTTTCTCATTTTCTTCTAAGGGATCATCGAGGGATCATCGAATGATCACCGTCGATTTCAGATATACGATTGATTTATAATTGAAACGCACAGAATACTTTTCCGTCATTTCTATTTATATGTATTTACTTTTATTAATTATTATTTATAAGTCTAGGGTGAGACCCAAATGATGTATGTATGGGTTTGAGCTTCTATACTGGTCTCCTTCTTTCCTTTCGTCTAACTTTTGTTTCTCTTACTATACTATATCTGCTCTTTCTCATTTTCTTCCCAGGTATCGTCGAGGTATCATCGAGGGATCATCGAATGACCATCGTCGATTTTAGATATACCATTGATTTCTAATTCAAATGCACAGAGAACTTTTCTGTCATTCCTATTTATATGGTATTACTTTTATTAATTATTATTTATAAGTCTCGGGTGGGACCCATAAGAGGGGCTTATGGGTGTGGGCTTCTATGCGGGTCTCCTTCTTTCTTTCAATAAAATAAAATCAAACTCCATTTTGGTACTACGATTTTGTCCATCTGTTGTCATGTGTTTTGTCGTTGTCACATGATTTTAGATATAAGATCTTTTAGGTTTATTATATATATTATCGTTATTTATTATTCATTTATATATACTAATGATTTATGATTCAAACGCAGAGAGAACTTCTCTGTCATTCCTATTTATATGTATTTACTTTTATTAATTATTATTTATAAGTCTCGGGTGGGACCCATAAGAGGGGCTTATGGGTGTGGGCCTTTTGGCGGGCTGCTGTCTCTGCATCATATAAAACTCTACGGTGGGACTCTTGGGATGAGCCCTCAATAGGAAAAAATCGAAATTAATTTTGGTACTCCGGTTTGGTCTGGTGGAAGCATATTCATTATGTTCACCTCTCGCTCTAAACTTTATCGTGGTAACATGCATGCATGTTTCGTCTTCCTTCGCTTTTTGGTCGAATGGGGATCGATATTCAATGCGTCCAACTTGCTCTTGTTCTGCGTTTCATCGTTGTCACGTGCGCGCACGTTTCGGTTTTATCTTCTTTTCATTTTCAGCCTATTTTTACTTGTATTTTCCCGCCTATTTTTACTTGTATTTTCCCGCTTTCTATTTTATTTCATATTTCTTGTGTTACTCTTCTTTGCTTTCACAGGGATCATCGAGGGATCATCGAGGGATCATCGAGGGATCATCAAGACGTCATCGAGGACTTTTCGTGGGATTGATGTTCATCATCGATTTTTACGCGAGAATACGGGAAGGATAGGGAGAAGACTCGCGCGTGTGTCGGCTGGCGCAAGCGTGGGTGTTCTTGCGGGCGCGATAAAATTTCGTTTGATTGCTCGTCACCCCGAATACGCGAATTGTAGAGTAGAGTCATCGTTCTTTGTAACACTCACGTGGGGCTGTTCGGGCGCTATTAAAGGTCCTACCGTGGACTTCGTTTTGTTTGCTCGTAAATTCGATCGGTTTAACTCGCGAACGCGTAGTGTAGAGTAGAGTTAACGTTTTATCTAACTGTCACGTGAGTGTCGCGGACGCGATTTAAAAAGTCGTACCGAGGACTACGTTTTTATTGTTCGAAACTCGGAACGCAGGCACAGTAGTGCTTAATAATCCGTTGTATCTGAAGTGGACGGTGTCCGGACGGTGGAGCTTTCCGTAAGAGGGGCTCAGTACGTCTCCAGTTAGCTGAGAAGCCTGAAAGTCTCCCGAAGCTTAAAGATATAACGTGTCGCGATCGCGGAACGCGGATATTAGAGTAGAGTCACCGTTTTTCAACACTCGCGTGGGTGTTCGGGCGCGATTAAAAGTCCTTGTCTTGGACTTCGTTGTATAGTTCGAGATTCGGGATACAAGAACGGTGCCACCTAGTAATGTAGTACATAGCTACTGACTAGGGTCCTGTGAATCGTTTAGCGTAGGGACCTGGATTAGTCGGTAGCTTATGTCATTCCGAATTTCAACCCAGAGTCACCGTTTTTCTAACACCCGCGAAAGTGAGTGCTCGCGGACGCGATTAAAAGTCCTACCGTGGACTTCGTTTTGTTTGCTCGGTATTACCTCACATACGCGGATATTAGAGTAGAGTCACCGTTAGCCCGTGGGTCTCCAAATGCAGCAACCTTCACGTGGTGAGACCTGGGTCGGTAGTACTTGCGATACATATATATTGAATGTTAATTGTGAATCATGTAACGCAAGTACTACCGAGCGAATGGCTGCATATTTTAAAAATTTTCAGAAGCCTTTTCTATCTAACCCTACCGATACTTTTAATTACTTACATTTTATATCGTTAATAATAATTAATTCTGATTCTACATTACCAATTATACTTCTATAGGCAAATAAGAAAAAAGATACAGTTAAATTAAAGAGAAATTTCTTGAAATTTGCAAATTTATATAATAATTATCATGTGTTAATTATATTAATTATTCTTTATGCTTTTATCGTGAATCAAATGCATTTCCATAGCATAGGGTGTATCCCAAATGATGTACCTATGGGTTTGAGCTTCTATGCTAGTCTCTTTCTTTCCTTTCGTCTAACTTTTGTTTTTCTTTCTATAATATTTCTTCTCTTTCTCATTTTCTTCTCAGGTTTCGTCGAGGGATCATCGAGGGATCATCGAGGGACGCCGAGGGATCGTTGAAAGATTATCCTAGGAGCATCATCAATTTTAGATATACCATTGATTTCTAATTCAAATGTACAGAGAAATTTTCTGTCATTCCTATTTATACGGTATTACTTTTATTAATTATTATTTATAAGTCTCGGGTGGGACCCATAAGAGGGGCTTATGGGTGTGGGCCTTTTGGCGGGCTGCTGTCTCAGCATCGTATAAAACTCTACGGTAGGACTCTTGGGTTGGGCCCTCGGATGGGTCTCTTTCTTTCAATAGGAAAAAATCGAAATTAATCTTGGTACTCCGGTTTGGTCTGGTGGAGGCATATTCATTATGTCCACCTCTCGCTCTAAACTTCATCGTGGTAACATGCATGCATGTTTCGTCTTCCTTCACTTTTTGGTCGAATGGAGATCGATATTCAATGCGTCCAACTTGCTTTTGTTCTGCGTTTTATCGTTGTCTCGTGCGCGCACGTTACGGTTTTATCTTCTTTTCATTTTCCACCTATTTTTACTTGTATTTTCCCGCCTATTTTTACTTGTATTTTCCCGCTTTCTATTTTATTTCATATTTCTTGTGTTACTCTTCTTTGCTTTCACAGGGATCATCGAGGGATCATCGAGGGATCATCAAGACGTCATCGAGGACTTATCGAGGGATTGATGTTCATCATCGATTTTTACGCGAGAATACGGGAAGGATAGGGAGAAGACTCGCGCGTGTGTCGGCTGGCGCAAGCGTGGGTGTTCTTGCGGGCGCGATGAAATTTCGTTTGATTGCTCGTCACCCCGAATACGCGAATTGTAGAGTAGAGTCATCGTTTTTTGTAACACTCACGTGGGGGTGTTCGGGCGCGATTAAAGGTCCTACCGTGGGCTTCGTTTTGTTTGCTCGTAAATTCGATCGGTTTAACTCGCGAACGCGTATTGTAGAGTAAAGTTAACGTTTTATCTAACTGTCACGTGAGTGTCGTGGACGCGATTTAAAAAGTCTTACCGAGGACTTCGTTTTTATTGTTCGAAACTCGGAACGCAAGCACAGTAGTGCTTAATAATCCGTTGTATCTGCAGTGGACGGTGTCCGGACGGTGGAGCTTTCCGTAAGAGGGGCTTGGTACGTCTCCAGTTAGCTGAGAAGCCTGAAAGTCTCCCGAAGCTATAGATATAACGTGTCGCGATCGCGGAACGCGGAACGCGGATATTAGAGTAGAGTCACCGTTCTTTCAACACTCGCGTGGGTGTTCGGGCGCGATTAAAAGTCCTTGTCTTGGACTTCGTTGTAATGTTCGAGATTCGGTATACACCAACTGGGAAACCCAGTAGTGTAGTACATAGCTACTTACTTGGGTCCTGTGAATCGTTTAGCGTAGGGATCTGTATTAGTCGGTAGCTTATGTCATCCCGAATTTCGACCTAGAGTCACCGTTTTTCTAACACCCGCGCAAGTGAGTGCTCGCGGACGCGATTAAAAGTCCTACCGGGGACTTCGTTTTGTTTGTTCGGTATTACCTCGCATACGCGGATATTAGAGTAGAGTCACCGTTAACCCGTGGGTCTCCAAATGCAGCAACCTCCACGTGGTGAGACCTGGGTCGGTAGTACTTGCGATTGACATATATTGAATGTTAATTGTGAATCATGTAACGCAAGTACTACCGAGCGAATGGCTGCATATTTTAAACATTTTCAAAAGCCTTTTTTATCTAACGCTACCGATACTTTTAATTACTTACATTTTATATCGTTAATAATAATTAATTCTGATTCTACATTACCAATTATATTTCTATAGGCAAATAAGAAAAAAGATACAGTTAAATTCAAGAAAAAATTTCTTGAAATTTGCAAATTTATATAATAATTATCATGTGTTAATTATATTAATTATTCTTTATGCTTTTATCGTGAATCAAATGCATACCATAGCATAGGGTGAGACCCAAATGATGTACCTATGGGTTCGAGCTTCTATGCTGGTCTCTTTCTTTCCTTACGTCTAACTTTTGTTTTTCTTTCTATACTATTTCTTCTCTTTCTCTTTTTCTTCTCAGGTTTCGTCAAGGAATCATCGAGGGACACCGAGGGATCATCGAGGGACGCCGAGGGATCGTTGAGAAATTATCCTAGGAACATCATCGATTTTAGATATACCATTGATTTCTAATTCAGACGCACAGAAAACTTTTCCGTCATTCCTATTTATATGTATTTACTTTTATTAATTATTATTTATAAGTCTCGGGTGGGACCCATAAGAGGGGCTTATGGGTGTGGGCCTTTTGGCGGGCTGCTGTCTCAGCATCTTATAAAACTCTACGGTAGGACTCTTGGGTTGGGCCCTCGGATGGGTCTCTTTCTTTCAATAGGAAAAAATCGAAATTAATTTTGGTACTCCGGTTTGGTCTGGTGGAGGCATATTCATTATGTCCACCTCTCGCTCTAAACTTTATCGTGGTAACATGCATGCATGTTCCGTCTTCCTGCTTTTCTCTATCTTTGTTATTCTTTTTATGTTTTTCTGTTCACCGTTAAACGGACCATCATCATCATCATCATCATCGTGGGAAAAACTCGAGCTCGATTTTGGTCGAATGGTGATCGATATTCAATACGTCCAACTTGCTCTCGTTCTGCGTTTCGTCGTTGTCACGTGCGCGCACGTTTCGGTTTTATCTTCTTTTCATTTTCCAGCCTTTCTCTACTTTTATTTTCCCGCCTATTTTTGCTTGTTTTTGTCCGCTTTCTATTTTATTTCGTATTTCTTGTGTTACTCTTCTTTTTTTTCACAGGGATCATCGAGGGATCATCAAGACGTCATCGAGGACTTATCGAGGGATTGATGTTCATCATCGATTTTTACGCGAGAATACGGGAAGGATAGGGAGAAGACTCGCGCGTGTGTCGGCTGGCGCAAGCGTGGGTGTTCTTGCGGGCGCGATAAAATTTCGTTTGATTGCTCGTCACCCCGAATACGCGAATTGTAGAGTAGAGTCATCGTTTTTTGTAACACTCACGTGGGGGTGTTCGGGCGCGATTAAAGGTCCTACCGTGGGCTTCGTTTTGTTTGCTCGTAAATTCGATCGGTTTAACTCGCGAACGCGTATTGTAGAGTAAAGTTAACGTTTTATCTAACTGTCACGTGAGTGTCGTGGACGCGATTTAAAAAGTCTTACCGAGGACTTCGTTTTTATTGTTCGAAACTCGGTACGCAAGCACAGTAGTGCTTAATAATCCGTTGTATCTGCAGTGGACGGTGTCCGGACGGTGGAGCTTTCCGTAAGAGGGGCTTGGTACGTCTCCAGTTAGCTGAGAAGCCTGAAAGTCTCCCGAAGCTATAGATATAACGTGTCGCGATCGCGGAACGCGGAACGCGGATATTAGAGTAGAGTCACCGTTCTTTCAACACTCGCGTGGGTGTTCGGGCGCGATTAAAAGTCCTTGTCTTGGACTTCGTTGTAATGTTCGAGATTCGGTATACACCAACTGGGAAACCCAGTAGTGTAGTACATAGCTACTTACTAGGGTCCTGTGAATCGTTTAGCGTAGGGATCTGGATTAGTCGGTAGCTTATGTCATCCCGAATTTCGACCTAGAGTCACCGTTTTTCTAACACCCGCGCAAGTGAGTGCTCGCGGACGCGATTAAAAGTCCTACCGGGGACTTCGTTTTGTTTGCTCGGTATTACCTCGCATACGCGGATATTAGAGTAGAGTCACCGTTAACCCGTGGGTCTCCACATGCAGCAACCTCCACGTGGTGAGACCTGGGTAGGTAGTACTTGCGATATATTATGTGAATTGTGAATCATGTAACGCAAGTACTACCGAGCGAATGGCTGCATATTTTAAACATTTTCAAAAGCCTTTTCTATCTAACGCTACCGATACTTTTAATTACTTACATTTTATATCGTTAATAATAATTAATTCTGATTCTACATTACCAATTATATTTCTAAAGGCAAATAAGAAAAAAGATACAGTTAAATTCAAGAAAAAATTTCTTGAAATTTGCAAATTTATATAATAATTATCATGTGTTAATTATATTAATTATTCTTTATGCTTTTATCGTGAATCAAATGCATACCATAGCATAGGGTGAGACCCAAATGATGTACCTATGGGTTCGAGCTTCTATGCTGGTCTCTTTCTTTCCTTACGTCTAACTTTTGTTTTTCTTTCTATACTATTTCTTCTCTTTCTCTTTTTCTTCTCAGGTTTCGTCAAGGAATCATCGAGGGACACCGAGGGATCATCGAGGGACGCCGAGGGATCGTTGAGAAATTATCCTAGGAACATCATCGATTTTAGATATACCATTGATTTCTAATTCAGACGCACAGAAAACTTTTCCGTCATTCCTATTTATATGTATTTACTTTTATTAATTATTATTTATAAGTCTCGGGTGGGACCCATAAGAGGGGCTTATGGGTGTGGGCCTTTTGGCGGGCTGCTGTCTCAGCATCGTATAAAACTCTACGGTAGGACTCTTGGGTTGGGCCCTCGGATGGGTCTCTTTCTTTCAATAGGAAAAAATCGAAATTAATTTTGGAACCCCGGTTTGGTCTGGTGGAGGCATATTCATTATGTCCACCTCTCGCTCTAAACTTCATCGTGGTAACATGCATGCATGTTTCGTCTTCCTTCTCTTTTTGGTCGAATGGAGATCGATATTCAATGCGTCCAACTTGCTTTTGTTCTGCGTTTTATCGTTGTCTCGTGCGCGCACGTTACGGTTTTATCTTCTTTTCATTTTCAGCCTATTTTTACTTGTATTTTCCCGCCTATTTTTACTTGTATTTTCCCGCTTTCTATTTTATTTCATATTTTTAGTGTTACTCTTCTTTGCTTTCACAGGGATCATCGAGGGATCATCGAGGGATCATCAAGACGTCATCGAGGACTTTTCGTGGGATTGATGTTCATCATCGATTTTTACGCGAGAATACGGGAAGGATAGGGAGAAGACTCGCGCCTGTGTCGGCTGGCGCAAGCGTGGGTGTTCTTGCGGGCGCGATAAAATTTGGTTTGATTGCTCGTCACCCCGAATACGCGAATTGTAGAGTAGCGTCATCGTTCTTTGTAACACTCACGTGGGGGTGTTCGGGCGCGATTAAAGGTCCTACCGTGGGCTTCGTTTTGTTTGCTCGTAAATTCGATCGGTTTAACTCGCGAACGCGTATTGTAGAGTAGAGTTAACGTTTTATCTAACTGTCACGTGAGTGTCGTGGACGCGATTTAAAAAGTCTTACCGAGGACTTCGTTTTTATTGTTCGAAACTCGGAACGCAAGCACAGTAGTGCTTAATAATCCGTTGTATCTGCAGTGGACGGTGTCCGGACGGTGGAGCTTTCCGTAAGAGGGGCTTGGTACGTCTCCAGTTAGCTGAGAAGCCTGAAAGTCTCCCGAAGCTATAGATATAACGTGTCGCGATCGCGGAACGCGGAACGCGGATATTAGAGTAGAGTCACCGTTCTTTCAACACTCGCGTGGGTGTTCGGGCGCGATTAAAAGTCCTTGTCTTGGACTTCGTTGTAATGTTCGAGATTCGGTATACACCAACTGGGAAACCCAGTAGTGTAGTACATAGCTACTTACTAGGGTCCTGTGAATCGTTTAGCGTAGGGATCTGTATTAGTCGGTAGCTTATGTCATCCCGAATTTCGACCTAGAGTCACCGTTTTTCTAACACCCGCGCAAGTGAGTGCTCGCGGACGCGATTAAAAGTCCTACCGGGGACTTCGTTTTGTTTGTTCGGTATTACCTCGCATACGCGGATATTAGAGTAGAGTCACCGTTAACCCGTGGGTCTCCAAATGCAGCAACCTCCACGTGGTGAGACCTGGGTCGGTAGTACTTGCGATTGACATATATTGAATGTTAATTGTGAATCATGTAACGCAAGTACTACCGAGCGAATGGCTGCATATTTTAAACATTTTCAAAAGCCTTTTTTATCTAACGCTACCGATACTTTTAATTACTTACATTTTATATCGTTAATAATAATTAATTCTGATTCTACATTACCAATTATATTTCTATAGGCAAATAAGAAAAAAGATACAGTTAAATTCAAGAAAAAATTTCTTGAAATTTGCAAATTTATATAATAATTATCATGTGTTAATTATATTAATTATTCTTTATGCTTTTATCGTGAATCAAATGCATACCATAGCATAGGGTGAGACCCAAATGATGTACCTATGGGTTCGAGCTTCTATGCTGGTCTCTTTCTTTCCTTACGTCTAACTTTTGTTTTTCTTTCTATACTATTTCTTCTCTTTCTCTTTTTCTTCTCAGGTTTCGTCAAGGAATCATCGAGGGACACCGAGGGATCATCGAGAGACGCCGAGGGATCGTTGAGAAATTATCCTAGGAACATCATCGATTTTAGATATACCATTGATTTCTAATTCAGACGCACAGAAAACTTTTCCGTCATTCCTATTTATATGTATTTACTTTTATTAATTATTATTTATAAGTCTCGGGTGGGACCCATAAGAGGGGCTTATGGGTGTGGGCCTTTTGGCGGGCTGCTGTCTCAGCATCGTATAAAACTCTACGGTAGGACTCTTGGGTTGGGCCCTCGGATGGGTCTCTTTCTTTCAATAGGAAAAAATCGAAATTAATTTTGGTACTCCGGTTTGGTCTGGTGGAGGCATATTCATTATGTCCACCTCTCGCTCTAAACTTTATCGTGGTAACATGCATGCATGTTCCGTCTTCCTGCTTTTCTCTATCTTTGTTATTCTTTTTATGTTTTTCTGTTCACCGTTAAACGGACCATCATCATCATCATCATCATCGTGGGAAAAACTCGAGCTCGATTTTGGTCGAATGGTGATCGATATTCAATACGTCCAACTTGCTCTCGTTCTGCGTTTCGTCGTTGTCACGTGCGCGCACGTTTCGGTTTTATCTTCTTTTCATTTTCCAGCCTTTCTCTACTTTTATTTTCCCGCCTATTTTTGCTTGTTTTTGTCCGCTTTCTATTTTATTTCGTATTTCTTGTGTTACTCTTCTTTTTTTTCACAGGGATCATCGAGGGATCATCAAGACGTCATCGAGGACTTATCGAGGGATTGATGTTCATCATCGATTTTTACGCGAGAATACGGGAAGGATAGGGAGAAGACTCGCGCGTGTGTCGGCTGGCGCAAGCGTGGGTGTTCTTGCGGGCGCGATAAAATTTCGTTTGATTGCTCGTCACCCCGAATACGCGAATTGTAGAGTAGAGTCATCGTTCTTTGTAACACTCACGTGGGGCTGTTCGGGCGCTATTAAAGGTCCTACCGTGGACTTCGTTTTGTTTGCTCGTAAATTCGATCGGTTTAACTCGCGAACGCGTAGTGTAGAGTAGAGTTAACGTTTTATCTAACTGTCACGTGAGTGTCGCGGACGCGATTTAAAAAGTCGTACCGAGGACTACGTTTTTATTGTTCGAAACTCGGAACGCAGGCACAGTAGTGCTTAATAATCCGTTGTATCTGAAGTGGACGGTGTCCGGACGGTGGAGCTTTCCGTAAGAGGGGCTCAGTACGTCTCCAGTTAGCTGAGAAGTCTGAAAGTCTCCCGAAGCTTAAAGATATAACGTGTCGCGATCGCGGAACGCGGATATTAGAGTAGAGTCACCGTTTTTCAACACTCGCGTGGGTGTTCGGGCGCGATTAAAAGTCCTTGTCTTGGACTTCGTTGTATAGTTCGAGATTCGGGATACAAGAACGGTGCCACCTAGTAATGTAGTACATAGCTACTGACTAGGGTCCTGTGAATCGTTTAGCGTAGGGACCTGGATTAGTCGGTAGCTTATGTCATTCCGAATTTCGACCTAGAGTCACCGTTTTTCTAACACCCGCGCAAGTGAGTGCTCGCGGACGCGATTAAAAGTCCTACCGGGGACTTCGTTTTGTTTGCTCGGTATTACTTCGCATACGTGGATATTAGAGTAGAGTCACCGTTAGCCCGTGGGTCTCCAAATGCAGCAACCTTCACGTGGTGAGACCTGGGTCGGTAGTACTTGCGATACATATATATTGAATGTTAATTGTGAATCATGTAACGCAAGTACTACCGAGCGAATGGCTGCATATTTTAAAAATTTTCAGAAGCCTTTTCTATCTAACCCTACCGATACTTTTAATTACTTACATTTTATATCGTTAATAATAATTAATTCTGATTCTACATTACCAATTATACTTCTATAGGCAAATAAGAAAAAAGATACAGTTAAATTAAAGAGAAATTTCTTGAAATTTGCAAATTTATATAATAATTATCATGTGTTAATTATATTAATTATTCTTTATGCTTTTATCGTGAATCAAATGCATTTCCATAGCATAGGGTGTATCCCAAATGATGTACCTATGGGTTTGAGCTTCTATGCTAGTCTCTTTCTTTCCTTTCGTCTAACTTTTGTTTTTCTTTCTATAATATTTCTTCTCTTTCTCATTTTCTTCTCAGGTTTCGTCGAGGGATCATCGAGGGATCATCGAGGGACGCCGAGGGATCGTTGAAAGATTATCCTAGGAGCATCATCAATTTTAGATATACCATTGATTTCTAATTCAAATGTACAGAGAAATTTTCTGTCATTCCTATTTATACGGTATTACTTTTATTAATTATTATTTATAAGTCTCGGGTGGGACCCATAAGAGGGGCTTATGGGTGTGGGCCTTTTGGCGGGCTGCTGTCTCAGCATCGTATAAAACTCTACGGTAGGACTCTTGGGTTGGGCCCTCGGATGGGTCTCTTTCTTTCAATAGGAAAAAATCGAAATTAATCTTGGTACTCCGGTTTGGTCTGGTGGAGGCATATTCATTATGTCCACCTCTCGCTCTAAACTTCATCGTGGTAACATGCATGCATGTTTCGTCTTCCTTCACTTTTTGGTCGAATGGAGATCGATATTCAATGCGTCCAACTTGCTTTTGTTCTGCGTTTTATCGTTGTCTCGTGCGCGCACGTTACGGTTTTATCTTCTTTTCATTTTCCACCTATTTTTACTTGTATTTTCCCGCCTATTTTTACTTGTATTTTCCCGCTTTCTATTTTATTTCATATTTCTTGTGTTACTCTTCTTTGCTTTCACAGGGATCATCGAGGGATCATCGAGGGATCATCAAGACGTCATCGAGGACTTATCGAGGGATTGATGTTCATCATCGATTTTTACGCGAGAATACGGGAAGGATAGGGAGAAGACTCGCGCGTGTGTCGGCTGGCGCAAGCGTGGGTGTTCTTGCGGGCGCGATAAAATTTCGTTTGATTGCTCGTCACCCCGAATACGCGAATTGTAGAGTAGAGTCATCGTTTTTTGTAACACTCACGTGGGGGTGTTCGGGCGCGATTAAAGGTCCTACCGTGGGCTTCGTTTTGTTTGCTCGTAAATTCGATCGGTTTAACTCGCGAACGCGTATTGTAGAGTAGAGTTAACGTTTTATCTAACTGTCACGTGAGTGTCGTGGACGCGATTTAAAAAGTCTTACCGAGGACTTCGTTTTTATTGTTCGAAACTCGGAACGCAAGCACAGTAGTGCTTAATAATCCGTTGTATCTGCAGTGGACGGTGTCCGGACGGTGGAGCTTTCCGTAAGAGGGGCTTGGTACGTCTCCAGTTAGCTGAGAAGCCTGAAAGTCTCCCGAAGCTATAGATATAACGTGTCGCGATCGCGGAACGCGGAACGCGGATATTAGAGTAGAGTCACCGTTCTTTCAACACTCGCGTGGGTGTTCGGGCGCGATTAAAAGTCCTTGTCTTGGACTTCGTTGTAATGTTCGAGATTCGGTATACACCAACTGGGAAACCCAGTAGTGTAGTACATAGCTACTTACTTGGGTCCTGTGAATCGTTTAGCGTAGGGATCTGGATTAGTCGGTAGCTTATGTCATCCCGAATTTCGACCTAGAGTCACTGTTTTTCTAACACCCGCGCAAGTGAGTGCTCGCGGACGCGATTAAAAGTCCTACCGGGGACTTCGTTTTGTTTGCTCGGTATTACTTCGCATACGTGGATATTAGAGTAGAGTCACCGTTAACCCGTGGGTCTCCACATGCAGCAACCTCCACGTGGTGAGACCTGGGTAGGTAGTACTTGCGATATATTGAATGTTAATTGTAAATCAGGTATCGCAAGTACTGCCGAGCGAATAGCTGCATATTTTTAATAATTTCCAAAGCCTTTCGTGTCTAATTCTATCGATACTTTAAAGTACTTACATTTTATATCGTTAATAATGCTTTAATAGATAAATGATTAAATATAGTATAATTCTAAAAAAAATTTTTAGAGAAACGTAGAAAAAATTTGTCTAACTTATGCCTGCTATTTTTTCTATTCATTTTTCTCTGATATCATTAATTATTATTTATAAGTTTTGGGTGGAACTCATAGGAGGGACCTATAGGTGTGGGCCTTTTGGTGGGCTACTGTATCAACATCGTGTAGATTTCTCGGATCCTATTTGCAAGTAAAATTATATTTTGAATCAAATTTCTTAACAAATAATTTAATTATAGTGTTACATTTCAAATTCCATAATTAAAATTGAATCAGGTCATAGCAGTAAGACTAAAGAGGCAGGTAGTGAAATGTCTCATTCAAAATTATTTGAAGAGTTAATAAAAACTATGGACAAACGACAATAGGATCTTTTAATGAAAAATTTTCTATCAAGAGGCCTTGTAATTCTATAGACAAAGAGTTACTTTACTATAAGTCATGAATCTACTATACCTACTACTAACATATACGATCGGTAAACAGGGGGCTATTACCACGACCGTCGGTAAAATAGGAATTAATGTACTTGTCACCAAAATATACAATGGATCTACTTTAGCATCAGTGGTAACAAAGAAATATACTCAATGCCATTAAGGATGGTTGACCTATATTGCTTAAAAGATTTCTATTTCGATGCGATTAACTTATACTACTTAAAAGATATCAGATCATATATGAGCGATTAACTTGTATATATATAGTATTAATAGCTACTGTAGGAATAGTAGTAGTAAGTAGTAGGAGAAAGTATGTCGACATATATGTGAAGGACTTTATAAAATATTACGACGGGCTTTATTTACGATGTGAATCTTTCATTTTCATTCATAATTAAAATAACAGATGAGATATTTGACACCCACACGTGCGTACACACACACACACACACTAATATCTATAATTTTAATTTTTCACTTTATATTTAAAATTATACGAACAAAATGCATGTATTACACATTATTATAGCTTTTGAAAACGACAGTTTTGAGAAAGACATGCTTATAAATAAATGTCGATTATTTAACGAACATAATATTTCTGCAATTTGTTTGGTAACTATGCATAAAAATTTAATGCATGGAATTATTTCTTCATATTCTAATGCTTTTGTACCTTTAAGCTTATATATATACACATACACTATACAACAATATAAATATTAAATAAATTGATATGTAACATTTTTATCTATGTTACATGTTAAGCTTATTTAGATATGAATACAAGATGATTTATGATGATACTATATATTATTTTTATATTGCAATCTTTGTAACAATTAATTTACATAAACTGTATATAACAAATATGTTTTTTATACTAATGAGTTTTTTAAAATCTGTAGAGATATGAGGTAAGATTTAGCCTGGCTTATATCCTGATAGTACTTTATGTATAGAGATATATTATAATATATTAAGTAACATAAAATTTGTTCATTTAAAATGACTAATCCTATATCATGCACTTGTTTTCATCGTGGCTATTATTACCATTGAAAATATTTTAATCAACTGCATTCGTTTTTTCTTGCAGTATTTGATAATAACATGCCTATAATTAGAAAATTTATATTATTATAAAATATGTCATATATTGTATTATAACATAAAAATATTTTTAAAATAATAACTTACTTTTAATGTCGTAAACATAATTCCAAGTTCTCCATTTTGTAAGTTTGGTTCCATAAAATCCTCGATAAAATGTATTTCACTACCTAATTGTAATACACTAGCACGTACTACAACAAAACTAAATACTGGGAATAATTCATCCATTGTCCATAAGTATGTAGAACCTAAATGTTTCTGAACTGCCTAAATGTATGTTAAATATTAATAATTACGGTATATAATTTTAAAATTTGTAATATAAAATACTAAGACTGTTTCTTACTTGTGTCATTTGTTCAAAGGTATTTTTAACAACAAGCAATTTTTCTAAAGGAGAAAATGTTGTTTTTAATTGCTGTAAAGCTTCTATAGCGTCATAGAAATATGATTCTTTTTGACATGAATTTTCCCCAAAATTAGTAGTGACTACTTCTTTCCGAAATTTTCTAGAATTAATTATAATGTGTATTTATAATTATGTAATTATATGTAGTAATGATAATTCTAAATATATTATGAATATATATTGTATACGTGCATATACAAAATACAGACTTACTGATCAACATCTAAAAAGGTCATTAAAGTTATGTCTGGTTGTTTGTTCCATTTCATTAATCTTTCCCAGTATGCATCATCTTCTTTCTTATTATGTAAAGCATATAGCACGAAAAGAGCTGAATGCACACGTGGTAGTAATATTGGATGTAATATTGCAGCTGCACTTATTGATTGCCTAACAAAATATCACAATATCAGTAAAATTTAAATAAGAATATTAATTGTAATCATGTCTGCATATAACATACCCATCGTTTTTATCATCATCCTCAGGTCCTAGAACATATTCCTTACCACCTCTTAATAATGCAGGAAATAATAATGTAACTATGTCATATATTCTTGATGTAATACTGTGAAGTTCAGAAACAGCATGGCTTAATAAAAGAGGATGTACTCTTACACCACCATATGTTGCTGTATATACTGTTGCAATTTCTGTCAGTAAAGCACCCAGTGGATGATGTGGACTTTCAAAAGCTTGTATTAAATATTTATGCACTTCTTTATAACTTTGGATGGTAAGTTTATCTTTACCAAAACAAGGTATTTTATCTAATTGATCAATACTTTCATTATTTTTTTCTTTGTTTGTTGATGTATTCCCAGACATTTTTTTTCGTTGCAATGTTTTCTGATGAGATTTTGTAATTATAGCTGCTACATTTTGCCAAGCTTTTTGCGTCTCTGCAAACTTTTCATTGAAGCTGGCCTTAGCAGTTGATTCAGGTACACCAAGCTGTTGATAGCATTGTCTAAATATAGCTTTCCATTTCTGATCTGGTGCTATACATAATTTACCAAAAGATCTGTCAAAAATATAAAGAAAAAATTATATCGTTTGAGTGATACTTATTATTATGCCATTCTTATGTATATCATTTTATACGTGCCTAAACATTCATAAGATACATTTACTATGTTATCTAACTGAAAAAGTGCTTTTACGGGTTATTATACAAACTACTTACGTGGGTTTAGAGTTAGTTGAGACAGTTCCACTAGCTTTATTCATATGTAATGTAGCTACAACTTTTACACCTTCATTCCAAGCACCATTTATGTTACCCTCTAATCTGTCACCAGTGCGAAATGTTAAAACACCTCTTCCACAAAATATTCCTGCAGATTTAAATTCTCCTTCATAATGAGTACCATCTTCAAACACCATAACTCCATAGCCCTTAATGTTAATATATTTATAAACGAATTTTTCTTAGATTTTACATTAGAGACATTAATAATGAAATAAATTACAAACCGTTAGGACATCTTGACTAAAGGCACCTTCATAATAAATACCATCAAGCGTAACTATCAAACCAGATCCATGTTTCATATCATTGTTCCATGATCCTAAATATTTTTCTCCTATAATATAAAAATGTATAATTATGTTAATGATATATTATAAAGATGAAAACTTATATTAAATTTATAGAATAAGAAAATACCAGTCATGATATCATCCATAATTCCATATCCTTGTTTAACACCCGCAGCCCATTCCCCTATATAAACAGATGCTACAGAAGCCATAAAGTGACCTTCTTTTTTAACACCATGTCCATGTGGTAATCCATCTTTAAAATAACCTTCGTAAATATCTCCGTTTATATATCTAAAATATTACAATATTTAGTATTTTAGTAATATCTATTATTTTAACAGGATTTTCAGATAGTACGATATATATATTTACTTCATAGTTCCAAAACCATTTTGTTGATTATCTTTCCATTGCCCTTCATATGTACCTTGCGTTGGAATTTCCATTTTACCAGTACCATAAATAATACCTTTATGAAACTGACCAGTATATATTCGACCATCAGACCATTCTAATTTTCCAGATCCATGTGGTTTACCATTTAACCAACGACCTGTGATATAATAATTCTTATGTAAAATATCTATTAAAATAGTATTCAACATTTGATATATTACATATTACATGTTAAGAAAATCATACATTTTTTTTGGAAATAACAACTTTGAAATTATATAAGTGGATGTCTTATTATCGTACCAGTATACTTCGCGTCCTTGAAAACACTGTGCTTTGTGAAAGAGAATGAGGTTGAACGTACTATTGGGAGAGCAATTCCAATTGCTCTCTGCACACTACATTTTATTGCGTTTTGTAAAGCATGCAGCCATTCATTACGCTCAGAGGGTGTTGGAGTGTATAGTACAAAACTATCTTCTGGTGTTACAATTGATATAGCATTCTAAAATAAATATGAAGCTATAATGAACGCGTCCTTATAAATATAGGATTTTATTATCATAAGAGATTAGATTTATACCTGTAAAGATTCAGTATCTGATAATGGTTCAACCCACAGAGTTTTAAGTGGATGCACTGTATGATAAGTTCCACTTACATGGATAAATATATCAGTTAACAAAATAAACCAATGCGTTGAAAATCTTCCAGAATTTAATAAAGCTATAGGATGAGATCGTGATTCTCTAATAAGTCTTCTCTCAGGTGATCTTAATAATTCACCTACTTTTCCTGAATTTTCCCAAAAAGATCTCGTAGTTTCAGCCTCTTTTTGTCGCTTCTCTTGTTCATCACATAATTGTTCCCATTTCACAAGTGCATCATGCAGTCTCTCAATGCCCATTCGTGGTCCATTACTTTTCATTAAACTTTGAATCATATTCTTGTACCTGAAATGTTTATAATGTATAACTGTATGTAAAATAAAGAGCACAAATAAGAAAGAAACTTACTTATCTAAATTCTTCAGTGGATGCTGTAGTGCCATGGTTATCGCGATTTCATTATTAACTTTTTTCGTTCCATTTCCTTTCATTTTATCTATAAATAAATTTGATACTATCTGGGGTACTTCAATTATTTTTGCAATGTATATAAAGCCACCAAAAGAAATAATATCACAAATTACATTTAAATAATATTTATAAACTGTGGAATATTCTTCTATATTAGCAATTATTACAACTTCATATGCTTCTCCAATATGTTTGAAATAATCCCATAGACTAACAACATTTAGTACACTGAAATTCAATAGTTCTGTATAACAACGGCACATAGTTTCATATACATTTGATTCTTGAGTTGCACCCACTTTTTTTTGGAATGGTTTAATTAAATTCTGATAAACTGTTATCATCTGCTCTAAAAATATTTGATTATTCACTAAATCTTCATTTACATTTATTGTAGGTTCATTTATAAAGGAACAACAACTATATTGTCCAGAACTAAAAATTTGTTTTGTGCTAGATTGCTCAGTGGATTGTATATCCAATTGAAACATTTCTGCAGCTTTACTAAAACAATAACGAATTTAAATTAAATTTTGCATGGAATAATACAAAGTATAAATAAATTTTATAATTTCAATACAATTGATACCTTGATTGCCCTATGAAATATAAACCATGATGCATCATTATCAAACTATGAGCAGTACCAGCTGCTATATCTTTTGCTCTTTCATTAGAACATAATTTTGTACTAAACAACTGAGGCGCACTTTGATCTGCTATCGAATTTAATGTAACTTGTTTAAAATTATTTCTTCCCCATACAAATACTCTACCATCTAAGGTTAATGCAATTACGTGGAATGCGCCACAAGCAATTTTTCTAAGTCCTGTATTATTAAGTTTTGCCACCAATATCGGCCTTATTCGTTTAATATTATCTCCTGTCCCTAATTGTCCATATTGCACATCACCCCATGTCCAAAGTTCAGTGGACAATATATTACTACCTGTACGAGATAGAACGTTAATTCTTTCATTTAATCCCTGTTGTGATAATTCATGTTCCAGTGATCCAGTACTAGATGACCAGGGAAATTCTTCACAGCGTAAACTAAGTGCTAAATTGTTTGTACCAGGTTTTGACAATTCTGCTGCTTGTTCTTCTAATTGCTCATTGTTGTCATCTTTAAGTTCATTAATGTCTGAACTTCCACTCATGTGTCTTGAGAGTGTAACGACTTTACCACCAACATTTTTGACACCTTCATATACAAAATTAGCCATATTAGAAACATTTTGCTTGATTAATTTGGTTGGATTATCTGTATTTTCAATAGATTCTTCTTTTACGCTTCCATAAGATGATACCCAAGATAATTGTCTTGTTAAAAACTGTCGTGCTGCTTCTGTATTTATAAAAATTACATTCTTTTTTTCCTCTTTATCTAATTCAGACATATGGTTCAAATCTGTTTCCTTATCTTCTTCAGTAACAATACTCTGATCTTTTCTATCACATTCTTCAAGAATAGGCATATCATGTTCTTTACTGGCAGTAGATAAAGCACTAATAGAATTAGTAGAACGGTCTCCACTGAACTGTTGAACATGGAGTCCCATTGGACAAGTATCTGATGATGTTATACTTGCAGGACTTAACATAATATTGTTGAGACATTGAGGACATGAGTTTACAAAAACTTCTTCTTCTAACTCATTTTCACTATCCGTATCGTCTCTCATAGTCTTTGCTGGTTTTCTTAGAGTAGCAACATTAAAATTAGAGCCACATGTAACCTGAGATATGGTTCTACCTTCAAAAAATTTTACTTTTCTAGGTTCTGCACTATTGATATCTATCTCTGGTTGATTTCCGCTTGCCCAAAGTTGTCCATTTTCAGTAACAAACAATGCTGAAAAATCATTAACTGCTATAGATTTTACTTTAATTATTTCATTTTCTTGTCTGTACCTATAAAAGATAATGAATTATAAAAATCTTGATTGTTTAATAATAATAAATTTAATAATTCAATATTTTATCAAGAGTTAATACATACCCATGACTACAACATTTTGGTTCCTCTTTTAATATTATTGTTTCAAAGATGCTCATATCATATGGATTTACTTTTAATACATGACCTTTAGAATTTACAATGAATAAATAATTTGTATTGGATGCTATATCAACAGCATCAAACTCAGATCTTTTAAGATTAAGTGTTGGAGATTTATCATCTTCCAGTAATACTTCTCCATAATATAAATAATTAGCATTGGTTGCTACAAAAATGTAATCCTTAATAGCAATTAATTTGCTAATTATCCCATTTGGTTTATCACTAAATGTGAATGACAATTTATCAACACCTCTCCACAAATGCATGTATTCTTCCATTGTTTAAATGATATTGTTTATTTTATAACCTATATTCTATAAACGTTTGTACGATATAGTAATACGTTTGTTGTCATGTTATTTGAGATACCAACACATCTGTTAAATTTGCTTTAAATTTATTTAAAATAATATTCATTTTGATATAATTCAATAAGCCGTTATTCGCTCTTTACTGTTACTACGAAATGACAAATAACGTCTATATCAGCTGATCTTTTATCGCGTTATGCATGGAGTAATGCATTAGTTGGTTACGTCCAGTGATGGAATACATAGAACCATAGATAAAGTACTCTGTGATACGAAAAATTTTCAATAGGGGCGTTTTATAATGGAGCTCGCATAAGGCTGTTCATCACCCCTAGCCTTATAATGGTTTACGCCAGCAATATGAATCTATGGATAATTCTTGTCCGATTTTGATGAATAAGATCTTATTTTAAAGAAGAAGATTTAAACGTGGGAATAACATTTCCAAATTAAAAAAAAAATTACTTTGAAAAAAATCGCGTCAAAAAATATTCCTTTTTCGAAAACATAAAAATGAAGCTTTCTGAAACATTTGAAAAAGTTATTAAAAAATTATGTCTGGACTTATTGTTCGCGTAAATAATTTTAAAACAAGGATGATGAACAGACTTCAATCTAAACTATCGGAAAATTATTTATCTAGGACTTTTAAAATTATATGAACGACGTTAGACAAGACAGTGATAGAGAACGTATATGGTAATTATTCTATATTTTATGCAAACGCGCCCTCTAGAATTCAATATTTGTACACGAATTCCATGCGAATTCTATGCTTCTTCATTCTATACGTCATTTTCTAAATAACCCATTGAATTTCAAAAAGAAATAATTTTATTGTTAAATATATATGTAATTTTATGTATATAAAACGTGGAATTTCTAACAGTTTTCAAAACGCTCGATATAAGAGACTATCATTACAAATTTCTTAGTTAAACACATTACGAAAAGTTTCTATTTTTTTTTTTAGGTTAGACACGATATTCTGCCATTTTAAGTTTCGTTTAAAATTTATGGTTAAGTTATTGATATAATATTTTTTCAAAATATTTATGTGTAGATATTTTAATGTCGCAACCAAAAGACAATTTGAAGTCTGAAGCAACTGAAACACAAGATGCAGATGCGCAAAGAAAAAAGCCAACCTGTATCATTGTACTTGGAATGGCTGGTTCTGGCAAAACAACATTTGTCCAAAGAATTGTTTCTACTTTGTATAGTATTAAAAAACCATATGTAATTAATTTAGATCCAGCTTGCAAAGAAGTTCCTTATCCTGCTAATATAGGTAATTCTTAATTATATAAATGTTTAATTACGTAAATGTAATGTACTTTTGTTTAAATTAATTAATTATGATATGGGTACATTTCAGATATAAGAGATACTGTTAATTATAAAGAGGTGATGAAACAATATAGTTTAGGTCCAAATGGTGGTATAGTTACAACATTAAATCTATTTTCTACAAAATTTGATCAAGTCATAGACCTTATTGATAAGGCAGGTCAAGAACACGAGTATGTAATTTTGGATACTCCAGGACAAATAGAAGTATTTACTTGGTCTGCAAGTGGTAGGATTATAACGGAAGCATTGGCATCTCAATTTCCAACTATTGTTGTATATGTGTTAGATACTGTGCGTAGTGTTAATCCTGTTACATTTATGTCAAATATGTTGTATGCATGTTCCATACTATACAAAACAAAATTACCGTTTATCGTTGCTATGAATAAGGTAAGGAGAAATTATATATGATACATAATAACAAAATCAATTCGTATTGTCATTATAATCAATTTTTGTAGATTGACATTGTTGACCATAGTTATGCTGTAGATTGGATGCAGGATTTTGAAGCTTTTCAGGAAGCTCTTGATTCAGAAACTAGTTATATCAGTAATTTAACAAGGAGCATGTCTCTTACTCTTGATGAATTTTATTGTCATTTACGTAATTGTGGAGTTTCTGCTGCTACTGGGGCAGGTATCACTAAATTCTTTGAACTTGTGGAAGATGCAGTTAAAGAATATGAAAGGTAAATTTATATCTCAATTTAATAAAACAAAAAGAAAATGGAATTAATATATATTATTAATAAAATTAAAAACAAGAAACTAATATATTTTTATATTATTCAAGCGAGTACAAGCTAAGTTGGCAGAAATTGAAGCAACAGCGAGATATTGAAAGAAAAAAGGTTGAAAAAGAACAGCTGGATAATGCAATGAAAAGTGCTGCAGGCGAAACTGTATCTTTTGTAACAACTGTAAATAGTGGTAGAGAAATTTCAGATATATATCTAAAACATGCTGGTAATGAATCAAGCGAGGATGAAGATGGAACTGAAAATACTTATGAAGAAGATATTGAAGAAAAGCAACAAGCTGAATCTTTCAAAAGCTTTTTACAGAGGCATCAACAGGAACAAAATAAACGAGCTTTAAGTCAACAACCACAATCCAGTACTAGTGAAAATACATAATTAATATTTTGCATACGAATATAATTTATAATTATTTTGTATTTTTAACTTTAAAATATTTCTTTCAAATAAACGTTTTTTTTTTATCGCTATAAAGTAATATTTTTACAGAGATTTATAACACAATCTATATAATACTCTATATATGACATATCATTTTCAGAACATCGAATGAACTCGTTTGTTTATGTAAAAAAAAAATAGAAGCACCAATTAGATCTTATTTAGTATTATTTAACGGCACGTAAAAAGCGAGATTACGTGTATTAGGAATGAACCAAGGATTCGGATCGTCATTGTTAATCGGGCTGCAACTTTTTTTCGAACAGATGTGTATTCCGTTTTTCATCGCGTATTCCTGAGAACGATAACTTTGTGGAATGGAAAAAAGTTCGAGCTCTGGCAATCCTGAAATTGAAATTTTTTGTAATATAAGAAAAGTCAAAGAATCTACTCCGATAACATCGGTTATATATTAATAGAACCTTGTTTCGAAGATATGGATGAAGATTCGCCTCTAATCAATGCATTCGAACACTTTCGTTGACACTCGCGTCTTATTTGTTCCAAAGCTTCGGTCAAGGCAAGCTATGTCGGGAAAAAAAAGGAAGGAGATCTTAGATCGTTAGAACGATCACCGACTAACCCACATAACGAAGAGAAATATCTTACCTGACACATTCGTAAATGCGATGTAGAGCGGATTTCTTTTTCCGGAGAGTTCTCCTGTTTTATCGTCGTGCATCTCTGCGATCCGAGACGTTGACAATATTTGTTTCTTCCCACAGTTTTCCGACAGACTCTTGAGAGAAGATCAACACGACCAGCACGAAAGTGATCGTGCAAGAACTCATGTACGTTTGGATTATGCGAGTTGCAAAGAGGATCCCGATTATGCGACGTCACCTTACGAAAACCATAGAGATTCAGTTGTCTGATGAAGCTCGTGATATTTCTCGTTTTGAAAATGGACTTCTCTCCGTCAAGATATTCCTCTTGAAATTTCTTGTAATCCAATAGAATAGTCGAACCATCGATGTTCCATCGAATCGCACCAGTCTTACAAGCATTAACAATCCTCCAAAGTTTTTGAGGGAATCGCATCGAAAGTATCATACGATCGTCGTACATGCTTAGCCCGCTGAGAGATTGGAACGCTCTTTCTTCGAACGAAAACGATTCCGAGAATAGTTCTACGCTTTCTCGAATGTGCGATTACCTCTTAAACAAAACACTATCGTATCACGGCAACAATAATTTTCCCGAGACTCCAGAACGCCGAATCGTCGAAATTATGGACTACGATCGAGGAAGTCATCCAAATCAAATAAATCTTATAATATCGTTAATTAAAAATTTATTTTTCTTCCTTATTTATTTATTTATTTTTTTTTGTTTTTATACAATATCTTATAGATGTAAGAATTAGCGGATACAATACATGAAAAAACGGATATTATATATTCGTACATTCATATATTATTATTTTACAAAAGAAATCAAGTATACAAACTGGAGCAAATTATTATTTACTGTGCTCTTGTGCAGTCAGTCGACTTTGCGTCAAGTATTCAATAAATTATCTCGAAATATGATACATTAGTTGTATACGTATAACAACGTTCGTTTCATGAACTTATCCTAATAATAGGAATAATACTATTGTGTGGACATTGAAGGATCGATGGTCCGAACCTTCGTAAATTCCCTGATATCATTAACGTGCATTTCATTCGTATCGATCATTGCTCACAGCACGTAGGATAGTTTTAATCTCGATCATCATATATAAGTATTCGAATCACATTAAAAAAAAAAAAAGAAAAAAAAGCACATATCTATGAAACGTCGACGATCATTCGTGTAAAAATATCAATAAAGATTTCGTTAATCGGACAAGGCCGGTAATGTTTGTAAATATTCGCGAGGCGTTGTTGGTGCAGGCAACAAGTAACCATCAGGATCTAGAACATCAGGAGTACGAATGGTAACAGGTCCTTGAGGTGGTCTTGGTAAGGTTCCCTGTTGATTTAATTTCCCTTGGACTTTCTCCAATTTCTCCAGTATATCAGAGAATTTTATACGATCTCTTGGTTCTGTCTTCCAACACTCACGCATTATTTGACAAATGAATGGTGGGCATTCGTCAGGAGGGATCAACATAATTCCATGTAGGATCAACTTGACCACCTACGTGAAAATGTTTATAATGAGATTACACGTTTTTGGTTTTGACTTAAGTAGATATAAGGCTGATCCTTTAATCTTACCTCGTCGTTATTATGTCCGTAATAAGGTTGCTTGCCAAGGGAGTAGACTTCCCAAAGGACAACTCCGAAACTCCAAACGTCACTTTCTAAAGTAAATCGTCCGTACATCACACTTTCTGGCGACATCCATCGGACTGGCAATAGTCTCGAGCCGCCAATCTAAATTCGTATTCGGATACATTTAGATCGGTATAATATACTCTATTCGATCATCATTACAATATACATACTTTATAATAATCACAGGTATAGATGTCCCTTGACATTCCAAAGTCTGCGATCTTAACAACGAGTCCAGATCCAACGAGACAATTACGACAGGCTAAATCACGATGAACGAATCTCTGAGCTGATAAATACGTCATACCAGCGGCTATTTGAACGGATATCCAATGTAAAGAATCCTTGAGAATAAAAATGTCGTTGATTGTCATAATATACATAAGAATACAAGATTGAAGAAATAAATAGAAGTCATAGATATTTTCTAATAATAACCTTCGTCAACGGTTCTAATCCAGGATTAGGTGAATGTAGCTGCCTTGAGTTAGATCTCAAAACTTCAGCAAGATCACCATATGGCATATACTCGAAGACCATCCATGGGCTGTTTCCAGCATCACGAAGGACCACACCTTTCAAAGTTAAAATATTTCTATGTTCGAAGGTTGACATGATATCAACCTCTCGCATAAAATCTTCTTCGGCTTCTCTAGAGACAGTATCTTTTAAAACCTTTATCGCGACGATCTCTTTTAAATCTCCATTTTGTAATTCTCCTATAAAAAATGAATATAACATTTAGTTTCGTTAAATGTTACGTTAGTAACAAATATATCCAAAGTATATATGAATATAATTATACCTTTGTAAACTTTACCAAAGCAACCCTCACCGATATCATGTAAAAATACAAGATTTTCACGTTGTAAAATTAATACCTCCGGCGAGGTACAACTAAAGTATTGAGGATTAGGCGTGTATTTGTTTGCTAACAATAATCCCTTTTTCAGATTCATCGGAGACGCCTGGAAAGTACAGGAAAGTGAGAAGATGCAAGATGTCTTGACAATATTGAAAATATTCAATATCATCTTGCTTACATCCAATGAATTCCTCTGCGACTTTACGCCATAACTTCGTCTCCTCACACAATAAACTATACTCAAGAGAATAACTAGCACCGCGATGAAAGCTATCGCAATTCCAACTATTTCAGGTACTTTATGCCTCGAACGTTCAACCTGCATAATAACATCGTAATACTATCCATTATGCGTGCGGTAAGAAGTAAAAATATTTATTAAGAATCGAAATATGTTAAACAGAATCGATCGAAGAATTAATACCTGTTCTGCTTCTGGTAGAGCAGTGGTACTGTTCGTGCCATTACCACTTGGTGGTATTATATTGTGTATGGGTCGTGGAGTCAAAGGGACTAGGAGAAAGAAGAAAATAAAAATGAGGAAAAAATATATGGGCAACTTTAGCTCCGAGAAAAAGAAAAAAGATATAAACTAATCTCACCGGTCAAACGATTCGGACATTTAAGGTCTGACGTAGGTGGGGAGGAATCATGAGGACAAACGCATTGCGAGGTGTTGTCACGGAAGCTACGACAAGCAGCTTCCTTTCCACAGATGGTAGGCCGATCTTTGCATCCACTGATTACGGTAGCACCATCGGTTGCCGGGAACTCAGTTATCGTTTCCGATTGCTGACTCGTCGACGATGGTACCACTGATGGTTCTAGAACAGTCACTTCATTCTTAGAAACTACAAGAGAACGTTCAATTATCCGCGTTCGTCTATCTCAATGGGATCATCATGTTAAGGATTATTATAGCGTAAAATATAATCTTATATTCGAAATGTAACTCAATAAAATCGAATGTCGATAGGGTCGCTTGAGATAGAAGAGCCCATCGATGATGGAAGAGTCTAACTAAAGACTTGGGAAAAAGTACTGGCAGGGTAATTTTCATGAGACAGACAGTTCCAGCTTGAAGAAGTCGCCCGTTGCAGTCGGTGAATTCGCAAAGACATGGACGAAGGAACGGTAAAGGGCATCGAGAGAAGGAAAAAGGGCTGCATATTTGGATTGGGCCTGAGAAGATAGATACAGTGAAGGCATTCATTTGGTGCTTCGAGCTTGTAACGGGTCAAAGCGTTATCTCTGCGGTCAGCGCTCCCCGACAACGAGTCTCGCTATGAGTACCTATTATCGTCCCGTATTCCTTTCCTTACAAAGCATCTCCGTAGTACGCGGCATCGGACTCTTTTTTCAAAAGATCAGTTACCGTTCCCGAAAAAACGATCCACGAGCGTTCTCAGGATAAAATGAGTTAAGCCAGTGGACCGTCAGGAGAGTTAGGCACTGAGGGAAAAAATGATCGCCAAGGTCAAAAAGGTTATACTCTATTTCTACCTTCTATATCTCGAACGTTTTTTTTTTTCTTTTACAAATCTCTCGAAACATTTTTTTTACTGATAACGAAGGAAAAGTTGGAAGATATCGATATCTGATATCGTCAGTCTTATTTATTAATATAATTATTTTTTATAATATAATAAAAAATAATGAGATCGCAGATAAAAATATCAAGTTAGTAAATAAAGCGTCCTCTATGTAACATATATATGTATGTTAAAAATCCATCGTGGAATGCGAGAGTTCGATGAGACCTCTTATCACACTTTCTAATCTCAACGTATGAAGGTCGCGCGAACGCTACTGATACCAAAACATTGTATCGACTTAATTAGAAGTATAAAGTGTACTGTAGTCTAATCAATCATGTTGTGTCCTCCGTAGCAGCAACATCGTACCGGTAACAGACGAGAAGAGGAGGAGGAGGAGGAGGAAGAGAAATTGCACGGTGATTCTCCTTAACATTAAGACTATTTTATTACCTACATCATTGATGACCTATGCTCTTTGCCATTACGTACTCATAATGTTCTACTGTCATTGGACGATCGAGTGACCCGCGATAGCGGTTGTCAACGTCGACGCATTCTTCCTTTCAACGATTTTTATAAAAACGATTCAAGGTTCTTTTATGTATATATTATCCACATATACATATACAAATGTATGTATTTCTAACCTAAACATTGAATATCACGCAGATTGCCGTGGATTTTAACGAGATTTTGTTTAACGTTCTCCTACGAAATGACAGGAGAATAAATTTCGTGCGAATAATCGAAACGTTCAGTTCGTGTTATTGTAAAGACCGCCATTTATAGACGATTTAGCAACTTTGAAGGGCATTCGAATCAACCACGTGTACGAGAGTTTATTTACGAAAGCAAGCTTTAGGTCAGAGAGAGAAAGAGAAAAAAGCTACAATAGAGTCATTATATACGTTGCCCAGTGTGCGTTTCTCTCTCTTTCTGCCGAAAGCGTGCGAGATTCGCGAGCTAACTGACCGGCAAAAGGGCGGAAGATGTCCGACGATTAACCGAAGTAATGAAGACCGAGACTGTGCCCGTGTACTCGACAAAAACTTTCGTAGTAATAAAGTCGAATAAGAAGAGTTCGACGTTATCCTCATAATGGACCATTTATTGTAAGCCACGCTCGTATCGCGTGTATTCATATTTTATCTATGTAATATTTTGCTTAGGATTTAACTAATCAAAATTTAGAAATGAAGGATTATTCTTTTTTTTTCCTTTCTTTTTTTCTCTTTTTTTTTTTTGACGAGAAACGAAAGATCACAATGAAGACGTCGTTGAATATTTAACGATGGAACACGAAACTTATCTTTTCGAACATAACAATAAGCCATCCTTCGTTATACTTCATGTCTCTCATTACACTAATCGTATTAAAGTCCATTATGTGTGTATATGTATATGTGTGAGTATATGCGCGCATACGATTATAACAGATGGTTCGAATAAACAAGCATTGATTTTTCCTTTATTTTCTAACGATTATATTTTATAGTTGTGACGATTAATCGATTATATTTGGTGTCAATGTTGTCACGTTGTAACGTTTTTCCGTGTTAAACACTGAGATTCGTGTATGTTGATGCAACACATATGGTTATCGTTACGGGTCAGTCTTATCGTAAGGTCGGATATATCGATATTGAAGATAACTCCGAAAGACATAAAAATAGGGATTCTTTTGATCTCCTTTTTTTATCTCTCTATCTTTTTCTCTCTCTCTCTCTCTCTCTCCCTCCCCTCTCTCTCTTTTGCTCTCTCTCGTCGAAAAATACGTTTTCGTTTCTAAGTGGTTTAAAATTAACTCAACTCATTTGTTTTCCAAGAGATAATTTTATCAATTCTTTTTTATGTTTTTCTAAAAATTTCAAATAAATTTGTGCGAGTTAGAAACGTAGAACTCGTCCTTATTTAATTATCGTTATGATCGAGGCTCGGAATATTTCAATAAAAAGGGTATTCAGTAGCTACTCGAGATACGATCGCACTTTCATCAATGGAACACATTTATAAGACGGACCACCAACGTTCGATCAAAATATCGTGACGCGTTCGAAAAGATTCGTTGGAGTTCGAATTAATTAATGAGAGAATTAATGAGTGAATGAATTAAGATAGATTTTGACAGATTAATCTTACCTGTTTGTGATGAATTGGTGGAAGGAGAGAGACCTCTCCTTTTTGGAGTTCTTCGTCGATCCATACCGAACATGAACGATGGAAGAAGATGAACGAGAGAGAATCGACTTTCTTTCTTTCACGAGGAGAATTAAAAGAAAAAAAAAAAGAAAAAAAGAAAGAAAGGAAGATGTAAAAAAAGAAAAAGAAAGCTTTTCTGCTCTCGTTCGTTGCACTTTGCACTTCCCCGCTGGCAATTACCATCGACGCGTTAACGTCGTCATTGCTTTCGCGAAAGGCATCGCCGTCATATGTCGATTTATCCAACACTTTTCTCGTTGTATGAGAGAACTATCGTTTCTCTTTATATCCATGAGCTCGATCGAGATTTGTCATAGTTCACTGTAATGACGCACTGGATTTATTTATCTTAACCGATCAACACAAAACCAACACTTATTATTATTCGATTGGGTTAGCTTTTATCGAAGGATGCAATTTTATTTCAAGATAATACTTGACTATTCTTGATGTAAACACTATGTGAAATGTAGCTCACTGGCGAACGGAAGTCCGAGGATGCTCGTGAACAAGGATAAAAGAACATATGAATCGCCGGCTGAGTGGTGGACGATTAAGCCGGAAGAAGAGGAACAAGAAGAAGAAGAAGAGAAGGGTGGAGAGGAAGAGATAGGGAGAGAGATAGAGAGAAAGAATGAGAGAGAGAGAATGAGAATGAGAGTGAGAGAGAGAGTAAGAATGAGGGTGCGTGAACGCGTACGAGGGGACGGTGAATCCTCTCTTGAACGAATGCTTACTCGAAACTAAAGACCGACTAAAGACCGACTTCGAGAACTCCCTCGCATTGCTTGTTCGTATGCGCGCACATGTATACACATACACATGCGAAAACTCTTCGACTCACACGGATTTTCTTCCCGTGTGTATTTTCTTCGTGTTACAGACAAACACGTATACACATACGTATGTATTTCTACTTTCAAAGGATTTACAAGAGAGACAAACGCAATTCATCATCTCTCCGGTACGTCCTACGCTATCGTAATGCGGCGAGAAATGTCGGATAACGTTTCTCGGTAATATTCAAATCTTTTTTCTTATCCGTTGGACATTGTTGCGATTGATTCTCGAACGCGTGTCGTCTTAACCATACGAGAAAATTGTGATTATCTTTATGTCGTTCTAAAAGCGTGACATATCCGATTGATTATTGATTGACAACGGAAGAGAATTTTTGCTGATGTAAATGTTTACATTCGAACGATTATTACTTACTGTTTACGAAGAAATATGTACAGTGAGTTAACATTGATACGAGAGAGTAGCAAAGAGCTTATTCCTTATCGCCGCTCGTTTCTAATGTTCGCGAAGAATTTTAGGTCGTAACATTTTCTAATATCATATCAATGCGTAGAAACGCGTTGAAGAAATCTTGTTAATAAGTAAATAGAATGTGTATATATGTTTATATATATATATATATATATATATATATATATATATATATAATATATGTATATGTATATGTAAGCATATACACACATATATAATATATATATATAAGCATGTACATATGTTTGTGTATGTATATGTATATACATTGAGTCGTGCATAATTCGATAATTACGATCGTGTTCCTTTGGGATTTCATGTTGATTGTTCCTAGTGGATATATCAGATAAAAAAGGCAGATAATAAAGATGACTTTCTTGGAATGTTAGATTATTGGCTATTCGTTTAAAAAGAAATTAGTTATCTGTTTTTATTTCTAAATACAAAGGTTAACCGCTACGGTCATAGATATTTTCAAACTTAAAATTATCCTGAAGTCCGTATTTCTTCGAAATTCTTTTACGATCCGTTCTTTATCTTTTCTTTTCTTTGTATTATTTCGCTTTCGTTCCTTTCTATTTCTGACATAAAACGCTTTCCAAAATGATTCATTGTTCAAAAACGATCGACATTTCGAATATGCACACGAACCGCAGATAATCTTTGCTAATGATAATTAAATACTACTCCGTATCTCTTCCACGACTGTCTCTCGATACGTTATTACTCCACTGGACGAGTTGACTCCTTGACACGCTTCAATCTCTTCTGGAGAACAACTCGACTTTTCAGCTACCGATCACGATAAACAAGTCCGTTTACGGTCACGAAGATGCGTTACTTAATTCGAGACGCGTGTCTACTTAACGATGTAAAAAAAGCTTGTACGAGTATATACGAATTAGTACGGACTTCAATTGCGTTTAGACTATTAATACAGAATATGTACTCGTTATTAATGTAAATAAAATATATCATATTAATATGGTGTGATATATTAATATAATATTTTATATTAATATGATATGATACAGTAATATAATACGTCACATAAAAATAATATGTCATATTATATTAACAGTGAATTCATCATTGTTATAATTATTATTTTAATAATGTAAATATGATTTGCTATTATTTTAATTCGCGATAAATTAATATCACTATTTTCTCTCTCTCTCTCTCTCTCTCTCTCTCTCTCTCTCTCTCTTTCTCTCTCTTATTTATTACTTTTCTAAGAATGTCAAAAACGATGAATGTTCTTTATAAGTTTGGAATCATAAGCATGTAGACTTTAAAGACCATCGTTTTCGTTCCCTCGAATCGAAAACGATGTCTCTATCTCTCGTAGTCCTTTTTTATTAGCCCCTCAAAGGGCCAAAGAGCGCAGACAAGTAGCTGAGAAATAGGTCGAAACATACGAAAGTGGATGAGGAAAGGAACAAGAGAGGGATACGTTAATAGTTCTCGAAGAGGCTCCGTCGGAATGGCGTAAGTGTTGTATATTTACACTGGCGTTACAGGCTCACACCTGGATGCAAGAATAGCGCCGGTTCTTCTTCCAAGTATTTTCTTGCTCGTGAGTCAACTCGTGTTTGACAAAAGAAATCGTTCCTTGGTATCTTTATTTCGTAAAATCATCCTAGACTATCATCGTACTAAACTTCCTAAGTGTATCAAGTACTTGTTTGAATGCGAAATAAGAACGAGCATGAATTGGTGACATCAATGCCATCGAATTTGCCAAGATGGAGGTTTCTTGCCAAACTTGTATTCTAAGAAATTTTTCAAGGATATATTTAATCTTGAAATTACGTGGATCAATATTTTCATTGATTATATTATCGAGAACATGCAATTATTTTGCCTCTTTTTCTCATCATTTTTTTATGAGTTTCCTTTTCCTTTATGTTTATAATATATTTATGATGTTTAAAAGCTATCGGAAGTCCTTCCTTCCTGTTGGGCAAAAAGGATGATATCTGATATTTAATCGGTTAAAGGACGCAGGGCATATACTCAGGGTGGCTTACACCCGTCGAAGTTGCGGATCCTTCTCGTGGCGTTCGATGCTTATCGGGTATAAAAGTTGAAATGACGTGGGTATGCATGCAGATGGTGGGTCGTAAGGGGTTCGTCTAAAATAATAAAGAGCGACCGGTAGGAAGATGAGAGGTGTTTGTGTTTTTACGCACGACGGCCTATCCCGAAATGATGAGGAACAACTGTTAAGAAAAGAATTTCTGTTTGAGTGACAATTCCTTTAAAACGGAAGTAAACGACGTGTGTTACTCGCGATTCCGTGTAGATATACGTATGTATACATATAATAACACGAAATAATTTCTTCTATAGTAAATAATTAATTTTTTCGATATTTATTAATTGTTATATATATATATATATATATATATATATATATATAATATAAATAAATATATATATATATATATATATATATATATATATATATATATGTATCTTGTGTAATTTAAAAATAAGTTTGACGAGAAAACGATTGAAAGTATACGATCGACGGTGAAATTAAAAAGTAAGTTATAAAAATTGAAGGATTAAAAGTAAAAGATATTCGAATCATTTTAAAGAAATAAATGTATAAATACATATTTTCAAAATGAATTTTATCGATATCATTCTTTCATAAAAATATATACATGTTTCATATTTATTTCTTAAATATATGTACATATAATTACGTTGTATACCTTAGAACAGTGGCATAATCTTCAATTTTCATAACTATTTAGTGAATGTAAGGTTAGGAATAACATTTTGTTCCGATGTTAGAGGTACGGAACAATTGATTTCTTAGATATTTTATTATTGTATGCGTATAAGCATGAAAATTTCAAGGCAACCAATCATTTTGACTTCATTTCACAACTGATAGTTTCTGCACCACTGTCTTTGAAACACGTAACAATGGCGTTATCCATGAGTCGACAAGTTTCGAATTTGCGTGGGTTATATGTAAATTTCTGTATATTTCATGAGCCTCTATGAGGTATCATCGAAGAACCAATCAATGCTTAGAAAATTATAAATGTTGATTTACATCTTCGCTGCTATATACGCAAGAATATATAATACTGGTTTACCATTAGTAGAAAGATAAGAAGCATTGAATTTGATTGGTCGTTTCAATATATATGAAAGATATATGTCAATTCACAACCAATAGAAGATCGAGCAGTATATCTAAAATTGGCGCTTTCTTTATGAATAGTCGGATTGGTTAATTCTTCTAATTCTATAAATTGATATCAATGAAAATAGTATGTTCAAAAGAGTTGATAAGGCAAAATATATCCTAGGTTTCTTCGAATTTCTCTGAATCGAAACGCCATCTTTCACTAGTTCCCATCGTTCTTTTCGGAACGGTCGAACGTTTGCGTTCGTGTTGAAAAACGTGACCGTGCGACGAGGGTACCGTGTGGCGGTCTAACAAGAGGGAGTGTTATGCATGATATTGCATACTGACGTATAATAAAGGTATTGTGTGACGGAATGCAGTTGTCGAAATAAATCATTTAACGCTTCCACGGATACAAGATTTTTGCGGTTCGCACGGCTCTGGTGTAACCGGCATTCATCAATCTACGCGATTACAAAGATTGGTTATTGGAAAAATGGCGGCCGAAATGCTAAACAAGAACCGAATGATGGTTTTTAAGAACAAAGGCAAGGACCAAGAAGTAAGTATTTTTCAATCTCTACGATATATGAAGATCATTTGTCACGACATCGAATATTATAGAGTCATCGTCGCCATGCTTTTCGTGTTTCATGACAGGACATTTAGATTACGTTTACTGGCCCCGTGTGGTATGAATACCAGCGCACCACATTTTCTTCGATTCTATATCATTTCTACGAATGAGTCAAACTATCGTGTTTTGAGTTTAGATGCAAAACATACTATTTCTGAGCAACGATAAACGATCAAATATCGTCATACTTGTGTGCTTTCCTAGCAAGCTTCAAAACAAACGCAATTTCGGAATATTTTTATACGTTGTTTCGTTTTAACATATTCTAAAATTTATGTTATCATCGAATTAATGAAAAATTCATCTCGTTATTTATGTCGGAAGATGACGCAATTTTTAGAGTTAGAGAATTTTCAAATGGAATTATTTAATATTGTTTATCCGCCTGACGAACACGTTTATTGCTGCTGATAATATAATATATTTGCATTATTTTTGAAAACGTTTTATTCTTATAAAAGTTCTCCCTTTTCTTTTCACGCGGGAACAACAAATTTAGAAATAGCTGTATTAATCATGAAATCAGATATGTATAATTTTGTTTATGATTTGTATTGATATATTTTTTATATCTTCATATGGAAGATGCCTTTCATATGAAGGAATTATTTTTTGTCTTTATGGATATTTTGTTATATTCATGTTAACAGGAAATGCGAAGAAGACGAAATGAAGTAACAGTAGAATTACGTAAAAACAAGCGTGAGGAAACTTTACAAAAAAGGAGAAATGTGCCTATTGCGGATTCCACTGGTAACTTAAAATTATCAGTTTAAAATATTGAAAGCTTCATTATAATAAGCTAATTATATATCTTTTCTTATATAATTTTTATAATATTTACTTGAATAAAACAACAAAAATCTATGATGTTATTAGATGAAGATGATAATGAGAAGAATTTGTCGAAAATTGATTTAAAGGAATTAGTAATGAAAGCAGGAAGTTCAGATCCTGCGGAACAATTACAAGCTGTTCAGTCGGCAAGAAAGTTACTGTCTTCAGATCGCAATCCACCAATTGATCCATTAATTCAAAGTGGTATCCTACCTATTTTAGTTCGTTGTCTCGAGCAGCACAATAGGTATATAATTGAAATACATGCCATTTCGTTTTAGGTTATTATTTTATTTATACTTAAGCGCTCACTTTTTTCTATAGTCCATCTCTACAGTTCGAAGCAGCATGGGCTCTTACGAATATTGCGAGTGGAACATCCGCTCAAACACAAGCTGTAGTTGCAGCTGGCGCTGTTCCACTTTTCCTACATTTGTTACTTTCGAGTCAGCAAAATGTTTGCGAACAAGCTGTCTGGGCTTTAGGTGAGTATTTGTTCTAGAAAATTTATTGTTTTATTTATTGTCTTTTTAAATGATAAGCAATAAAACCTTGTTCTCAGGAAATATTATTGGGGATGGTCCAGTACCTAGAGACTATGTTATTAATCTTGGTGTTGTACAGCCATTGTTAAGGTTTATCAAACCAGATATTCCTCTCCCTTTTTTACGTAATGTCACATGGGTGATTGTCAACTTATGTAGAAATAAAGAGCCTCCTCCACCTATTCAAACGATAAAGGATATATTACCTGCACTTAATATACTCATCCATCATACAGATATTAATGTTAGTAATGCACCTATAAGCAATAAAGATTAAATATAAAAAGATATATAATAGCAACATATAATTTTATTTACATTATTATTATAATATAATTAAAAATTTACAATTCATGTTTCAGGTTCTTATCGACACAGTTTGGGCATTAAGCTATCTTACTGATGGTGGTAATGAACAAATTCAGATGGTAATAGATAGTGGTGTTGTACCACGTCTTATTCCTCTCCTATCGCACAAAGAAGTTAAGTTATTGACAGCAGCTTTACGTGCAGTTGGAAACATTGTAACAGGCTCAGATGAACAAACACAAGTTGTTTTGAATTGTGATGCTCTTTCACATTTTCCAAATCTATTAACTCATCCAAAAGAGAAGATTTGTAAAGAAGCTATTTGGTTCCTTTCTAACATTACTGCTGGTAATCAAACACAAGTGCAGGCCGTGATAGATGCTGGATTATTGCCGCTTATTATTCGTAATTTGGCGAAGGTATTAACATTTCCTTTTCTATTTTGATTTCTAATTTGGCATTATTTCTTTTGAAGAATTTAAATTTTAATTAAAATTTCAGGGAGAATTCCAAACACAAAAAGAAGCTGCATGGGCAATTAGTAATTTAACCATAAGTGGCAATAGTGATCAAGTTGCACGGCTCATACAAGAAGGAGTTATTGGACCTTTTTGCGATCTTCTTTCGTGTAAAGATACACAAGTTATACAAGTCGTACTTGATGGTATACATAACATGCTCAAAGTTGCAGGTTCACAGGTTGAATATTTGGCTAATATGATAGAGGAATGTTCAGGTTTGTATCGTTCTTACGATATACATCTTATTCAATCGTATAAACTTATTAAAATATACATTTTTGTTTTTAGGCTTGGACAAAATTGAACAGTTACAGAATCACGAAAATATAGAAATTTATAAACTAGCTTATGATATTATCGAGCAATACTTTTCAGGAGAGGTAAGGAACGATATTATTATATATCTTTTACAACCTAATAAATTTTATTTCTCTATATGATGTAAACTAATCAATTCCGTTCCGATTACGTAGGGTGACGATACAAATTTGCCACCACAGGCGGGAGATGGAACTTTTGAATTTGATCAGACAATGAGTATTCCGAGTGAAGGTTTTAAATTCTGAGAGAGCCTCCTTTCTTTTTCATCCGATCGTGCCGTCCCCCGACAAACTCCGAGGTGGAGCAAATCTGCTTTCCCTTTCCTAATCCTATATTTTCTTCTGCTCCACTGACAACAAGTGGTATTATTTATCGTGCCACTATTTGAACCAAGGGTCATACTTCTTGCTGATTCAAAGAGACAAAGCAATGTGCTGACTTTCCTGGCTAAAGAGAACTAAAAATGGAAGAATTATAGAGCTGACGAACTGTTACGAAGCAAGCATCGACTGTGTTCTTATGTTCTATCCTTCCAATTCTTCTTATATGTATGTTACCTTTCTTTATTATGCATAATAAAAGTATTGGCGGAGCGAGTCTTAGCCGGACGCAGCTAGCAATACGATGTGCGAGTAAATTATTCTAGTAAATTGATTAGTTGCTCTCTCAAATGGAGGCGCAGAGAGGAGACCTTTTTATTGCTTAAACATGTTGCTCTTCACTCAAACTCAGGATGAGTCTTGCTTAGCGATGTTACATTTATAAAACAATTCGTGTATATTTTAGGCATGTTAAATTTATAATGATATTGATTACTAAATAAATGAAATCGATTGACTACTCTTTACTAGCATAATTAATAATTGTGGACATTTCTGTAAGGAGTTAGCAACCAATAAAAGTATAGCGTGAATCCGGCATAACTCTAACCCTCAGTCTGGCGTTTCGCCTCAAGTTTGACGTTGTCGAGTTAATAAATTGTACTATTTTATACAACATATCTCGATGAATGCTAATGCGTAGCATAAAGATTTAGTGGTTAATAAGAATTCATTTTGACATTATATATATATATATCTTTATTTGATACTTTATAATACAATTATGATTCTTCGCTAAATTGAATTGTGGATGCTTTGAATGGATGTACATCATCTGCATATAAATCCTCTGGTATTGGATTTTTACTTAAATCGGGAAAATAAGTTGGAAAATATGGTCGAATTTTGAACTTTCTAGTTGGTAGAATCGTGTCGTATAAATAACAAAAAGTATTTGTTTCTCCAGGTATGTTGTGACCCATTACCCAAATTACATTATATTTTGTATTTACTCGTAAAATCTGAAAAGCAACATTATATGACATTAATATTGTTTCCTTCAGAAATATCACAAAAAGTAATGAATAATGTATATACATATAGTTGTATATGTTTTTGTTTAATCTTACCCTATAGCCTCTAATCGTGCGCCACCGATTACCCATGTGACCAGGTAGTTTAGTACCCGGCATTACACGAGCCATTTTTCCTCCACTACCAATATTCCCCGGCCTTCTGTGAGTTTTAGTTACACCATGAGAAGCAGGCATTCCTTTGAAACCCCATCTTTTCATGACTCCTTGAAAACCACGGTCCATCCTAATAATATATTGTTCGGTAATATAACGCACGTTTCATCATTGATTAATATATAAAAATGAGCAACAGTTTACGTTTTTGCACGTATATCAATAACATCGCCTGGCCTAAAATGTGCCGCATATAAAGGTGTACCGGGTTGTAGCGCAGCTTCTGGCGATATCATAAATCTCATAATTATACGTTTTGGCATGACTCCAGAATCGTTGAATAAGCTGCAATATTCTTTTCTAAACTATAAAAGAAAAATATTCAAATGTTATCAATTGTACCATTGAGATAAGATAGAAAGATAAACTCGTTTTAAATTAATACCAATTGTGGGTCCGAACTTTCTGCTCCTACCACAAGACATCCTAATTTATTTTTGATTATAGAACGTTTGGATTTCACTGGATAAAAATTTTCTGGTGCTACATACTTTATTACTTGATTATCAATGATCTGTAAAATATCAACTGTTTAAACATTTTTTGTACCATAAACAACTTATTTTCAATCAATGAATAATCACCTGCAGTAACGTAGAATTAACTCTCTTTCCATTTTGTAACCACATTGGATAGATACCTATTTTTTTGGCTATTAAACCTGTTCTCCTAAGTCCTTTCTTCCATTGTGTGATCGGTTCAATTGGTTTTATATTAAGCGGAGAATCATATTTGAATTTTATAAATTCTTTAATAAATTCTGTATTTTCTGTAGTAATATGTTCATCATGTAACTGTTATAAAAAGGAAACAAAAACAATTGTATCAAGTATAATGTGGACATGTATATATTATATAAGTTTTAGGCGATGTAAGTTTAAAGAGTAAATAGTATTAATAGAATCTAACTCACAACACGGTTTTGTTTCGGGAGCCAGCTTGGATGACGTTTCTTAGGTATTTGAATTTGTTTTTCTCGTACTGGTACTTTTACAATATCCAAACTGTGAATTTATAGAACATTTTATTCAATTGTATTTTAAAGAAACATTATACATATAACCTCTTATATGTGATATTAAATTAAAAACAAAAGTATGATGGTCACTTACTTATGTTTTAAAAGTGTACGTGAAACTAAAGTATTACTGAATATTTTTATAAGCGTTGCCATTATAATTTATCCTTAATATCTTTTACAAACTATATTAAAAACGAAATATTCTTTTTTCAGTTATTTGTACGTGATATCGAGTTAACCTTAAAACACAATTCAACCACATAAAAATATTCCTTCGCAATTGTTCTTTTAATTATATTCGCTGTTATGACGATTGAATCGGTTGTTAAAAATTAATTCAAGAGTTAAGTATCCCCATATTTCTGTGTAAAAATAAATGTTTTTTTGCAAATGTAATTTGTAACACTACGAGAAATAGTATGATGGAGCCATCTGACGGTACTCGGATTAAGATTGCAGATCTTCCCGCATTTTTCCCTATAATTTTTAAGGTAAAAGAATTACTTCTTATCCAACAATAATTGTTGAATTTTGTAAACGTATTAACAGATGGCATCACTAGTATATCGTACTCGAACGAAACTGATGAAGCGCGCGTTGATATTCTCAACATGTCTACCAGTGAAGTTCGTCGTTTCAAAATGTATTCCCTAAGACAAAAGTTTTAGCTATTGACACGTCAAATATATTCGATCCGATCCGTTACAATCGAGGGTGCATAAATCGTCGAAATAGACCAATGAATTTTTCTTCGACGCAAAAATTTGTATCGGAACATGCAAAATTTCTCAACTCTAACGTCTTCCTTAGATGATCGCGTCCATTTTGAACGATTGCAATGTTCCCGCTGGTGACAACAAAAAAATAAAAGAGAAAAAACAAGATAATGTCGTAACATTCCAGGCGAAAAATAGAAAACGATTATTAGCAATCTTTAGAGTAAATTTTTTTTAGACGAACGAATAGGGACGACGATATGTATTGTACTTTCGAAATTTTTCGATTCGAAAGACGCTGAAAGATAGTACGAAATTAAGAAGATACAGAAGGAGAGAGAGAGAGAGGGGGGGGGGGAGAGAGACAGAGACAGAGAAATGGAGAAGAAAGAGAAAGACGACGAGACGTCGTGGACGGACGGACAGGTGAACGAGAGACGATCGAGGAGCCCTCGAGAAGGGCCGAGGCTGAGGGTGAGGGTGAGGGTGAGGAAGGGCGGGGGGATGGACGTCGATGCGGGGGAAGGTGTAGAAGAAAGAAAGAGAGAAAGAGCGATAGGATACGGGCGTCGGATGGCGTAGGATCTCTTGACGCGTGCATCGATGTCCACTGGCTCCCAAGGGAAATCCACTTCATGATGGGAATCCCATTATTTCCCGAGCGATATAAAAGTAGGTAGTCCAGTCGTCCACGTGCTGTCCAGTCGAGGCTATTCCTCTCTCTCTTTCTCTTTCCATTTTTTTTCTTTTCGCTTCTTTTTTATTATTTCCTACTCTCTCTCTCTCTCTCTCTCTCTCTCTCTCTCTCTCTCTCTCTCTCATTCACTCACTCACTCTTACTCTCTTTTGCTCCCATCGTTTCTCTCGTTTCATTTCTCTATCTCTCTCTTTTTCTCTCTTTGGTGTTCGCTGGGCATTGTCTTCTCTCGTTCGATTCCAGCGTTGCCTATCCGTCCGTTTGCAATCCATTCGATTCGAAGCCCGTGTATCCCGGAAGCGACGTTACTCTGACGGACTGTTTTTAGTTTAGATTAATACCGTTATATCGTCCGAGTGATTGGAAGCGAGATGCACCGTTGATAAACGGACCTCTATAGCGTTACCGGACATGGACTGCCATTCGTTTGTATTCGCTAACATTCCTTCTCTCTCTCTCTCTCTCTCTCTCTCTCTCTCTCTCTCTCTTTCCTTTACGTTCTTTGTCGTGTTTTAACAGCTAACAATAATTGTCATCTTTATCCACATTTTTATTCCGAATTTATTTGTTTTCCCGATTAAGATTTATTTCGTTAGATATTTGTAGATAATACTCCTTTCGAAGGAAAATTTCGTTTCACGCGACCGATGAATAGTATTTCCTATTCCATACCCGCCCCCCCTTTTTTTCTCTCTTCGAAGAACCGATCTACTCAAAGTAGTTTAACGCTTCTCGTCCGGCATTCATTCGACATCGAGCAACATCGAGAGACGAAGGTGTCTTTGGACGGTAAAGGGAAGCCTTTTCGTTAAGGGTAAGCAATACCCTTAACGGCAATCGACGTATTCTATATATTTATGTATGTATGTACGTACATCGTATATATATATATTTCCGTTATATGTAAATACGAGGATGCAGCAGACGCAACCCAGACGCCGCACGTACGCACACACACACACACATATATATATATATATATATATATATATATATATATCGCTTATTCGTTCGTTCGTATCCGTTCCATACGATCAACGCCGATAATTACGATCGTCCGTTTTGTGGAAACGCGGGATATACATACATACATATTCACATATATACGTATATACATACATACATATATACATACATATATACATATGTACATACATACATATACATCATATATACATACATAAATACATACATATATATATACATATGTACATTATACATATATACATATATACATACATACATACATACATACATAAATCATACATACATACATACATACATACATACATATATACATACATACATACATACATATATACATACATACATACATACATACATATATACATACATACATACATACATACATACATACATACATACATACATACATACATACATACATACATACATACATACATACATACATACATACATATATAGATAAATCGAGCGGCGAGCGGAAAGGAACGTTGGAGTGGTGTACAAGCTCAAACTTGTGTTCGTGGGTTAGAGGAAGTGGGTGGATAGGTGGAGTAAGAGGAGAAAGGGGGAAGGAGGATTATAAACGTGTAGAGGTATATCGCGAAGTGACATCCAATATCGATTGAGCACGGGCCACGTCGCGTCGAGGCAAAGAAAAAGGCG
>OU426851.1:9417471-9437471 GCA_911387685.1 Dolichovespula media | reverse complement strand
ATAATTCGGGGGGCGAGCGAAGGGGAAGAGGGCGGTCGGCGGGGCTGCGAGCCCCACCTTGCCAGTCGAGGAACGTACGCGTGGAGCTTCGGAGTGCGGCTGGTAGCTCGGAGGGTGGAAGAAAGGAAGGAACGAAGGAAGCGGAGTAGGGTGAAGCTGACCAATAATAAACGCGCCCGCGTTATGATAATATCATATCATAGAGCGAGCCATATCACAGACCGTTATGATTGGAAACTGCGTTCTTCCAATAGGAACGCCTCGTTCTTTCTTGTATATGTATAGATATACGCGGTGTTGATGTGTACGTGTCTAGATATCTACCTATGGGTATACATGTATATCTGTATGCGTTGTGTGATCCTTCTCGCACTTGTTTTCCCTTTCTCGAGTAGAGATACTCTATTACGAAACTCGACCGCCATCCAACTGGTTCTCTCTTTCCATTTATTATTTATTCTACTTAAATTTTAATTCAATCGGATTTATTTATTAACGTTAACGTCTTCGTAGTATTCATTTAGTTGCGTTTATTTAAAATTTCTAGGATTATATTTATGATATTACATTTGATATATTATCCAAGAATTTCAAGAATTTTACTATCTTTGTTCCTTATAAAAGTCACTTATATATGTCGTTTCTTAAATAGAAGTAGTCACGACGTTATTGGAAAGTTGTTCGCGCGAATGTAATCCTTATATATATCCTATAGATGAAATTTCTTCAATTTCCTATCGGATTAACAAGCATATTGAAAAAATATAAATGAGATAAAACAAAAGGAGTGTTTTAACGCGACTCTATCATTGAACGGGAAAATACGGTGCGATCGTTTTTATGATAACTCAAGTAACGAGAGATTCGATATGCGAGGGTTCTTTCTCGATACCTACCTTTTTACCTCCCTACCTACCTACATACGTATGTATTCCGCATCGGGACGAGTTCTCGCCTTTACATCGATATTTCTTTCCCGGCGATAAAATTCAACCTTTCAGCCGGCCAGTGTTTTACGGCCAATAGGAGGCCAGGAAGAGAATCGCCCGTATAGCGCAATACACGTAGGTATGGCGTTTTATTGGCGGTGGAAATGGGTTCGTATATAGCTTTCGGAGTATGGTATCGGAGGATATTGATCCTCGCGTCCGTCAAGGAGTCTGATGGTCTTCGAGTCTTCCTTGCAGGCCCCTTCTACCCTCTCTTCCTTCTCCCTCTCTCTCTCCCTTTCTCTCTCTCCCTTTCTCTCTCTCTCTCTCCCTCTCTCTCTCTCTCTCTCTCTCTCTCTCTCTTTTACCCCTACTTGGACTTCCTTTCCATCCCTCCGTTAAAAGAGAAAGAGAGAATACCTAGGATACTCTACGCCCAATACTATTTTATATCCGTTATGTCCAGCACAATGCGCCTTGCGGATGTTTCTACCGTTTACGAGTAAACTTTTTTTCCCTTTTTACGAGCACCTCTCTTAAGTGCTGCTAGATATTTACTTTCTTTCGAATTTCTTTAATTATCGATACTGCCAAGAAGATCGTTGGAAGAATGAAAATCTTTCATTTTTTTATATATCTAACTAAAAAAATAGAAGAAAGAGAGGGAGAGATTAAGAAGAGAGAGAGATAAATAGATAGATAGATAGATAGATAGATAGATAGATAGATAGAGAGAGAGAGAGACAGAGAGAGAGAGAGAGAGAGGGGGGGGCGGGAACAAACGTTAAAGTGTTAAAATCCGACGAAAACCTTTTCGATATCGACGATATCTTCTCGAAACGTATTCGAAAGTATTCCAAGGCAAGAAGCAACGGAACGTCGCGTTCGTTCAACGGCGTTCGGTGTAGCCAGTTCGGAAGACGCTTCGACAGGTTTCGGGGGTTGCGAGAGAAGAGGATAGAGAGAGAAAGAGATAGATAGAAAGAGTGAGAGATAGATAGATAGATAGATAGATAGAAAGAGTGAGAGATAGATAGATAGATAGATAGATAGATAGATAGATAGATAGATAGATATATAGATAGATAGATAAATAGATAGATAGATAGAAAGAGATAGAGAGAGGGAGAGAGAGAGAGAGAGAGAGAGAGAGAGAGAGAGAGAGAGTCGAGGAGAGTGGACAGTGGTCTGCAGGGTTTACCCCTGCACTTTTGTACGTACTGGTAGTGGTATATAAATGTATTCGTATTGGTACTGGGTTGCGCACGCAACTTTCATCCCCACCAAAGAAAATTTCTCACTCGAAGCCCACCTCCGATGGTACTCCACTCCTCCGCGAGTACCATCGCGAGCACCTCCGCGAGCACGCTTTTAAGAGCGCTCCTTCTTTATCGCGCTTTCTCTCTCTCGTGCCGCTCGAAAAATGCAATATTAATAACGAGGCGGAGTAAAGAAATGTCCGCAATGCGCCAGAACCAACCAAAGTAAAGCAGTCGAATGGTAGGTATCTATGTAACATAATACTACTACCATACCACAATATTCCGTCTGTGTTCGTTTTAAAGGAGAGTTTGCTTTTCTCGATGAACCTACTCATAAGCTCGACCAATGAGTGCCAAGAGAAAAGCTGCCACAGGCTGAGCTCGATATGATGGATTTATGGATCTAATAAAAAGACCTCGCGGGATTGGCTATCGTGGAATATGACGGGCGGGGCTGCTACGAATACACCCCGCTTTCTCTCTTTCACTCTCAGACTCAGCCACAACCTACCCTCCTTTTCTCCTCTTTCTCTTCGTCCTCCTCCATCCACCTCCTCTCTTCTCCTCCATTTCCTTCTTCCTTGCCAACGCAAGAAGGGGAACTTCCCCTTCTCACGAAACATTTCTGGTGGGGGATACGATTCTGATGTATTTCAGCTTCTCCTTTCTGTTTCTCATGTCTCTCATCCTTTATGCTTTCTCTTCCTCTCTCGTCTCACCTTTCTACTCTCTCTCTCTCTCTCTCTCTCTCTCTCTCTCTCTCTCTCTCTTCCTTTTCTCTCTTTCTTAGTATCCCCCAGAGTCAGATACGAGATCAGACGATGAAACAGGTAAGGGTCGTACGCGGGAGAGTCATATTTACTCTCGCGAGATAGACCGGCCACTTTTGGTCAGCACTGTCCGTTTTCAAGTACCTATTTTCCTCTCTTTCTATTTTTGGGATAATAGGTCTTTTTCGTTAGGGCCTTTTGATAACACTTTTGAATATAGGAACATTATTAAGCAAAATATTCGTTGAAATTTTGGATATAATAATAATAATTCAATGTTATCGATCGATCAACAATTTATTTTCATATTTTATATGGTACATCGTAATTTTCGATGAATTTCACGTGTAAATCGTGATACTTATAGGTACTCGTCTAGATAGGATCTTTGTTTGAAAGGATATATCGAAGTAGTCGCGCATGGACGCTGAGAAAAAGAATAGAGAAAGGACGTTGGATCGTTCCAAGGGTCGACAAAGTTAGGGAGAATCCGAGAAGATAAATAATATGTCCGTTACAGGCAGTAGAGAGGGTGAGTGGCTAGGAGAGGTAGGACGGTAATTAATTCGTATAATATGCCATGGTTAAGTTGCTCGTCTGTAAAGCGCGTCTCCCCTACTGGTGAAAATTCATCTCTGAAGCTTTACCCTTTGTTCCTCGGCGATAGAAACGAAAGGGCATGGGCTAGAATTCTCGATTATCGACTTCGAGGAATCGCATAAAATTTATTTTTTTCTTTTTTTTTTTTTTTTGTATTGTTCACATAGGACAGTCCCGCAATTATTGTCGCTATATTAATTCATAGATTAAATATATGTATAGGAACACACGAAGCTTGTAACGAAAAAAGAAGGAAGAGAGATACAGAGGGGGAGAGAGAGAGAGAGAGAGAGAGAGAGAGAAAGAGATAGTAAATAGGAGCTAAAAGAGTTGTTTTTGTTTTATACTCGCGACGTATTTATCGGAGAGATTCGGATTTGTCTCGAGTGTAAAAAGAAACGCAAAGAGAGAAAGAGAAACTACAGGGATCCAGGAATACATGGATCTACGCTAGACGAAAAAGCATGAAAGAGAAAGAGAGAGAGAGAGAGAGAGAGAGAGAGAGATGTGAGAGGGAGAGAAGAGGAATCGAGCGGCGTGAAAATTAAACCGCGATTGCCATTTTTATTTCCACTTCGCGATCGGTTTAGCTCGCGATCGGTTTTTCCCTCTTTCGAGAGTGCGATTTTAATCCTCTTCGAATCGCCAATGGGGAGCTGGCGGTATTGAAAAGGAAGGTAAAGGGTGAGTAAAAGGGAAAGTGACGTGGCGGAGGGAGAGCGGAGAGAACTCGCACGGCCCTCCTCCTCCTCATCCTCCTTCTCCTCTTTCTCTTCGCCCTCCTCGTCCTCCTACTATACCTCCTCGCCACCTGCTCGTATTTCTATGTACGCGTTTATTCCGCGAAATTTATACCGCGAAACTCCTGCCGAACCGAACATTTTGGCTTTTCCTTTACCGATCGAACTTCACGAGCCGTCGAATAGCGTCGAAACTTTTACGTCTTTTGGCCCTTCGCCTTTCTACTTTTTACGCTTTAAACATATCAAACCCATGAGATTTTATTTTATCGGAAAAGAGATATATTTTAAATCCAACGTTTTCCTTTTTTTTTTTTTTTATTTGTAACCTAAGGATAAGTAAAAACATATCATGCCGTGAGTTTGTGAAGTTTTTATACGACAAGAAACAAGAGAATCTTTTTTTCTTTTTTTTTTACTTTATCGTCGGTATTGAGAGATCGCCATGAAAACGGGATAAGTTTGTAGCAAGGAGAGGAAGAGGAAGAGGAAGAGAAAAGAAAGGATGAGGAGGACGCTTTCGCGAACTCGGCAGAAAGTAAAGGTAGGACGGTTATCCGGGAATGAACGGGCGCATCGTTCGAGAAATATTTCGATAAATCAGCGCGGCGAAAGGCGGCGCGGTAGTAAGGTACACAACACACACCTTAATGTCGCATAAATCTCCGACTGGAAAATTACACCGATGCTGGGGAATAGAGGAGGACGAAGAGGTGGTGAGGTGGTGCCGGTGGTTCTCCGGCGGAAGAAGGAAGAAGGAGAGATAGACTTGGAGACGGAGATAAAGGTAAAGATGGAGACGGAGAAAGAGTCGGAGGGAAGGCAATAGGAAAGCTCAGAGAAAGAGGGAGGGAGGGAGAAAGAGAGAGAGAGAGAGAGAGAGAGAGAGAGAGTCAGAGAGTGAGAGAGAGTGAGTAAGTAGAAGAGAAAGGAGGAGAAAGGCGATAAAGAAAGAAGGAGAGACGGAGATAGAGACAGAGACAGAGAGAGAGAGGGGGGGAGAGAAGACAGGCAGAGAGGGAGAGGAAAAGAGAAGGGAGTCTGGAGGTGAGGTTTGGTGGCTTGGAGGAGGAGAAGCGAAGCTTCGAGATCCAGGCTGAGGTGGAACGTATATTTACTCCCCTCTCCGTTCCAGCCGCCTCTTCTACCATCGGCGATACTACCACCACCACCACTAGCAGCAGCAGCAGCACCACCACCACCACCACCACCACCACCACTACTAGCATCAGCACCAGCACCAGCACCAGCACCAGTGTACCACCACCAGAAGCAGCGGCGGCATCGCCATCACCTTCTCCTCCATTGCCGGCGTCTCCACCCCCGAGCTACTGGCAGTAACAGCAGCAACAGCAGCGACGGCAGAGCGGCAGTAGCAGCTTTCCCCACTTCAGAAGAAAAGCACTTTCATAAATCTGCCAGCAGATATATGTGCGCACAATTTCCGAGATCCGGCCATTAAAGAGCCGCTCCTCGACTATACCTCTCCCACTTGGTCCGCCACCACCACCTCCAACCCCCAACTCCTCTCTCTCTCTCTCTTCTATCGCAACCTTCCCTCCCCCTCCTCTTCCTCCTATTTCTCCTCTTCCTCCTCCTCCTCCTCTTCCTCCTCCTCCTCCTCCTACTCCTCCACCCGTCTCATACCGACCTTCCTACACAACGAAGCAGCGCGGATATAATGCGGCTTGGAGCCTGCAAGTAATTCTCTCCGTGGTTATATCTTGATCTCACCCCTCCTCACCTCCCTCTCTTCTTCAGCTTCCTCCTCTTCCTTTCTCGCAAGCAGCCGCTCTCCTTTTTCGCGCAGCCACCCTCCACAAGGACCCTCGAAAGCATTGCTATGAAGAATAAACGGCTAAGCAATGCCAGGGAGCCCGCGACCGCCCTTCCTTGTCCTCCTCCTCCTCCTCCTCCTCCTCCTCCTCTTTCTCCTTCTCCATCTCTTCCTCTTCCTCTTTCCTCTTTCCTACTACCTCCCAAACCTCTCCCGTCAACCACCCTTTCCCTCCGACGAAAACTCGACGCGTTTAGATAACGTGGCCTGAAATGCCTCTCGCGACGTCCCTCACCCGTCCCCAACACAACCAACGTGATTCTCTTCTTTTACTTTTCCTCTTCTCTCCCCTCACCTCTCCTACATCACGCGCCTACATCACATGGAATTTAACCTTTTCTCTCCTTCTCGACGTTTCACAGGAGGTGCTTCGTCCAAAGGGTGGTAGTGCGCTTGGATAACGCGACGTAAACTGTACTACTCTTTGAAAGCACCTACGCGCTTACCTATGTATTTTTAGATAGGGATTGAGTTATATCCGTTCCTCGCAAGTGCTAGGCGTTTTTCAAGATTTATTTTAGTCTGACAATTGTTTCGAATACACGATAAACAATCTTCATTTTCGTTCTTTCCCTCTCGATAAAAGAGGTTATCGGAGTATTTGGGTAAAATTTATTTTTTTTTAGCGTTGAAACAAAAGGAAAAAAAAAAGGTAAAAAGGAATTTGGTTGGTATTTAAGTACAACGGCAACGTTGAGAACCGATCGGAGTCAGGTAAACGGATGGATCAACCGATTCTACCGCGAGCGTTGAATTTACCGAAGCAGAAGTAACGGCTGGTGTGGTTGTGACAGCGACTCTCTCTCTTTCTCTTTTCCTCAATGTAACCCGCTGATCTCCCTCGGCATCGTGTTCTTCGTTTTCACCGCAACCGCTCTCTCATCTCAGCTCAAACGTCTTAAGCGGCTCGCTGTACCTGACGTTTGCAATCTCCCTAAACTCTCGGAAAATTATAATCCAGACATGGTGTCTCTCTCTCTCTCTCTCTCTTTTCTTCGCAATGGTAAAATCGCTCGTTCCCTTTTTTCTCAAACTGACAGATTTAATTTCGACTTTTCGTGCTTTCTCTCGCACGATTTTTCCTCGTTGGAAAAGTAAAAAGGTAAATGTGATCAAGGGAAAAAAAATTATTTTCGCTTTAGTAGCAATTCGTAACGATATTATATTCTTCAATCTATTTTCCCTTTTTTTTTGAAATAGGAAGGGAGGCGCGTCTCGATTATGATATTCCACTGGGGCTTTCAGTGGATCGTTATTGGTTCGCTCATCCGATGGACCAACCCAGTAGACGTAGGATATCATATCTGTCAGATGATACGCCCTCGCGATATGCTCCACCCCGAGGAACAATAATTTAGCTTCGCGAGGGTTGGCCTGCGCAAGACATCCTTCGAGCAAGAAAAAAGATGAAGCATTTAGAAAGAATTCTTTTCTTTTTTTTTTTTTTAATGTCGAAATAAGACGAACGTTTATAAATATAAATGTTATTTAGCGGATATCCGCGGTCAGAGGGAAGGAAAGAGGAACGAGTACGTCGAGATTGAACGAAGCTAGGTAGAAGAGCAGAATCTTGACGTCACCAAAAGAGAAATCTTTGGGAGTCTTGGAGGCCGCCAGGAATGCTAACCCTCCGGCCTCATTAACATCTTGCGTTTCCATCAGCCCTCAACCCTCTCCTTCTCCTCGGTGGCACAAGAAAGCCGTCTTCATTGTACCGCCTCATATTCTAGCCAAGTGAACTTTCTCTCTCTCTCTCTCTCTCTCTCTCTCTCTCTCTCTCTCTCTCTCTGTCTCTTGCTCTCTGAAGCCAACCCTCAATATTGAAATTCATTTCTCTCGAACTGTTCCAGCAAGTTTCCAAGCATTTCCCGTTACATTACCATCGATCATCGTGCTAACTGATTGACTATATACATATTAATAATGCCACTCGTCGATCTTCGTTATTTGAATCAAGAGGTGATCGTATAAATTCAGAAAAGGGAGAAGGACCTGCGCTGGACTCAAAGTTAGGATGTTTACGTTGGGGAAATCATACTAAAGATGACATGGTATGGGGAATGAGCTAACCGGGAGGAACCAGCTCGCATCTCATAAAGAGTATTTTCTTTCCTCTTCTCTCTTTCCTTCTCTTTTTCCCGTTTTTTTACGAGTTATACAGGAGAGGAAAGCAAAGAGACAGAGAGAGAGAGAAAGAGAGAGAGAGAGAGGGAGGGAGAGAGAGAGAAAAGAGGGTAAAAAAGGGAGAGACGAAGGTCTGGACCGGGTGGTAATTATGCTACCGCTAGCCCCGGATAATATAAAGTGTTCTCTTTCCACCGTCCTCCGTCTGTCTTCTTTGTAATCTTGCATAATTTATTTCCCGCTATTGTTCCCTTAGCGCAACCGAATTTTTGTCTCTCCGCCTTGCGGGGAAACATCGTCTCGAGCTGAACTCTCGCGGTCGCTACATCCTCTCTTAATTCGTCAAAGAAAATTTAAGGAGGGAATGTTCTCCTTCTCCTTTTTTTTCTTTTTTTTTTTTTTTTTATTCCGACTCCATTTCCTTCTTCTCGCTGGAAAGGAGGACATTTACGATATGAGATGCGACGTTGGCCCTTCCGAGTAAACCAACGCTTCTTCTTTCCTCTCCATCCTTTGTTGTATTCGACGAAAACCGATCGATCGTACGAGAGTTCAACGTGTACAGTTTCTTCTTTATACTGCTTTGAATGATCATTTAAACTTTTACTCACTATTTCGATAATGTTTTAATTAAAATGAATTCTTTGATATATATATATATATATATATATATATATATATATATATATATATATTGATATATATATATCAAAGAATTTATTTTAATTATATATATATATATATATATATATATATCGATCGATCTACGAGAGGCAACTAAAAGGCTGATGAAGGTCGATCTGAGAGTTTGTAATGAAAATAAACGTAACCGAGCAAGATAGATAGATAGATAGATAAATAGATAGAGACACACACACAGAGAGAGAGAGAGAGAGAGAGAGAGAGAGAGACAGAGAGTAGGATGATAAGCGCAGGGTCATCAGAGCGCTGATGAGTCGGTTTAGGGCGTCGCAGTGTAAGAGGGAGGGCCAACGTTAGCTTTATGTTAATCCCGAGTGGCGGCGCTGTGGCTGACAACGATGCTGTCGCTGTTAATATCGCTTGGCTGACGTAGTAGTAACTAGTTGCTGGTATACCTGCCGGCCAAACTGTGCATGGAACAGGCAGGTTCGTCTATATATAGGTATACGTGGAAGTACGCGTACAGTACGATCTCTCTGCCTCCGTCTCTCTCTCCTCTCCACTCCTCTCCTCTTCTCTTTATCCATCTATCTGCCTATCTCTCTATGGTGTACGCGGGAGAGAGGGTGGTATCGCACGATATGGTGTGGCTGTACCACCAGCGAGGGGGTGGCGACAGGGGTGGCAATCAATATGGGCCTCAACGCAAACACGGCGCCGCTGTTGTACTAACATCAAATAGGCGGATAGCGACCGGTCGCTCGCCTCGTGTGCATTGTCTGCTCTACTGCTCTGTATAAACCGACCGCTTTTCGACGTTTTTCGGTCTCCGCTTCGATCCGAGCCAACCTTTCCTCAATGAACCTCCCGCTTGCAAAGAAATTTTCTCCGAAAGAATAAAAACGTAGTACGTCCACCGAGAAGAGGACCTCCAATTTATAGCGAGAAATTGTACACCAAAAATACGAACCTTTCCAATTCTATGACACGAGTACGATAAATTCGCCATTTTCCTTTTCGTTAGCTTTCTTTTTTTGTATCTTTTTTTTTTTGCTTTTTATCCATTTCCTTCTTTTTCCTGTACCTTCTACTTCTTTTTTTATCGTCTCTTCGATGAATTCCGGACATTGGGAAACAGGCGCGGAAATTTGAAACCTTTTCGACACCAGCTTGTTAACGGAGATTTTTATTTTTTTGGCTTATTTTTATTCCTACGGATTGAATAGATGGCTTTGAGAGCAAAATAGCGTGACGTAGTCAAGCAGAGAAAAGGTCTGCGAAGGGTTAGGATTTAGATTGGTACATGAGAAAGAGAGAGAGAGAGAGAGAGAGAGAGAGAGAGAGAGAGAGAGAGAGAGAGACAGAGAGAGAAAGAGAGAGAGAGAAAGACGCACAAGGGGTATACTTCTCGCTCGTATCTTTTAATTATTTAGCTAAACGGACGACGCGTTACGTTAGTTATAAATGCGCTTTCCTCTGCATGCCCGAGTAAAGTTTATGACCCTAAACCAGCTAAGTTGGGAACAGCCGCGCTTGTCGTATAAAGTGTAAAGGGATTTAACTTTCCTTTCACGGCGCACCCCGTTACCGGACTGCCATTTTCCTCTGTCTGCCCGGAAAATTCTGGATAACAGTCTCGTCGACCCTTCTGTCGCGTTAATCCCACCTCCCTCGCCTTCCTATTTCTACCCTTTCTCTCTCTCTCTCTCTCTCTCTCATTGTTAAATCACTTGTTTTTTCCACACTAATATCCTGTTAAAAACTTTGTTATCCCTAGTATCGTAGCTACGCGTCGCCGCCACCGAGAAAGACAATTCGACTAGGATCGAACGCGGGAACGGTGTTAAACAAATTCTTCTTGTTTCAATACAATTTAAAAAAAAAAAAAACAATAAAACAGAAAAGAATAGCGTAACACGTGCAAAATATTTTCGAAAGTATAAATACATTGATTCGAATTAATTATTTCTTGGTCGATCAGTCGAACGTGTTATGATCATGATTTGTAGTATTTACCGTCCTTGGCGATCTTGAATTACAAAGAGAAAATGAGGAAGACGATAGAGTGTGAGAGACGAGGGTCATTCTTGAACGCCATAGAGGCATACACGGTCTAACGGGTGAACAAGTACACTGACTATAGGAGAAAGAGCAAGAGAAAAGAGAGAGAGAGAGAGAGAGAGAGAGAGAGAGAATGAAGGGTGGAAGAGGGTTGCAAGAACGTACGTGTGCGTGGACAGTTACAGAGACAGAAATGTCCGAGATGAGGCGCATTTATATGGCTACGCACACGCGCAAGCAAGCAGCAAGTCCGGCGGTCGGTCCAGTGGCCGTAGCTGCGGCCGGCAGCTGCGGGGATGGCGATCGGGGCTTCACCCCCATCGTACGCCTGTAGAGAGAGAGAGGGTGGCGAGGCGTTGATCAATACGTGAAGATAGAATCCGATGCTACCCATCCAGCCATCCCACTGTCCTCCCTCTTCTCCTCATCCTCCTCCAGCACCTCCTCCTCGTTTCGTCTCCCGACCACCCTTCCTCCCACCTCTCTCGCGCGTACGCTCGGCTCTTCCTTTCTCACTCTCCTTCGTCTCTCCTCTCTCTTCTCCGCCACGCCACCTCCACAACGCTACAACAGCCGGCTCTGTTGCCCGGTCCGACGACTGAGGGTATCGCGGCTCAATCGACTGATTTGTCACCCACGCATCATTTTCTTCGCAGGAGGAGTCTCTCCCTTCGCACGGACTATACCGTCGTTACGGGGCCTCGATCGTTCTAACGCACTCACCGTGCCATTCTCTACCACATGGAATATTCTTTCTCTGTAGCGGTGGCGTTGGTCACCAGCTGGTGACCGTAACGACGACAACCAGTCGAGGGTAACGTATACATGTATGCATTTCTATGACCACGAATATTATTCATCGAAATTCTATAATACTAGTTCGTTCCTTCAGGAGTTTCATTATTAATGTCCTATAGTTTCTATATCGTTAGAGTTTCTTTGCACGTAGTCAACGCGTCAGCGATTCTTTCTTAATCTAGCTTCGTCCGAGACTTTACAGCTGCGCCTTTCTACCGATCCCGCTTCGTAAACTTTGAAACTAATCTAATTTACGACAAATAAAACGTTCGACCGTCGTTCGCGATTGATCTCCCGACTCCACGCGATTCGTCCACTACACATTTACTACGGCATACTTCTCTTATCCTAACGTTGTATTTTTTTTTCCCCCCTCACTTCGATCTCCAAATTGGAAAGTTTATAAATGTCGTAACGTCAAATTTACTCTGGCATAAGAAAAATTATTTAAAAAATAAGTTGAAACGCGAAAGACGAATGGTTTTCATACAGACTAGTACGTGTAGGATTTCCCGTTTAAGCGAGAAGAAACCACAAGAAATTCTTGGTATTTCTTGGTGGATGGTCATAACGAAGGAAGGCACGGAAGGACGGAGAGTGCGAAGAGACGGAGAGAGAGAGAGAGAGAGAGAGAGAGAGACAGAGAGAGAGAGAGACAGAGAGAGAGAGAGAGAGAGATGAAAGGAGCATTTCCTAATTCCTCCAGGTCCTCAATAACTTGACCGGTCGCAGAACCACAGGAAGAGACGAAGGGTGTAAAGGGGTGGTTAGTGACCGGTGCGGGTTATTGGATGGCCGCCTCGCACTTGTCAGGAGCGTGTGGCCGTTGGAGGAAACGTTGCTACGGCGAGAAAGAGACGGGCGTTGGGCGAAAACCACCATAGAGTGGACAAAGAGGCAGAGACTCCTTTGGTCTCTTTCTCTCTCACGTTCTATCAAAAGCATGTATGTGTGTCTATATCCACGTATTTGTACGCCCTTTTCTATGTGTGAAATAGAATGGGAGGGTTATCGTGGGTGGGTTGGAACTCTCTTGGAGGGGTTGCGGGAAGGCATCATAGACATTCCGTAAGACATACAGCTTTCTCCGTCGACGCCGAACGGAACAGAGGGGTGCCGTTGCTCCTGCTACCGCTCTCTCTGGTCAGTGAGGGTTCTAGTTCTCCTAGTGACCACCGCGTCAATACACGGGGTCGTCGGGAAAAAGGGGTTGCGCTTGCGCGAGCCATACACATTCTGGCATACTTGCTGACTGGACCGTTTCACAAATCATCGTACTGTTACCGAATGTATTCCGTTCGTTGGACGTTCCTACGAGCCGGACTCGATCGATTTGTCGGCAAGAATATTCCGACCAATCGATCTTTATCGTCTGCTCGAACGATTTCGATGTTTGAATCTTCGTAAGAAACTTTGGGCCAGTCCTTTCCTCCTAATCTAAAAACTTTCACGTTGAATACCATTCTCACGGATTTCTGTAACTTGTTTTAAATATATCTTAACTTTGTTCCCCTTTTTAAGTTGAAAGATAAAGAGTGATGTCACTTTTTTTACCCATCCAAAAGTTTTAGTATACATCTTTTCCTAGTACTAGTAATTTACCATAGAATGTTTCTTCGTTAGTATCAAGCAATCTTTTTTCTTTTTTATGGCAATATCTTCTTTCTCTCAAAATTGTCACCCTCCCTATTTCCTCTATCTATCTCTTTCTCTCCTTCTCTCTTACTTCCTTCTGAACGGCCATCTTGCGCGCCCAACGAATGATTCGTCCAATGCCTATACTCTCTTTTACCAGTTCTATCCTCTCTACCGTTCGGACAATATATGATGCGAACGAGCTAGTGTTTCCCTCCGAGCGACGTCTCCATTTTTCACAGATCCTTTCTCTCTGTTCTTTTTCTCTCCCTATATCTCTCTCTCTCTCTCTCTTTCTCTCTCTCTCTCTCTCTCTCTCTCTCTCTCTCTTTCCCCTTCTAGGCCCCTTTCCCTGCGTATACGCTTCTTCCGTGCCGCCATTTGGCAACAGTTAAAGAGAGTATTCTACTATCGGACGAAAACTTTGCCTCTCCCTCTCTCTCTCTCTCTCTCTCTCTCTCTCTCTCTCTCTCTCTCTCTCTCTCTCTCTCTTTCACTTTTTCTATTATCGTTTCGCGTTCGAGTTTACATTTTGAAATATTTTCCAATACTCGTAACTAATCACGTAGTTTTGGTTATTTGCGGAAACTCGAACAGCTCTTCTCTCGTTATTTCTCATTTCAACTTTCAATTTGTACCTACTCAGGTATTCTGAAGTAGAACTTTTGATCGAAGTGTCTATATAAATATATATATATATACTCAAACGCATTTTATTTCGTCGTAAATAAAATTAATAACGCTTGGATAGTGTCAGCATCGTTAAGAACGTCAGGAACAGATTGTAAGTTGCGTAACAATCGAGCAAAGCGTAAAAAAAATTGCAAACAGGCTGCCCTTACGGTCATCTCGCGTCTATTTAGCTCCTTTAATTTAGCGGAGAAAACTGTTACGACCAACACTAATGTCGGACGACCGAATGGCTAAGGTAACATAATGAAGGTTCATGGAGTTCCTTCCTTCGGTTGTGTTAGCGTCCGACTCTTTTCCTACTGCCTTTACAAGGCTAACATCTAATCGAATTATACGTACCAGCCACGTACGACTTTTGCCCTAACCACCCCCTAAACTTTTTTCCCTCATCTCGAAAGAATCGAAACGTTGGGTTAACGAGGATCATCTTTTAACGATATTTATTATATAAAATGATAAATTTGTTAGATTAATAATATAATTATTTTTTTTTTTTTTTTTAATTAAACGAACTATCTTTTCTTTGGATGAAAAATATTTTCTTTGTCATTGTTACAGAATCTTTCGCTTCGGTAATAATCTCAAGTATCGTATTTGCCATGAGTTCGTTAATAAGCGTATCGGAACAGATGTGGAATATGAGAGTCGATTGCGTGGGGGGTGTGTCTGGTGACACGATTTTCTCTTTGACGGGGGTTACCACCCCGACTAGGATAGTAGTCTGTCCCTTCATATCCAATATTAACTACACTTATACTCGTTGTTCCAAATTAACCCCTGACTTTCTCATTCATTCCACGCGTATTGCCTGTACACATCCAAGTGTAGATTCGTTCCCTTCGAATTGCTCGAAGTAATACGAGCGAGCTGTACGGACATTACCATCATAATAGCGAACAATAGAGGGTCCATCGTTTCGACTGTTCATAGTGTAAGCGAGCGGAAGTTAACATTCATCTTCTGTTTAACCAATACGTATGCAGGTGCTGAATATTAAGAAGTTTCGCAATTTTTCTATTACGTTTTTTTATGAACGGGGTGGGGGGTGGGGCGAGGCCAGGAGGAGGAGGAGGAGGAGGAGGAGGAGGAGGAGGCGAGAAAAAAAAGAGACTTTCACAAAGTTGGAATTTTCGTTAGCGAATCTCGTTAAGATCTCGATAAAAGCATTTTCATTGTCATAGTCTCGTCCGTAGCTTACGTTACACCCACTATGACACCCACATCGTTGTCCCGAAGGAAAGGAGTGGGTTTCTCAGCTTGGTATCCGCCTAATATATTCAAATCGTATGCCTCCCATCCTGGATCCGTGAGCGTCGATATATTAAATGGAAAGATTGCAAATTTCCCGACATAAAGTGCCAGGCATAAGACTAATGGTGCGGAGGGCTAAAAGAGGGAAGGGTGGGGTTGGCCGATGTGTAGATGGAGGGTGACTAGTAGTAGGACGGATGGAGTAAAAAGGAGCCTCGTGAGTGATTAGACTCCGCATGGTGCTCCGCTCATAGAGGCTAAGAGATAGAAAAAGAAAGACCGACGTAAAATGAGAGAGAGAGAGAGAGAGAGAGAGAGAGAGAGAGAGAGAGAGAGAGAGAGAGAGAGTGTTCGTGGGGTCAATCTGAGGCTAATCAAATCATGCAGGTCCCATAGACGACGCGAAGCGTCGCGACGGGGGGTTCCTTACTACTGCTTTGCTGGCAGTTCCCACTTTCCTATATTGCCGACGGGGTCTTCGAGTTCGTATTCCGCTACGCAGGAGCAGATTGCTCGGCCGCGCTTTATTAATTCCATCGCCAGTAGGGTGCTCGACGCTAAATCTGGCTGAAGATCCGCACGTAGTATGTGACTAATACAACGAACGAATGTATGCGAGAATAGTACGACTATCACGACGACACCGTACGTGCCACCGCTAATAGGGCCATCCTCGTACTAGTCGTTTTAACCCCCTACGTCGTCTACGTACATGGATCTATGTGGGTGTACGTGCGTTTGTATATGTGTGCATGACTCGACTCCCCACCCGCACGTGTGCCTTTTTGGTGGCTTCTGACGCTTTAACCCTCTCGCCTCAGGTGTCACACTCCAAGAACACTTTACTGTCCCTTTTAAACTCACGAGAATTTCCTTCCTTTTCTTCGTGGAATTAAATGCGAAACTTTCTCTCTGTATGTCTCTCTCTCTCTCTCTCTCTCTCTCTACGTTTTTCTCTCATGTTTGAAGTTGAAACTTATTATTAGAGTCGTACGCGAGATACGTATGTACTAGACAGAGAGAGAGAGAGAAAGAGAAAGAGAGACCAGAGGAAAAAGGTTGAATCAAGTAAATTCGTATTTTTGGCTTACCAACGTCGGACAAGCCGTCCTGCACTTCTATCTTATTTATCTTAATTAAGGCCTCCGGTGTTTCTATAATTATTGCAGTTCATCAAACGCATCCAGAGATTGCAAATTTCTACATTGCATATTTTAGATAAAAGATTGTGTTTATTGTGTAGCGAATTTGGATCGTCACTGTCAAGATCTTAATGGACTTGTTAAGCATATTTAACCGAATAGTCTATTTTATCTATCCATCGATACGATATCGCAGTTCCATCGAAATATCGACTTTGCATTATCCATTTCTCTCTTATTCCCTATATATTTGATAGAAGTATTTCTTTACACTATACCTATACTATATTCAATTGGTCGCCTTTAGATTTCTCGTTTTATTTTAACACAATTTAGATTAACGCTCTCTTAAAATACTCGAACTCGATCCATAACTTGAGCATTTAAGAGGGATCGTTTTGTAAGGTCGACGACTCGAGAAGACTCAGCTTTCGAATATTCGCGAGAATTCGGTGAAACTGTGGAAGATAAGCAAAGCTCGGCGCGGTGTTGCATATTGATTGACGTAGTTCAGCCGGATGAGAGGAGCCGAGCGAAGAAGGAAGGAAGGAAGGGCGAGGCTGAGCCGTGAGATAGCTCGAGGGTGAGAGAGCAAGGATGGAGGGGAGGGTGTAATGAAGCACCGCGCAGACACACCGCCATGAATATTCATAATCTAATACCTGAGCTGAACTGAACTGAGGCGGGGCAAAGTCTCATCATCTAGGCCTTCTGCTATATTAGACATCAGTGTAGGGTAGAGAGACGACTGCGCCAGAGACGACGACGACGACGACGACGACGACGACGACGACGACGACGACGACGATGACGACGACGACGACGACGACGACGACGACGACGATGGTGATTCTTCTTCGTTCGGGGCAACTATCTCTCTTCCCAGTTAAATCTCACCACCGTTTATTACCAATTATTTCGATTCGACCGGTTTTTATTTTAATAATGTGACGAATTGAAAGAATATCAAAAAGTTCTACGATAATTTGATACTTTCAAATAGTTTTTCTATTCGACCCTAAAAACGATATTTCCGAAGAAACGTCATCGCCGATATTATCTTCCTTTCAGTTTTACGGCTGTGCGGTCACGGATCTCCCGCTCTGTTTACACAGTTACGTGCAAATCTTTGGTCTGGGCACCAGCTTCATATTAAAACAGCCCCTATATACGATCGGTGATGGTAACAAATAATAGTCGACGACGAGGGTTGCAAGGGAGTTACGTCTCTCACCCCAACTGCCACCCCCTAACCTCCCCAATGACGTTCAAACTTCTCCCACTCTCCCTCCCTCCCTCTCTCTCTCTCTCTCTCTCTCTCTTTCTCTCTCTTTTTCTCTCCTTGCCTCTTTCTCTTGCTCACTCACTCAGTCTATTTCGTTGTCTCTTTTCTCTTTCCCCTCCTTCACTTCTTCCTCATGGAGCAATTTATCTGTATTATACCCTCAGTTGGTTCCGCTGTGTGTTTTGACAGGAACAGCATTATTAAATGCCCTGGATATCTGATCCTCGACACCCCTAATCTACATAATATGCGTTTATCTTACGCGTGGTCGCTCATCGTTTGACGAATATTCTCTTTACGACATTAATATCGTACTCGTTTAATCTTTGGATTACAAAAGGACGCACGATTCTTCTTTCGACATTATCTTTTCACGTGTATATGCATATGTACGATATAATATATGTATCTATGTAATTTTTACAAAAGAAGAAAAGAAAAAAGAAAAACAGAGAAATAAGAAAAAGAAAAGTGTATATGCATATGTACGATATAATATATGTATCTATGCAATTTTGTACAAAGAAAAAAAAAATAAGAAAAAGAAAAGTGTATATGCATATGTACGATATAATATATGTATCTATGCAATTTTGTACAAAGAAAAAAAAAATAAGAAAAAGAAAAGATGCGAAATGCAACTAAAGATCAGATGCACGCGTGATCCTATTTGCTAGTTGCTCCGCCGATGAATCCTTTTTGAAGTGACGTAACGGCGTGGAAAAACGAGAAAGTGCCCCCTCCTGTAATCGAGATCCGGCAGGGTCCAGTCAGTTTTAACGGGTGTCTTGTCATAATACACCCGTAATACAACTTAATGATCTATTGGCGAAACTCAGTCGGGGATGTAGCATAATTCTCGACACGTTTCCCGTCACGTGGATCGGCCATTCGATATACGTTCTCTCGCCGTTGAACAGGATTACAGGCGTACATCGCTAATTTTTCTCATCCCACTGTCACCCTGTTATCTCTGGATGATCCGGCCTTCGGATTCACGAGTCACGACATCCCACGACAGCCCTCATAAAGAACGTGGGATTTCGTCTATTCCCACTGAAATAAAGCCAAAGAGATAAGGATGACTTCGAATCTTGTGGAGATGAAAAATCGTACTTTGTGATCCACGCGAAACGTTTACTTGCTTTTATCGGCACACTTGATAAATACTTGAGATCGGATCTCTTGAATGTCGGAAGATCATTTTAATCTCTGACGAACGATATAAAAAACGATTGATGAATATTAAACGGCGTATAGAGGTATATTTTAACAGCAACATTGATAACATAATACTTGACAATATGTTACACTATTTTCTTTTATCAACGTGTGCGACAACATGAGAACAATGTGTGTTAAAAAAAAAAAGGAGAAGACGGTAAAGCACAAAAATACTTAGGTATAAGCTATTCAAATATTTAAAATGTTGATTTGAGTATGAGGTTTAAATGAGTCGAAAAACGATAAGATCTCGTTGATTTCGTACCGGTTGTGTTATCATCGTCGACGTGCGTCAAGCTCGTTCTAGCGGTGATTCACGTGCGAGAGTCACGCGTAAAGAAGCGCCAGGAATTCGGAGCGGTTTTGCGTGTAATAACGAGAACCTAGCCATAATTGCGGTACAAGCACGTACTCGCGCGGCGGGCACAGTTTAATTCTGGGCGATATTATAATTAAGTGCTTCCAGCGTAATGGTTGCCGTCACGTCAAGCGGGTAACGTCGGGGTCGGTACTCATCATACTGCTTAGCTCAAACAATCAGCGACGGCCGATGGTGGTCGTCACGCGAACCTACCTTCTGCCTTTTACCTTCAAGTCACTTTTCTCTCCTCTACCTTCGAGAGCTCTTATATTAACGCCATAAAAGTTAAGGAAGAGAATTAAAAAAAAAAAAAGAAAAAAGAAAAAAAAACGAAAAAAGAAAGGAAAAAAAAAAGACAGAAAGAAGGAAGGAAAGAAAAAAGGTGAAGGTAGAACTCAACCTTGTTGCATCGGGCTCCTATTATCGGACGATTTCACGTTGGGAACGAGTTTTAGGAATAGTAAACGAATCTCTTTTCCTTCACTCAAATCGACCGTAATTTCATCGCGGAGTGATACGGGACGTGTCAGTCGATATAAAAAAAAAAATAGAAAAGAAAAGAAAAGAAACAAGAAAAGAGAAAAAACGGAAAAAAGGAAGAAATAAAAAAAAAACGAAAGAAAGAAAGAAAATGATTTGACCTCGA
>OU426851.1:9349971-9412471 GCA_911387685.1 Dolichovespula media | reverse complement strand
AGGAAAAAGAAGAAGAAGAAGAGGATGAAGAAAAAGAAGAAGAAATGGACGAAGAAAAACGAAGATGTTACGTTCCACCGATCATTCTGAGTAATTATTTCGTCCCACGCTATTCCTTCGTACTTAGTTCCCTTTTATTCTTTGCAATGCAATCGCAAAGACACGAGGTAGCTTTTATAAATCCACGGATAAAGAAATTTATCGGTACATTGCTTGCAAGAGGGTCGGAACCAGACAGACTACGTCTTATCGATTAACAATAATAATACCTTGGGATTACGTTTCCTTGGCCAGTTCTTCCCTGGACCTGTCGAGGTGGATTAATTGGGTCAACGACCGTTTAATACCACCAACTGAAAATCCAGGTTCGTAGAGAGAGAGAGAGAGAGAGAGAGAGAGAGAGAGAGAGAGAGAGAGAGAGAGAGAGAGAGAGAGAGAGCAGAAAGCTCCCCTTTCCGATCCACTCTCCTGGAAAATGAACAGAGAAGCTGTACCATGAGCCGTCACCGCGACATCTGCGCTAATTTCACACCGAGCTGACTGCGTCCAGCTAGGCGGCCACCCTTTACGGACGGACAGCTATCGTGGTTGTCTGGCCTACTTCGTTCTACGCTATTCCATCGTTCATATCTATACCAAAAGTAAATTTTTCTTGAATTCCATTTTACAGAAAATAATTTCTGTATAGATCCTAGATTTGAGATAAAGAGAAATTTTTATAAGACAAGGTATTCGAATCTGATGGTTTTTATAGTAACGACAAGATCTTGAATTTTATTTGTAGAATAGAAATCGAGGGAATCGATGGGCGAGAGCGTTCGTCATTGGGAGAAACAGCAAACGGTGCTATAAGTCAGGGATCGGCTTGTAAGGGAGTCTAGCTGCTTTCAAGGAATCCGAGATTCTCGACATATAATATAGAATCGACAGTCGATGGGTTTAGAGGAGAGAGAGAGAGAGAGAGAGAGAGAGAGAGAGAAGGTGGATCGAGGAAGAAGGGAAGTGAGATGCCGAGAGATGGTAGCTAGGTTGGAGGAGGACGAGGTGGAGGACAGGGTGGAGATGTCGAGGGAGGCTGTAAACGGGAAGCCACCCCCTCGAGGTTCGCTCGTGCCGCGCAGCACAATATCGCGGCAACATAACTCTTCTCCCCTCGTTCATTCCCCGCAGCCCAGCGGAACGGTAGAAACATCAACCCTCATCCTCCTCGTCGGTCTACCCTCTCCCTTTCCTCGTTACTCTCTTCCACCCTCTACGCTGGCCCAGCACTCCCCTCTAACCTCACCCCCGTAGCATTCACCGAACTACACCTCCGTCCCGCCCGCTTTGTTTCAATAATACTGTTTATATTGGAACGCGGAGCATTGATCTGTTTGCGCGGCGGCCGCCTCGTGTCCCTCGCGCTAGAAGATGGACATATTGGCTATCGGGAATTTCGCAGTTTCGACGCAGCTTTCCTGACGAGTACGGTCACGTCCCCGATGAGTAGATATCGGTAATGTGAAAGATAGTTATTACGATGAGATTCGTTCGATAGGTTTTTACTCTTTAAATGAAAGCTCTGGGAAATCGTCAAGGTCTTACAAACACTCTTGAAAGAAAATATATATCTTTCTGTGTTTATTAGGATAGAAAGGGTTGTCGGGAAGTATACTCGACGAGAGTGAGAGAAAATTTAGGAAGGGTTAGAAATTGGATGATAGAGCAAATATTAATAACCTAGGCTCCTACGGTACCGTAAATATTTCCTATTTTTCTTATCGATCTTCCTACTCTGAGTCAGAGAAGAAATTTACTTGAAATCTTGAGCTGAGATCTTTCCGATCTCACTCAGGGTGACGACCATATTCTCCGACGAAGAATAAATCAGTCTTGGAAGGTAAAGGAGGGAGACGACGTGTCCGCCATTGTGCAAAAAGTCATCTCCTTTTGAAGCAGCGATATCATTTTTCTTGATCGTGTCTCCGCCGGGGTATTTCGCCGTTGGAGGGGCTGCGTCAGAAGGATACCGGAGGGTTCGACCCTCGATGCTGAGTCTCCTATCTTCCTGGCTCCGCCTTGGTTCCAGCTTTGATCAGGCCACAACCCCAAACACCCACTATTATGGACAATCAATCCAAAAAATGGACCCACCTAACCCCACGCATACATCCCACCCTTCTGATATCGGTAGTGGTTATCGAATTTTCCCTTGCGTCTCGTCAGGATGATCACCTTTTGCGGACGAACCGCTTACCTCCTTTTTCTCTCTTTCTTTTTTATTTCTCTCTTTCTCTGCGTAAAACGTTCAAGGCTATTTCATGTATGCGATTCGAAACAAAAACGGAATGAGTTCCTACTTCGATCGATTCGGACAAACGCGTCCGTAAAGATTTCATCGTAACCATGTGTTTGACGTTATTAACGAGGATCTTCGTCGTTTTATATACTATATCTATGTACAATAGTATGTAGTGGGATGGAAGAGAAGATAGGCGACGGGGTAGAAAAGACCAGAGAGGAATTGTAACGAGGATGACCGCATTATTCAGGGCGCGTTTGGAACAACATGGCAGTGGAAGGTAGAGGGAAAGAGAAAGAGAGAGAGAGGAAGAAAGAGAAAGAGAGAGAGAGAGAGAGGGAGGGAGGGAGAGAGAGAAAGAAAGGAGGGAAGAAAGAAAGAAAGAGTGAGAGAAGAGGAGAGGAAGGAGAGGAAGAGAGAGAGAGAGAGAGAGAGAGAGAGAGAAGAGGGGGAGACAATCTCCTTGCCGCGTCTCTCCTGTGCAGCCAACAATCCGCGTCGATAAATAAAGGATTGGCTGCTCCTCGGTCAATATTGATTTTTAAATTGACCGCCGAGCGAATCCGCGCAGCACCTCTTTCCGGCCCTCTCTCTCTTTCTCTTTCTTTTTTTCTCTCTCTCTCTCTCTCTCTCTCTTCTCTCTTTTTCTGCCTGTCTGTCTGTCTCTCTCTCTCTCTCTTTCTCTCTCTCTCTCTCTCTCTCTCTCTTCGTAACCATAGCCCCTGTCGCGGCCGAGAGAAGGGTGGTGTAGAATTCATCCTCCCTGCTTGCGTCTGTGTGTGTGGGTCGGCGCCTCTGCGCCCGCGCTCCTCGTACATGTGTATTTATGTGTGTGTATATGTATTTCTCTCTCTCTCTCTCTCTCTCTCTACTGCTCTCTATGTGCGAGCGTGTGTACACATTCGGATAGAAATTCAGTCCGCCACCGGTTGCCGGTATACACGGAATTTGATTATAAATAAATGCGAGAGGGAGTGAAGCTCAGCCAACCAAGCCAGCCATCTCGTATGGTGCATACGAGGGGTGGAGTGGGGTAGGGTTGGAATAAGCGAGGAGGGCTCGAAGTGGGATTCGGGAGAGAGCCTGTGGGTGGACTAGGCTGTGGGCCTAGCGAGAGGAGGTGGAAGAGGAGGACGAGGAAGAGGAGGAGGAGGAGAGGTGGTCCACTCCGTTGCATCCATAATGCAGAGACACGGTATGTTTGCGTTCCCCTAAACATCCCCTGTGTGTTCCTGGATACTCGATGCTCGGTTTGTCTGCAGGAATCGGCACAACGGATACCCTCCACGAAATTCTCGTATAGTTCCTACGTGAGAGTGGGGCCAAACCTCCCTCTCGCCCCCTTATCTCCCTTGCCTCCCATAGCTGGAGATTCGATTACCAAATTGTGGGAGAACTTCTTTGATTTTCGAGTATGTCAGTTTCAACGTACAATGCTCTTTCCACCTAGCTGTGCTTTTCATCATTTTAAAGAGCCAACGAACGTATTGCCTTTCGTTATCCTCTATTGATTTAGAGTCGCTACTCAAATTTTTCTCCTAACGGTGGAGACATTTTCTTAATCGTGATTCCGCGTAGCCTGAAGGAAGAGCAGAAAGGAAGGAAGGATAGATGGAAGGCAAGCAGATTATCGCGAGCATTCACCCAGAGATGGCGCAGGAGGGTGCGCAAGCAGACCGATTAAAGATTCTTTGATGTTCTCTAAAATGTTCCCGCTGAAAGGCTAACGTGTCCCGAGCAATTCCTGCAGGTGAGGATACCGTAGATTCTCTCGCACGCAGGCCGGGGTCGTACGCTTCATTTAATTGTGGGTATTCGAACCTTATGGGGAAACTTCTGAGCCCGCTTAATAACTTCGGAGATCCTTACGCACACCTTAACGTCGGCTTAGGCCCAAGTCAAATTGAAATCAAGATACCACAGTGGATGGATCTGTGTGTCGCGAAACTTTCCCAAGAATTTCATCGTCCCTATGAATTACTTCGAGACCCGTCATAAACTGTACAACTTTAACGTTTACGTCTTACGAATACGTTCATTAATTTATCAAATTCTAAAAGAAAAAAAAGAGAAAAACAATTTCGATGAAGAACTATCGATCGCATATTTCTGTCAATAGCGTTAGTCGAAAGTTGGCACTTCTAGTGAAACTCAAGGTTGGCACCTCGTATCTCGAACCGTTGATAACGTGGCATTGTTGCGGAGGTCTCTTTCTCTCTCTCTCTCTCTCTCTCTCTATATATATATATATATATATATATATATATATATATATATATATCTTTCTCTTTTTCTCTCTTTCTCGCTCATATATATACTGTCTCGACGTGGCTAGGAAAGGACAAAGGCGGAGGTGAAGGAGGTGCGGATTGCGGAGAAAGAGGAAGAAGAGTATGAGAAAGATGGTTGGAGAACTAGGATAAAAGAGGATAGAAAGTTAAAACGAGAGAGATAAAGAGAGAGAGATAGAGAGAGAGAGAGGGACTCGTGTGCGCGTCTCTCTTGGATTGCACGTGTCTGTGTATAAGGGAGAAGGGTCGCGAAGGGGGCGAAACAGGAAGAGAAGGAGAATGAGAAGAGAGAGGAGAGGAGGAAGAGGAAGAGGAAGAGGAGGAGGAGGAGGAGGAGGAGGAGGAGGAGGGTGAGAATCGCACGAGCACACGCGCACAGAGAAATTCATCCCTGAGAATCGAGGCTGTGTGTCCACTAGTATGGCGGCTGGCCGCTCAATGCACTCTGTCTCTCTCTCTCTCTCTCTCTCTCTCTCTCTCTCTCTCTCTCTCTCTCACTCACTCACTCACTCTCCCTTTCCCTCTCTCTACTCTCCACCACCCCGCTTTAGCTGACCGACGCCGGGCGTCGCGGCGGCCAGCCCCTACACGCCCGTTGCCATAGAAACGCGCTGTCATTAAAGCATCGCCTTATCATAACCGACGCGCGGACTCTCGCTCTTTCTCCCTCGCACTCCGGCCGCCATCTTTACACCCACCCTCGCATACTCTTTCGTCCGTGAGACCAGCCAGCTACAAACCTACCCTTCCTCTCTCTCTCTTTCTCTCTCTCTCTCTCTCTCTCTCTCGTATTCTCTGGCCCTTCCTTCTTCACGTCCCTCTTCGTTCATCCTCTCTCTCTCTTTCTTTCTTGCTTTCTCTCTCTCTCTCTCTCTCTCTCTGTCTCTCTATCTTTCTTTCTTTCTTTCTTTATCTATCTCTCTCTCATTCTCTTTCTTTCTCTTTCTCTCTCTTTTTCTTTCTCTCACTCTCACTCTCCATCTCCATCTCTTTCTCTTTCTCTCTCAGGTTCGTTCCTCTTCGCGACGTGTGTGCCGCTGCTTGCGGCTAGCGGTCACGCGCGTGATGACGAATACTCGGTGGGGGGTGGTCCTACGATCTGACCGTCCTTGTCCTCTTCGAATACTTGCGCCTTTCCGGCCACGTCTTGGCCGATGCTATGTCATCGTGCGTCCATCCGGTTACCCTTCCTCCTTCGTTGTTCACGACGTAGTCCTTCTATTTCTTTTTTTTTTCCTTCTTCCTTTTTTGTTCTCTTTTTTTCCTTTTCGAGCTGGAACGAACCGAGTGCTTAGGGTAGGGAAAAATAAAATATCTTTAAGGCGGTACCTCCCTGCTCTTGCTTCCTCCTTTTCTCTTCTTTCGGTAACGATCAAAGAATTCGCGAAATCGAAAACTTTCTTAGAGAATTCCTTGCGTTTGGGGCTTCCGATGCTATTTCAAGTTCACTGACATGGAAGAACGTTTCCTTAGAAATTCTATTAGATTTTTCTCATGTTTAATATATTTCTTTTCTCTCTTTTTTTTTTTTTTTCGTTCTGTTTTCACTTCTTTGATATAGTCATGTCGAAGAAAATATTAATCGAACGTCGTTATATCGTGACTTTAAATTACGTCTTGATTAAGACAAGAAACGGGTTGAAACAGAAGCAAGATACTTATTCAGAGTTACTAACGATACCTTAGCCTTTCTTCGGTATAGCATACTTGCTTGCTTGCTCGGCTGCTTGCTTGCTTGCTTGGTTGCTTGCTTGGTTGCTTGATCGAAGGGATGAAATTACGATTCTGGGTTGCGCAAGTCGAGTGTATTTCTGTGTATCTCATTAATTTTATTCCATATAATACAACGGATCCAAGTCCCCTCGGATTTCGCGGCGGTACTGATTAATGAAACTTAGCTGCCGTTTCAAAAGTCTATCCCTACTACCCCTTCTCTCTTTTTCTCTCACTCCAACTTACTCTCTGTTTCTCTCTCTCTCTCTCTCTCTCTTTCTCTCGTTGCTACGGTTTGACGAGCAACCTTTCTCCAAGAGAACGCCGAGCGATGCTGCCTACGATCTTTGATTTATCGTTCAAATAACCCGCGAATAATCGATATCCACGCGAGACGGTTTCAAACTTCGCGACAGCATTCGGAATAATTAATAGTCTCACAGAGTCGATTTACGCCGGCGGGCTTTCGATATTTGGTTAAAATGTCGAAGGAATGACTGGGGGGGGAGGATGGGGGTGGTAGTATATCGTGACCGGGTGTGTTAGGACGAATAGCTTTTGACGCGTGAATCATTCGTTCGTTCTGGTCGAAAACCTTCGTTGATAGACTTTCAGACGTATATTCAAAGAGATGGATATTACAATGAAGTGTATAAACGTAATGGATATAAATTATGATGAAATAGGATGATTACGAGGATTTCTTTTTTTTATCTCTCGAAATTCGTTTGACGTAAAAATCAATGATATTTTAACGAGGAACGATCCTCTTAAATTTTATTAACAGACATACAAATTTTTCAGTTCTAGTCAAACGTACATAAATACTCATATACTACTATGCTGGACACTGAATAATTCTTTTTTTTTATTGTTCTTTCACTCGATGAAAAACCTCGTGAAAATCTCTGATTCGGTCTTTGCGTTAATCTAACAAAGAAAAAAAGGAAAATAAAAGAGGACAAAAAATAGGAAGGAAAATACGAAAGAAAGCGTCTTTAGCTTCAAGAACGACAATGAGATTTAGATATTTACAACGTTGGACTTGGTCAACGATAGAAATTCGTTCGAGGACAACGAAATTCAGGAGGATTCTGCGCGTAGGTGTGCGACGTAACACACATGTGAACGTTACTGTGAGTTTGCGCTCCTATATATATATATATATACACACACATATACACACACGATATATATGTGTATGTGTATGATTTCACGTGTATAGGTATGTGTTTGTAATCGTGAAGGCACATAGGTGTAGTGCTACGCCAGATCGTATTTGTCCACGCGGCGGTCTTATCCTTTGGCTCTTCCACCACTCGTAGACTCGACTATACACCCACCGGGACACCCTTCGACGAGACACTCTTCCTCTTGCTATCCTCCTCTTGTCTCTCTCTCTCTCTCTCTCTCTCTCTCTCTCTCTCTCTACCTCTCTCTATCCCTATCTCTATCTTTCTCGAATGGCAGAACCCGCCGAGAGAGTGGGTCGCGACTCGCAGTCCTCTACGGAATAACGAGTCTCATTAATCCAATTAACCAGTAAATAATGGGATAGCATTTTCGTATTTACGAGAGAATACCGGGTCGGCCCTAATGGAGTTTTGAGCCGACTATCAATATATTCTTGCCTGTGAGCCGTGAGAGAACAAAGTACGGGTCACTCTCTCACTTAGTTAGCCGGCTTTCGGAATAGGGGGTAGGACGATGGGACGTAGAGCACAGGAGTTGGATGAAAGACATCAATTTCTCGACTCTCTCCTTCACTTCATTCCTTCCTTTCTTTTTCTCTTTCTTTCTTTCTTACTGTCTTTCTTTCTTCTTTCCTTCTTTGCTTTCGGAAGAATCAGATTTTTCAAAGTATCTTCTGCGTACGACGCGCGAAAACTTTGCACGAGTTTTCTCTGTTCGACGAACACGAGAGAGAATAGAGAGAGATAGCGAGAGAGAGAGAGAGAGAGAGAGAGTGATAGATAGAGAAATAGAGAAAGAGAGAGAATGCCGTTGCCGCTAATTGCTCGAAATTCATTGCCGTTCTCGTTGGACCGATCGATAGAATCGACACCAAAGACGATGAGACACGCTTATTGCGTTTTCTTCCCTTGTCGTTATCCAGAACGTAGAAGACGTCGTAAAGGAGGATAGCGAATTGAGAAAGGAAGAAAAAAAGGGAGAGAGATATAGATAGAGAAAGAGAGAGAGAGAAAGAGAGAGAGAGAGAGAGAGAATTCATTCTAGTGGCGTAATATGTACCTACTTTCCCGCGCCATCTTTACCTCCCCTTGCCGTCGCTCAGGGACGAAAAGACGATGAATTTTATTTTATAGGTGCTGTAGGGGAACGGCCTCCGGTTTCTTCTTAAGGGCGGAATATGTTTCGTATCATCATAGGGAGGAGAATGGAAAGAGAATAAAGATAAAGAGAGAGAGAGAGAGAGGGACAGAGAGAGAGAGAGAGAGAGAGGGAGGGAAGAAAGGGGAAGAAGAGAAGGGATGCCTATCCGCCATCTCTCCTTCCTATCCATAACGCTCCCGTACAGCGGCTGTGCTTCTGCTGGCAGCCATTTTGAATACATTCTCACCCGAGCAGAGTTATCTCCGAAACGTTTCGATTTCCCATTTAAAGGATCTTATATATACACGTGCTTGGGCGTGAGGGGGTGGCTGCCGCGAGACGGGCGAGGTGAGCATCGGGAGTTGTTGGAAAAGCGTAGGATCTAGCTGAGGAGAGTGGTGGGAGGGTATAGGGAGATAGGGAGAGAGAGAGAGAGAGAGAGAGAGAGAGAGAGAGAGAGAGAGGGAGAAGGTGACTGGGCGGTGGAGGGCGTCTGAAAATATTAGCTGGTTGCCTCCGTTTCCACCACCTTCTAACCCTCTTTGCCACTTCTCCGTAAGACGTATATATGTATATATATATATATATATATATATGGGTATGTATGTGTATATATATATATATGTATATATATCCTTTCTCTGGGAAACTGCATCCTCTACTTCTTGTTCGCATCCACGACCATATTTTCCCGCACGATCGTTGTTGTTTTTATTATACCTCCAACAGCGCTTGCACGTAATTGCGAATCTACGAAAGGAGTCGTCCTTTATGCTTTACGATACGCTCACGTTTATGCGCTTGAATTATCTCCCGTAGTCGTAATAAATGTATGGAACGTTATAGTAGAGAAAAGAGGATGGATAAAAACGTATCGAGATTGACGAGAGTTACGATTAGACTGGAACGAGTGAGCGTAAAAAAGGAAAAGAAAAAGGAAAAGAAAAGGAAATCAAAATGGAGGGAAAGGGATACCGAATGTAAAGGATACAGGGTGGAAGGAAAAAGGAAAAAAATAGTAGGAGGGATGAAAAAAAATGAAAAGACAAAGGAAATAGAAGAAAGCATTAATGTTTTTCCGCGAGGTTCTTTCGTATTCAGATTTCGTCCTGTCCGGGCAATATAAGATAGCGGGGAGAAGGAAGGGGGAAGGGGCGTGGGTGAGGGTGGGGGCACAAAAGATAGCCTTTTTTTCTTGAATCTTCTGAACGTGTAAGGAAGAGGGTGTCGATTGGTGGAAAGAGTGGCTTGCTATTGGAGCGCCATCGGCGTATGCTTATTTTAATTGAAACAGCCGAACACCTTCGCCATTCTCTCTGTCTCTCTTTCTCTTACTCTTTCTCTCGCGGGCGCTTTTCTCTCTCTTTTCACGTTCCACGCTTTCATCCCTCGAGTTCACTCGCGCTTGCCTTCCACCCTCCACATTTCTGGCCCATACCGGCGCTTGCCGACGCGTTAAAACGACCTACCGCGTTTCGCTCCAGGATATTGTTTCAAACGAATATGCAAATCATGAGCCAGAGCCCGTTGCCGGGAAGTGGTCCGTTGTAATTTCTATTGCCTTTGCTACGTAGCAAGCGACACAAATAGATATCCTTAACGTACTCCGGATCTAAAGGAAAAACGTGCACCGAATCTACTCTCATCCTTCGTTTTTTTCCTTCTATATTCCCGGGGTCCTACTATCGTTCCTTTGTGAATAAACAAACAATGTGTAATAGTTTACGTTAATAACATTCTAATATCTATAGCGTGTTTCTAATATCTTTAGCGTGTGCATATGACTATGTATTTATTATATTATATGGAATTCTAGAATAATTCCAATATACATTGTAAGGATATTGCAATGTATTAATGGCTTTACGAATAATACTGTAAATGTTTTCTTTTGAAATCCGTTCGATTATTCAATTTGACCGACATGATGGCTCCGAACTCTCACGTACGTTCGCGAGATCGAAAAAATTCGGTTACTTTTTCGGTGACGCATCGAGCTCCCTTTGAAATCAACCCCAACCTCGAGGTCGACACACCTCTCTTATTTTCTTTTTTCTTTTCCATTCGTTCGATTGCGAGTGTCGACGTTTATGGATAACTGCGTCGGTGTGCGTTCGATTACACGTTTGGTGACGTCTCAAGAACGATAGAGGTGAGCTTCCCTTTTAACTTCATACATCAAACTTGACACTCGTCTAACTATGTCTCGGCAGATTTATCGCATTTATCGTAGTACACGTCTAATATTGCGAAACATTTTCGACGCTCTTCCTTTCGATCGGCCATTCCTTCTTCCCCATCAAAAACCCTACCGCCCCTATCTTTCATGTCATAGTAGATCGTGTTGGAATGCAAGAAGGTGGAGGGTTATAAGCTCTCCCACCCTTCCCATTATTACCCTCGAAAAGCTTATCTTACTCTCCCTTCGATACGCGAAAAGACACGAATACGAAATTACGATTTTTATCGTTTGTTTATCGCGAGATTATTTCCAATTATTCAAATGGCCCTTTAATTTGAAACGTTCAATGAAAGAGGAGAAAAGAAAGAAAGAGAGAAAAAATGACAAGAAAAAGATAAAAGGCAAAAAAAATAAAAATCATTTTAAAGTATTTTCTCGAACCAACGCGAAGGTCGACGTAAAATTTCTTCCCGATAAAATACCATGATTAATAACGTTAATTATTTTATAACGTCGTGATATCACAGGATATCGTTAATCGAACATGATTTTTCTTTCTCATTCAGGCTATCTTCTTCCTTCGATCGAATCAAAGAAATCTTACTTACCGACTAAATTGTTAACGATTCGTTTCCTGCAATCATGTAATTATTCTTCCTTTATCGTGCAATCAAGTGAAACTTGAGGTATTCCATCCAGAGAAACGTTCCGATGAACGATTATAAGAAAGGTTGTCTATCGATAAAGGAAAGACAGGATTGTGTTCACACGCGTTCAACTATGCCTATATAAGTACACACAAACACACACACACACACACGCGCGCGCGCGCGCGTCTAAAACATATATACATTATAAAACAAAATTTATAATTCGACATTATAAATGAATGGAACGTGATCTATCTGACGATAATATAATACCATGTAGTACACGGAAAATAGATTCAGAGTTCTACAGAGCGGTGGTGAGAGAGAGAGAGAGAGAGAGAGAGAGAGAGAGAGAGAGAGAGAGAGAGAGAGAGTGAGAAAGGAGGGGAGGGGAGATGTTCCGTGCGAGCGTGACCATTCGTTTCATATTTGCTTTCGTTGGGATGGTGCAGTGGTTCAAATGAACGTTGCAACGTACGAAACACACATAGAACGTGCTAAGCCGTATTATACTTAACAAAAAGGGGTTGGAAGGAGATTTCATATGGTAGGGTGGATTCGCGATATGCTCCGTAAATGTATCCATTTATCCAGAAAATAATCCGAAGATAACATCGTCTCTGAACGAAAGAAAGAAAGAAACGTCGTTTTAGGGTCCACGCTGGAACATTTTCGTGCCGTCGAGATCGAGCGAGGATGAGGCGGATGGGTGGTGATGTTGGTAGTGGTGGAGGGGGGGGGGATAACCGGGAGTAAGAGGTCGAACTCGAGTCGAGGAGATTAAAGATTATTTACGAGATGACGATAAAGTTTTTATCCGTCGATCGAGTCTCGGGAAAAGGGGTTGACCATCTTTACTTCCACTCTTTTCACGATAACCCAAGCGAGAAATACTTCAACGTCACTGCGAATTCATTTATTTGTTCGCTAGCTGGTTGACTTTGACAGAAACATCGACTCATTCCCGATCGAAACGTTACTAATGCGATACTTACATTTATACAGACATATAGACGTTCTAACGATCGAAATATTAATGATGTAATTTTTTATTATTTTATAAAAGAATAGGAGAGCGAGAGAGAGAGAGAGAGAGAGAGAGAGAGAGAGAGAGAGAGAGGGAGAGAGAGAAAGGAAAGGAAAGAAAAGGAAAAAATTTCGTTCGAAAATTATATATCACGCAAAGAGATTTAGTTGAAAGTATTAAAAGGGTTTCGTAGATGAGAAAGCAAAAGGGAAGACAGGAAGGTAGGGAGGAGTGGACGGGGAGGTGGGGGAAACGCGTAGTGGGGTGGTCGAAGCTTCGAGAAAGAGAGAGGGTAGGGATATGTTGTTATTTACGGTATTTAGATAACCGGCTTACGTAGAACCCTCACACTTCCCATTGGTCGTGATCCCGTACTCGAGATACTGCTGGCAGCGTCACCACCAACGTAGCACCGACACCTGCGTAGTCGTGTTAAGAGACGCACGTGCATACGACTTTTAGATTATTATAACGAGCGTCACGTTGCATTACCATACGTATCTGCCGACTTGGGAAGCCCTTAACGTTCGAATGGCAATGTCGTTAACACGAAGACCTTTATCTTATCGAAAGATTTCTTTTATTTATAAACGAATATTTATATATATATATATATATATATATATATATATATATATATATCTAAACGAATATATACTTAACTATATATATACATATATATATATATATATATATATTTGTGTGTGTGTGTGTGTTAGGTATATATTTCGTTAGGTATATATATATCGTTTAAATTGTTGTTGGTTACGTCGAGATATAAAAAAGAAGAACCAAAAAAAAAAAAAAGAATAATTGGGAAAGAAAAAAAATATTCTCATTTCTTTCTAACATAATATTTATTTATTTTCTCAAAGAAATTTGTCGTTCTGTTATATACATATGTAGGTATAATAAATTTAGGCTCTCTTATCTGGATCATAATAAATTACCGTGATCCGCTGGATTTCGGAGCGGCACGAACGATTTTTTTTCGAGGTTATTACCGACTCGATATCAACAAATCAGATCTCCCGTTATGTTGGACTTAGTTCATTCCCACGATGTCAGTACTGCAGGACGCGGTTATCTGAATCGTGGAGCACGCGATGCTTTCGTGGCTCTTAGATCCTTAATAAGAAGATTCGTCTTTCTCTTTGGAATCGATGTAGTTTAACTTATTCTACGGTTGAGAAAGATAGAGAATGAGAGAAAGAGAGAGAGAGAGAGAGAGAAAAGAACGATTATGTCTAAGCAGGAAACTCCACGTGAAAGTTGTTGGATTTTGGCAAATTACACGTAACGCGTGATATTATCTAATCGAGTCAAGAAGTAGGGAGAGTCGTTCTTCCGGTTACACGCTTGGTTGCTTTGATCTAACAGGAAGATCCAAAGTTGGATCACCTTCGCTTCTTGAAATAATCGAGCCGGATATGTGTATCTCGAAGCGGACGTTTTACTCGTCGAGGAAGGAAAAATGCAATCGCGCCTTATCTGATCGAACTCATCTTCTCTCGGAAGCTCCACGAAATCGAATCTCTAATTAGAAATTAACGTGGATGAAGGGAGTTTGATGGAGGGCCGGGGCGGCGTGAGGGGGGAAGGGGTCAGTTTGTGGGTGGGATGGGATGGCAGATCCTTTTCTTCTTTTTTTTTTCTTCTACTACTTCTTCTTCTTCTTCTTCTTCTTCTTCTTCTTTTGGACGAAGAGAAAGGAAACGAAACAGAACCAAAGAGAGAAAAAAAAGGAAAGAAAAGAAAAGGTATACCGCGAGGGGGGGAAATGGGTAGGTAATTAGTTAATTAAACAAATAAATTCGAGGCTAAGCGTCGAAACGTTTCCAATACTTTCGCTCGGCAACGAGTAGTAAGGAACTTTATCGAAAACTTTTCATTCGAATGAAAAGCATCGCGCGATCGTTTGTAGCAAGAGAGAACCACCTCCTGCTTCTCCTCCTCCTTCTCCTCCTCCTCCTCATCCTTCTCCTCCTCCTTCTTCTCCTTCACCCCGACGCTCGAACTCGTCCAAGTCCAAGTAATTACAATCATCGAGAGGGCAAGCGAGAGCGATCGGTTCGCGAACGACCCAGCTGTGTAGTATTAGTATTAGTCAATGTGTGTGTGCGTGTGTGTATGTTTTTTGTTTGTATGCATGTATGTGTCTGTGTGTTGTATCCTTCGATCTCCCGTCGTAAGTATCGAGATGCACGAGATGTGCAGCGTTACTATGGTACGTCTAGAAAGAAGGATGCGAAGAAAGGGAAAGAGAAAGAGAAAGAGAAAGAGGGGGGAATAAAAGAGAGAGAGAGAGAGAGAGAGAGAGAGAGAGAGAGAGAGAGAATCGAAACATTGGGCAGCAGAATAAGAGAAGGGAATCAGCGCGTGCACAGAGCGAGGCTTAATGGTTGAGCATCGAGTTGGCGTGTGTTTCATGGCACGCAAAGCCTCTTGCTAGAGCTCCCTCTTTAGAAGAAGAAGAAGAAGAAGAAGAAGAAGAAGAAGAAGAAGAAGAGGAAGAAGAAGAAGAAGAAGAAGCAGAAGAAGAAGAAGAAGAAGACGACGAAGACTAAGACGAAAAAGAAGAAGACGAAAGAGAAGCAGGAGGAAAAGAGGAAGAAGAAGAGGGGCCCCGTAGGCAAGCAAGCAGGCAAGCAAGCAAGCAGGCAAACAGGCAGGCAGGCAGGCAGGCAGGCAGGAATCGTCCGTCGGTTGGCTGATTGACAAGCAGAAAGATTTACCGCGATTATTATGATCGTCCGTGTTCCTCACCGCGTATCGTTTTGTTTCGCGAACTCAAATTGCCCGGCGGGTCGCCGGTTAGGTCAGCGTTAATTATAGTCTTATATACTTCGAACCGTTTGGATGGACGGACGGATGGATATCTATCCGTTTATCGGATCACCGAGTCGTTCCGCCAACTACCACCAATACCAACCAACGCTGATCACCATCACTGCTATCGAAATCGGCTTGGTATCGTTTCTCCTCGCTTCTGCGTTACTATCGTGGACCCGAATGGATGCGACGGCATGGACAAAAGGAGAGAGAGAAAGGAGATAGATAGATAGGTAGATAGATAGATAGATAGATAGATAGTGTGTGTGAGGGAGAGAGAGAAAGAGACAGACAGACAGAGAGAGAGAGAGGGAGAGAGACAGAGATGTTTATATATGTGTATGTGAAAACGTGTGTTCTATGTACGAACAAAGAACGTATACTCTCACTCTCTCTCTCTCTCTCTCTCTCTCTCTCTCTCTCTCTCCCTCTGCAATAGTAGGTACTGGTACCTACTTATTCTGTCTCTCTTACTCTCATTAAAACGTAGGTATTCGTCTCAGTACCTGTCCTCTATCAGCATTATCCCTCGTCAAGAGGAGATACCGTTCTCGTTGCATGGCCACGTTACCAGTTCAGGATCAAAGATCGTGACGTTGGTAGGATCGTTGGTGCGTTGGAGATTTCTTCGAGCTGTCCGTTTGTTCTTGTTTGTGCCGTTCGTCGTTCGGAAGGCGGGATCGAGGTATTCGATGGTGATCGATGAAAACTCTTGAGAAACGTGTATTATCTGGTCTAGCGAGGGATAATCGTGCATTCGAATGCGATCTAGTTGAATTCTTGTATTTGTAGATTTATGCATGTGCATTTGTAGATTTAATGCTTTCCCTTACGTTATCATTTGTAATCATCGATTTGATCTTAGGTTGGATTGATTCCCACTAGTAAATGTTTTAGATAAATAATAATAGGTGAAAATATATTATCGAGGATTTTTTGGATCTACGCAAAGGGCACTGGGAAGAGACGGCGACGACGTTATTAGATTTTTACGTAATTTCTGTCAAATTACGTCGTAAAACGTTTGTTGGTAAAAAAAAAAATTTGTAGAAAAAATTGAAGAAAAAGGAAAAATATTTCTTTTTGTTTTCCGATCTTTATCTTTCTCCTGGCATAGTCGTTACAGACATAAGGTGAGTGGAATTCATCGATGCGGTGGGCAGACCGTGTCAAAATCATTTGGCTCGGCGCACAGTCACGGTCATTATCTGGACAACTCGTAGAAGCGAGGAAATTCAAAGTTCTCTGGATGGCTGGCTGGCTGGCTTGCTGGCTAGCTCGAGCGAATCGTTCGAGCAAAAGGGCGAAAGCTCGCACATGTCGATCACGATTCTTCGGGTAAATTGGTGATTCGTCGAAATGGCTTGTGGGTGAAATCACAATTATTGGATCGTGCCACGACCCGGAGTCATATATCGCCGACAATAGCCTCGAGTGGGATACAATGTCTACGAGCTTTATTGTCCCCTTGAAAGCGCGTCGGTCAGTTTGGTCCATCTGCTGACCAAGCGACACTCATCCATACCATGAGTTCGCCATCGTCATTCTTCGCTGCATCGTCCTTTCTCGCTAAGAATTTCCGATATGATAGCTCCCCGAAGTTTCATTCGCTGAGTTTACAAAATGTCTGCGTTCGTACGTATTTCATTTTCCATTTCGACTATCAGAATTCGTCAAATAAGACGGATTTTAGATATCCTGCGTCTGAGGATCATTAAATTCATTATCACCGAATCAGAAGAGAATGTTTTGGTAAAATTGAATCAATTACAATTATTATCTTCAAGTACTTGTTAAATTAACGATGTTAGTAAAAAATATAGATCGTTAAAGTAATACGAAAGTTTTACGATCGGTGCGAAAATTTACAAAAATAATATCTTCGTAGATTGTAAGTATGGGTGCTTAGAATGGATGATCCTCTTTATCGTTCTTTAACCAACAACGATCAGATGACGAGGGTCGAAAAGACTTTGGATTTGCGTAAGAGAAATTGGGTTGAACCATGACGCGAAAAGTCAATTGGCCCCGAGGGAGGATCATTAAATTCGAAATGTAAATCGCGAACTACAGTTGGAATACGTTTGGTTAGGGTGCTGAGCGTAGGTACGAGTGGGCGCTAATATGCACCAGATCCATTAATCATAACCCCGGGGATTTTATGCACGAATCTGAATGTTTGTGAGTTCGTCTTTTGCGCGTGTCCTTTCGATTCCATGTGAGAATGTATGTGTGTCCGTGTGCATCTGTGTATATGTATGTATGTACGTATATTTCTGTATATATAAGAGTGATACGAAACTGAAACAGGTTAACGTTAGACACTCCCAGTTGCTCGTTCAGAGGGTTGCACTTGGCATTGTTCGTGGCGCCGAGCTACCCTAAATATTAACAACGAGCGAACAGGGGTCAGTACAACCCTCGAAAAGTTTCTCCGTTCTCTTTTTCCCTTTATCGAACGAATTCGTGGGAGGTAAGGGAATCTTCAGTTACGATTTTTCGAATCAAGATTCCAAACTGTTCGGCATCTGTTCGCGTGACAATGACAATTTCCAAATGATCAGTGACGATATTTATCTATTTTTAGAATTTAATCATTCCAATAGGATTATTTAAAAAATCGATAATATGTTCAACGTAAATATGTACACACATACATACATTACATACGTTGTAATTTACAAACAATATTATTTTCCTATGTCTTATTAACGGTATATAAAGATTTGTTATTGATGTGAGTTTGTGTGGCCGTTCAAAGAGCCGAGAACAAATGGAAAACTTTTCGCTAGCCCCTGTAAACATTTTTACGTGGAGCTTCGCACACAGTCGACGTATTTACGCGGGGCCGCGTCATTTAACAAAAATCAGCAATCACCGCGATATTTGCGCGAACGGGAAATATTTGGCCAGGCAAAATTGTGACATTGCATTGAATGTCTGTTACTTATAGACCGAATGAGAGAGATAGACAGATGCACATACATACATACATACATACATACATACATACATACATACATACATACATACATACATATATATATATATATATATATATATATATATATATATATATATATATATATGAAACATCAAAAAAATACAAAATTAAGATGTACAAAAAGTAATAAAAAAAAAGAAAAATATTGTAGAAACAGTTCTGTAAAAACTAATAGAACTATTATACACTTGGTAAGTAAGGATTATAGAGTATCGATGCAAATACTGTCTGGTGTAACTTCTCGAGAAAGAAATATAAGAAAGATAGAGATCGTTGTCACATCGGAATCGTCGACACTCGAAAGGAAGTTAGAAGTATGAGAAGGTATCGTCCTTAAATAGGAATAGGAGGTTGTAAAGGCAATATGTAGCGTTCACGTGGCACGCGATTGCGTTCACAATGCGTTCCCATATACGGTGGCATACATGTGTTCTGGCCAGTGGTTCTTCTACTTCTGGTCCAGACTACCTTTTCCGGTGGTCGCCTCGCTGCATTCCTTATTCGATGCGCCTCTGTCCACCACGTGTACGGTACTCACCTGTCGGCCAGCCAAGAGAAATGTTCGACGAGACAGCGATAAAGTATCACCTATACGACTATACCTTGTTTTAAGGAACAACAGCTGTCGCCGATGTTGATAGGAGGAGTTTGAACGCATTAACGGTTTTTAAATTCTGATCGCGATTCGCGAGCGGAGCTAAGAAGGTGACTTCTCTTGCTAATAAACTCTCTTTTCTTTTCTTTCCTTTCCTTTCCTTTCCCTTCCTTCTTTTTTTTCTTCTTTTCTTTTCTTCTCCTCTTTTCCTTTCCCTCTCGATTATTATCGTAGCTCTCTTGTTCGTGTTCGCTTACGTATGTATGCTACACGATCGTCGTCTTTATCCTTCTCGTCGTCCATGATCGGTCGTCGTCTTTATGGTTAGGTTGGTAAATACGACGAGTACTTATTAAATTTTCTTTCGTACCCTTAAACGTCGAACCCAGCGGGGAGACGACTTATCGGAAAATCATTTAAATGCGAATTTCATCGAGCGAATTTCGCATCGGGGTAACGCCGAATACGGTATGAGTATATTTATACCCACTCATTTATATGCCCGTATTTTGTAACTTTTAACGCCATTTCAATGTCATCTCTTCGTACTTAATATTATCAACCCTTTCTTTGTTTCCTTACCTTTTTTCTCTATTGGTAAAATCTCATACGAAAGAACGAGAAGAGAACCTCGGTCTCTAAGTTAGAACATATACATACATACATACATACATACATACATACATACATACATACATACATACATACATACATACATACATACATACATACATACATACATACATACATACATACATACATACATACATACATACATACATACGTAAGCCGTGTGAGTCTACTCTCTCTCTAACGGCGGACAACTCAATTCGATATATCTATCGATATATACACAATGGTACGGTATGCGTCGCGCTCCAAGAATAAGGATAGTACTGGATCTGTAATGCCAAGGGAGAGATACTTATTTACTACCGTCTGGGAATATGCGATATTTGCATTATAATGCTGCCACGATTCAGCACAATGGCGCGCGACACCGGTGCTCGCTTTCGTTTCTATCTACCAACACCAACACCATTACAAACATCTTCACGTTGCCAACGAATTACGTGAATATTTCGTTTCCTGCTAGGTAGGCCAAACGTAGGAACGCTAAATGCAAATAAGATGGCTTTTCGCGTTGTTAATATTAATGAATGAATTTTCTCTGTTCGCCATCATTTTAGAACCTCGTGCATATCGTTACGCACGTTTTTCAAAGGGGGGGGGGAAGGGAGGATATTCTTTTCTCGAAAAGTAAACAAATAAGAAAAACAAGAGAAGAGAAAATACAAAAAACAAAAGAAAAAAAAGAACATCCTCGAAAGACAAGAGATTAATGATCGTTGGCACGACTAAAGGAAAAAGAAAACCTCGAACTAAACCGATTAACGTGATAATTCTTAAATCCTTTTTGTTATTCTTCAAAACTTTTCACGTTTAACGGAAATATTTCAATCTTATTATCTCAATCATCTCTCTCTCTCTCTCTCTCTATATATATATATATATGTGTGTTTGTCTGTTTGCTGTTGTGTGTGCGCTATGCGTACGTGTGCGCGTGTTGTGTATGTGTGCGCGCGCGCGCGTATATGTGTAAAGAGAAAAGAAACTCTTGGCGATATCGTCGACAGCTTGTAGCAGCTGTCGAAGCGATGAAATAATCGTAATAGAATTGTCAAAACGAACTCGCGCGTTATTTTATGAGGGTGAATCTAGGCGAAAAAGCGCGATGGTGTATATATATATATATATATATATATATATGTATATATCTAAGGGTGGACTTCTTTACCGAGAGACACAACGGATCCGTGGAGAATCGTTTCCCTGGGGAATTACCGGGTATTATATTGAACTGGAAGGACGACGAGATAGGGGTCTGGTGCAAATGGAGTACCCTGGTAGAATATGCTAGTGTCAGGAGGACGCTTACTAATACCACGGATTATACAGATATCTCTACGGTATATCTTATTCGTGCGATCGCTACTGCATTCTACGTATGTGTACGTACGTACGTCCCTACGTATGTATGTACGTACCTAACCGGAGCTGCATCTTTCGATAGAAATTAGCATACAACGATAAAAGTTCTCCAGGTCGCAGCTACCAGTGTCCTATGTATATGTATGCATAGTACGTATGTAAGCGTATTTCTTATAGCATGAACGAAAGGTGAAGGGGAAGCTTTCTTTCGGGTGGGAAAGGGTGGGCGACGGTAACAGAGGAATGGAGGAGGGAAGAAGGGGTGGATGAAAAGGGAAGAAAAAAAAGTTAGGAAGAAAGAAAGGGGGCGGGTGGGGAGGGGCAGGAGGAGGAGGAGGAGGAGGAGCAAAATGGCGGATATAGGCTTGATCACTTTTCACTCTGGAGACCGGTGAGTATTCCCGCGAAAATGAAGAAAATCGAAAGGTCGAACATTGTCTCTAATCAAGTTGGTGTGATCGGCATTGGGACGCGCCGTTTTCTCGATTCGATTGAACGGTCCGGTCGAATCGGCTGAACGTCATATATCCGTTCTGATAGTAGGTAGGGAAGAGGGTAGAGAGGAGGAAGAGGAGGAGGAGGAGCAGGCTTGTAGGTGGTAGATGGGGTTACAGGGTTGCCAGATCGCGTAATGAAATATGCGTGACGAGAGGTCCCACGAGTCCTCGACTCACACCACCATTACTCAGTTCAGTTGAGTTCGGTGCGGTTCGGTCCTGCTCAGGAAGGGTGGCAGCACGTTATATTATTCAATTATGTCATTCCAGTTATACGCACCAGCTACGAGAGCGGCAGAGCGAGAGGGTTTTACGGCGCAGACGCGTTTAACACGCACGGAGATGAGAGAGAGAGAGAGAGAGAGAGAGAGAGAGAGAGAGAGAGAGAGAAAGAGGGAGGGAAGGAGGATGGTCGGGAGGTAGAGAAAATGACGCGATTAGCGACGTAGATCGAAATAATCTCTGGAGTATATCTCTCGAAAAATCGATATCAAGCGAGCCGAGAAATCGTTATAATCTTCCCTCGGGAATCTCGCGATCCCATCGAGCCTTCCGCTTTTTCTTTTATTCCTACGAACGATATTTTATCGAACCATTTGGATATATTAAATCGAATAGGATCCGCGCCATTTTTGAAGAGACAAATCGCCCCGAAATTTTTATTGTTCCCGCGCTCCCACTAACGAACGTTTCGTTCCTATACTTGTTTCTTCTTTTTAATTTTTTTTTTTTTGTTTATTTTATTCTTTTATAATATCGAACAAAAACCTTTCGCGCTGCAACGAAATGTAGGATTTAAAAAAAATATATATATAAACGGGAGAATGTAACGTAGTTGAACGGGAATCACCCTTGTGCTTTGGCAACGTCGCAACCCGATACAGGCACAGAGAGAGAGAGAGAGAGAGAGAGAGAGAGAGAAAGAGAGAGAGAGAGAGAGAGAGAGAGAGAGAGAGGGTAGCTCGCAGTTTCCAGAGGGGAGCCATTATGAAATTGTAGTTACTCGATTAATTTCAACCCCCACGGGCGAATTATCATAAGATAATAGGCGCGGACTAATTCGTTTTCGCGCGGCCCGAGTTAGCGGTTCAATGAAATGTTTTATTGCCAATTAAAGAGGTGCTCTTTACTTTCCTACCCAAAAGGCATTGTATTAATTATTCAAAGAGGGCCGAAATTGCCAAGACGAATTTGAATTATATTCTCTATAGTCCTTCGTAATGGGTATTAAAAATATTTCAATAAATCTTCATCGATCACGAAATGGATAAATCTAATTTTCTATCTGTTATGTTATAATTAAAATCAGAGCAAAGAAAGAGCGAGGGGAGAGAGAGAGAGAGAGAGAGAGAGAGAGAGAGAGAGAGAGAGAGAGAGAGAGAGAGAGAAAGAGAGAGAGAGAGAGAGAGAGAGAGTTTATTAATTTTAACATTGAAAAATAGGGGAAGCTGTCCGTGCTAAATATAATACAAAGAATAATTTGTAAAAGGTTTCGAAGGTTTCGTCAAGAAGGGACTCGAAGCTTAGTTCAAATTTTCGAGGATAATATCGAATTCTGAAGTACCGAAGAAGGTATAGGAAAGATCGTTTCACGGTCAAATCGTTCGAGGACGACGACGACGACGACGACGACGACGACGACGAGAAGACGACGACGACGAAGGACAGTAGGTGTGATCAAGTCGAAAAAAGACGGTGAAACGACGAACGTGTGACGACGATGGCGACAGAGGCGAAGGATAATAAATCAGCGTGGCTGAGTTTTCCCGTGCCGATGACAAACACAATAAGTCCCAATTTCGGTCATTTATATACGGTACGCCCGGGATAATATGACGGCGGATCCTTTGTGCACACACGAGGGGGTGCCACGACGACGCCAGGAGTTCTACGGACGCACACGAGTGACGTCACTTACAAGGACATAAATCAAAGCGAAGGACGAAGCACGCCGACACCACCACCGCCATGCCGTCCCGGATGCGGCACCGATTCCCTAGGGAACGACCCTTGCCTTCGGAATATTCTCCTTTGACTTTCGAAGGACTCTTTTCGAATCTTTACCAAAATTCCTTTTACCTTTATGATCTACATCCGATTTTTCATCGGACAGATGGAGGATATATGTAGGTACGTTTTTTCTTTTTTCTCTCTCTTTTTTTTTTTTTTTTTTATATTCCATATACGTAGGAATACCTATCGCTTTGTCTTTTTTTTTCCTTTTTTCTTTTTCTTTTCTTTCTCCTTATTTTTCGACCGTAACGCAAAAAGTAGGAAACTGGATTGTTTTTCGTAAAATATGATTTTTCATCATGATGATTGACGGAATATGTATTTTAAAATATCCGTGAAATTAATCGTTTAAATCTTCTTCGTCCGTATATATAAATATTTCTTTTTATTCTCTCGAGAGACTCGGGTAATACAAAATAAAGTTTTTTTTTTTATCGGACTAACGTAAACTTTGTACGTTCGTCGAATACTCGCCGTACTAGAAAGCGGAGATCGCAATAGAAAGATTTCGGTCCATACACGAGTTGGTCGTTCGCGCGAGTCTATCGAAGTGAATCGCTTCTCTCTCTCTCTCTCTTTCTTTCTTTCTTTCTTTCTTTCTTTCTCTATAGATCAGATCTAGTCACGCGTGCAACGGAACTCGCACGGCAGGAACGAGCAAAGGCGCATTGCTCTCTTCCCCAACTAATAGTGCCTTTCGGTCGCGTGCGTATCCGTTTAAAAGAGGGAGACAACGTTTTGATAGGACGTTCCTAAGACCGTTTCCGATTTCCGGGATATGTCAATATTCGGAAATCTCTCGTTCACTGATATTTCTTTTCAAACCCATTCTAATATAACAATAATATGGACACATCAGACGTTAGACGTTATATATATACATACATGTATATATATATATATACATACATATATATATATATAATATATATATATATATACATACATATATATATATATATATATATAATATATATATATATATACATACATATATATATATATAATATATATATATATACATACATATATATATATATAATATATATATATATACATACATATATATATATATATATAAATTTATTTTTTTATATATATATATAAAATTTATCAACGATCAATAGGACCATCATTATGCACGTAAGGTACGTTAGAGAAGTGTTAGAAGAAAGGAAACAAATTTACAAAGAAACAAAAGAAACTAACAAACGAATTCCTTTACTGTCGAGGGATACAAGCTAATTGATGTAGATAGGTAAAATTTGTTTCTTATTATACCTGATGAATTTGATCTTTTGGCGAACGAAAAGAATAAGAAGAATAAAAAGAATAAAAAGAATAAAAAAAGATCAAAGCAAAAACACAATGGTCACTGGTGTTATAGAGATACATCATTCACAAAGAATAAACGTCATTGTTTAATAGTTTCAACGTAAATAACGTATTGTACGTACGCTTATCAGTCACGAAAATCATCGATAAGGTTTGGATTAGCCGTTAAGTGAATCGTCAAATCGTTTCTGCCTTCCCCAGGCTTGATGCATGGACACATGTATCGCATGCTGTGCAAACAGACCACGGGTGCACGATATCCCCTCCCTTCTTCGTTCCCCCTCCCCCTTCGTCCCTCCTCCCTTTACTCTCTTTTCACCATAAGTCCTATCTTCTTTTTCTCCCAGGGGGTTCTCCTTCACTCTTTTGCTCGTTCACACGTACATAGATGAGCTCTCGTGTTCTGTATATCTGTGTCTCTCTTTCTCCCTCCCTCCTCATTCTCTCTCTCTCTCTCTCTCTCTCTCTCTCTGTCTTTCACTTTGTTCTCTCCTTTTTTTTTCTCTCCTCGTCACTTAGCTCCGTTCGATTCCTCGGCTACTTTTTTTTTTCTTCTCCTCCCCGAGAGTCGCATCGGGCTGCCGTCTGTTTATCCAGCTGCCGTATTTAAATGTCTCTCGGCTCCTCTAACGCACCGTAAAATTATATGCAAAAATCCCTATAAAATATGTAAGTCCCCTCTAATGCACCGAGAAATTGTCGCGTTAGGTCGACTCGCCTATGGGATTATTATGTCGTCTTCGCGTGGCCCAATGGGATGAATGCTCGAAGATGTGAAAGAATGGGGGCCCCGATGAATATTCCTATTGGGGGAGTTTCCTCGTCGCAAAACAAAAAAAAAGAGAGAGAGAGAGAAAAGAAAAAAAGAAAAAGAATGCAATCCAATCGGATGTTACGCTCGACATTTAATGGAAGAACGAAAGTCATTCGTGATTCATAGACGAGTGAGATAATTAATGACTACTGTTTCTCTTTCTGTTTTTCCTTTCCTTTTTACCATTTTTTTTTATGCACAAAGTACAACAATTCCACGAACGTTTGTGCGAAATAAGATTTTAATGGTATAAAATTAAGCGAAGGACGATATATATATATATATATATATATTTTTTTTTTTTCAAATAAATTAATCGCTAATCGAGAAATTTTTGGATCGACTTTAATTTTATCTTTAAAGAAGAAAACACTGCGTTGTTCCCGACCAATTACTTTCCTATTTTTGTTGTTGTAAAGTCTTATCTATATAAATCCCAATTAATTTTTTTCTTCTATAAAGAAAATTACTAAAGAAACGTATATATATTTAAAAAAAAAATTAGATCACTCTCGATAATCTCAGGGAAGGCAAAAGCGTTCTCAATATCAAACCAGTTCGTTCGTTCGTTCGTTCGTTCGTCGCGGAAGGAAGGAAGGAAGAAAAAAAGAAAGAAAGAAAGAAAGAAAGAAAGAAAGAAAGGAAGAAAGGAAGAAAGAAAGAACAGGAGCGAGTCCTTCGAGGAAAGGAGAGGTACGACGTTTTTTCGTTGAGCGATTCGTCATAGTTTGTTATACGTGGAACTTACACGCGGAGAAGAGTCCGTATCAAGATGTGTGGTCCGGTAATTAACGGCTGGACCGTACCGCATTCAGAAGCATATAATATATCACGTCCGGCCCATCACCGCCGATACTACCGACGCGGAATTTGAAAAACCACTATCGCCGCTCTGGCGAATTAAGGAAGACAGATTGGCCGATAGAATGTTGCCGTGCTTTTTATCCTTGTCCGTCACATGTGCGAACTATCGCGATGAGATTTCTTTCGATGACGAATGTATCTATGTATGTACATACGTAACTTCTATATCGAGGTTTAAAAGAAAGAAAAAAAAAAAAAAAATAAAAAAGAAGAAAAATTTAATAACAGCTACGATCAAAAAGTTCTACGATCTTCATGGGTTTTATCCTTCCTTTTTTGTTTCTTTTTATAAATACTGCAGATTATATGCGAATAAAATAATAATAATAATAATAATAATAATAATAATAATAATAATAATAATAATAATGATGATGATGATGATGATGATGATGATGATGATGATGATGATGATGATGATGATGATGATGATGATGATGACGACGACGATGATGATAGTAATAATAACAATAATAATAATAATAATAATAATAATAATAATAATAATAATAATAATAATAATAATAATAATCATTATCATCATCATTATCATCATCATCATCATCATAATAGCAATAAAAATAATAATATTAATAATGATAATAACAATAATATGAAGTATATATCGTATAGTTCGGACGAAAAAATCAAGATCGTCGTAGATCCTCGCAGTTGGTGGCAACTTGGAAACCGAGAAAGTATATGAGTGAGTGAGAGAGAGAGAGAGAGAGAGAGAGAAAGGTCGGGATGCATAGCAATTTGTAGGTATCAGCTAGCAGGTTGTCAGGTGTCAATGGGGGGCCCGATGTCAGCAGGGGTTCCGTTGGGTAACGCCGCTAATACCAGGAGCGCTTATTCCGATGGCCCCCCGCGATTCCACGCCACGTTCCTTTCCTCTTTCTCCTCTCATTTTGTATCGTTTTATCTTCATTTCTGTCACCGTCTTTCCTTCTTCCCCTCCCCCCTCCCTCCTTTCTTTTCTCGTTTCGTAAAATATCGTAGTGTAGTATTCGAAGTGGCTTCGTTAAAATTTAAAAACTCGCCCGTTACCGCGCAATAAATTTCTACGATACTTAACAAGAAATCATTATAATATGATTTATGTATTTTTTCCACGTTCACTGCTTTGAGAAAATATTTTCTCAAATATTATAGAATATATAATATATGGGATCGATGGTAATAGATATGAAAGGTGAGACGTTAGTTCAGATTTATCGAAAATTTATGAACTACGATGATAATAGCGTCGTCGATGTGAAAAGTCATTCAATGAAATGTAGACCGAACGAAAGATCTGTAGCATCCTTCGAAATGTATCGTGTTAAATGATACGCCAAGTTGGAATGATATAATATTCGTTGAATAAATTAATGTAATTAATAAATTAATATAATTAATAAATTAATTTTATTTCAAGCAACCAATCGAATGACAGATTTTGTTCTTTTGTTTTTCTTTTCTTTTCTTTCGTCGATCATCGAGTCATAATAAGAAAAAAGGCAAAATGGAGAGAGAGGGAGGGAGAGAGAGAGAGAGAGAGAGAGAGAGAGAGAGAGAGACACAGAGCAGAGACAGAAAGACAGAAAAAAGGATAGAGAGAGAAAAGAGAAAAGAGGAAAGAGAAAAGAGGAAAGAGACGAGTTTGCTCGTACCATCGTCTATAGGATTAAAATAATCCACGTGTTGGACGTTGACATTGCACACTTTTGCCACGTCCATTGTATTAACATTGTAAGAACGATGCCGTACGATATGCTTATTACCGAAGCACACCGGATGGAGATCAATATTCATAAGTTAGCTGCGTTCGGTACGACACACTGAGCTCGCCGACTGTGGCGACCGGGCATTATTATTTTAATCAGTCCGTATAATGTCTAACTGCAAATTACATAGTGGATTCGCTTAACGACCGGAAGAAGCTACGCCGTCGCGGCCATCCCAGCCGGATGAGGAGTTACTCTACGAAACCGGAAAAAAGATATCCACGCTTCGCGACGTAATTCGACGCATTTTAAATGGACGGCCCGCGCGTTTCGTTTGATATCCAATTGTCGTAGGACTTTGCAGGTCGCCGTATTGGGATAAGCCGAATGCGTAATAATTCGCTCGCTTACTTCATTTTTTCCCTTCTTTGTTTTTTTTTTCTTTTCTTTTTATTTTCTCGTCCCTTCGGTCCAGCCGATCGACAAAATTATATCCCGCGTCAAATTTCTTTCGTTCTTTGTTACATAAGGATATCATTTTTCGCCGATCGTTGTTGAATTTTTTTTGAATATATATAACCTCTCAAGTACTTAAGTAAATGTGGTTTTTTTTTTTAGTTTCTTCTTTTCTCCTTTCTTCATCGGACTGTCACCTTCCGAGATCACCCTTATCGTTTGCGCGTTAAATTAAGATAAGAAAAATATGAATGTTCGTATATTTATTCATCCTTCATCGTTAATTTTTTCATTATAATTGAACCTTAATGACCGGATATATATGTGCATAATATGCATATATATATGCATATATTCATGTCATTTGAAATCCATTGACCTTTCATATTTATCCAGGCTTCTTTAACATTAACTTCCATATTTAAAAAACATCCAAGGTTTCGCATTCGCTCGTAAGGTTCACTTTTAATTTTAGCATCGTAATTCTTTATACATTAAAAGAAAGAAAAGAAGGACAAAAGAGAGAGAGAGAGAGAGACGAGAGAAACTGCTAAATGCGTCTCGAAATCCATTTCCCCGGGGAGAAAAAGAAAGAAAGATAGAAAAAAGAAAACGAAGATACAAAAGAGAAAGAGGAAAAGAAACGAAGTCTATCTCGTATTCGACGCGTGTACAGGGATCGTAGCTAACGATTTTCACGGTAATGATCGGAACATCTGCAATAAGGCGACATCATTTTTCACGATTTAATCCAGCTCGATCTGTTTCGAATCTCGCTCGCTTCTCCACCCCCACTCCCCTCCCCTTCTCCACGTCCCTCTCTCTACCGTTTCAGTCTGCCCTTATCGCGTTGAAAGTAGGTAAGAGAGAAAGAGAAAGAAAGAGAAAGCAAGACAGAGAGAGAGAGAGAGAGAGAGAGAGAGAGAGAAACGACTTTTAATTACCGACATATCACCGTCCGAGAAGAGAAGAAGGAGACAAAAAAAAAGATGAAGAGAAAGAAAAAGAAAAAGATCGAGGGTGGAACATCGAGGAGTTCGTTATTGATTGCTACCTTGTTTATTGTATATTTTAGATTTAATTCGAAGAGCCGGGAGAGCACCGGGTCAGAAGGCACGTTAAGAAAAGAGGGAGAGAAAGAGAGAGAGAGAGAAAGGAAAAAAGTGAAAGAGAGAGAGAGAGAGAGAGAGAGAGAGAGAGAGAAAGGTAGCGAGGCTGCAATAGCTGTCAAACGGTTTCTCGTTTTTAAATCCCTCTTGTAAAGTAAAATGAGACAAGGCTCTCTCTCTCTCTCTCTCTCTCTCTTACTCTTTTACTCTCTCTTTTCTGCTCTCACCGTCGTTTCTTCCTCACTCCTCGCGCTCTTTCGTAGATCGTAGAACCAATCCTCTGCTCTCGGAGGGTCGCAAAAGGTGGAAGCAGAAGCTCTCGTCATCCTCTCCTTTTCTTTCACCCACAACCACCATCATCCCAGGAACTACCCTTGCGATCAGCCCCTCTTCTTCTTCTTCTTCTTCTTCTTCTTCTTCTTCTACTTTTTCTTCTTCTTCTTCCTCTTCTTCGTCTCTGATAATTCGCGTCAATACAATCGTGTACTCTTTTCTCCCTCTCTCTCTCATTCTATCTATCTGTATCTATCTATCTTCTATCTTTCTTTCCTTTTATCTATCTGTCTCTTCCTCTCTCCTTCTCTGTCTCTCTCTCTCTCTTTCTATCTCTCTGTAGCACCCTCTTCGTCAGATGGGAGGAAGGTGCTCCCGAAGATTTAGCGTTTGACAGTTTTATTGGCCGGTGTCGATTGGATTTCGAAATCATGCCGCGAACGTAGTATCTCGCGAGATATCCTCTCGATACTTTCGAATCTCGGGCGTGAACCGAAAGATTTTACGGTCCGTGAATGAAAATTCGAATTAATTCTATGATCTCGCCATGAGGGTGGCGACCGAGATAATAGAAATTATGGAAAGTTTTTTTTTTTTTTCTTCGAGATCTTTATTGATTCTTCCTTACTTTTCCTTCTTTTCCACATTTCTTCGTTTTTTTTCTTCTCTTTTTCTTTTCCCATAAATACGAAACAAATTTTTGAGATGGACGTCGAGGGATAAGTCGACGAATTGATGTGTATGAGTGCAAATGAAAGAAAATGAAATAAACTAGCTGGTTGATCCGTTAAAGGTAGGAGAGGATAAAACGTGGTATCGACTTGGAAAAATTACACCAACTCTTTTCTTCAAACACATATATATATACATATATATGCATGTATGTATATATGTGTGTGTGTATATATATATATATATATATATATATATAGCTATATATGTACTTCTGCACCAACCTGCTCGATCTCATTACAGGTAGTACCTACCTACCTACCTACCTACCTACCAACCTACCTACCTACCTACCTACCTACCTTCCTACCTACTATCGTTTGTGAGGATCGACAATCGCGGAATTTCATTTGTAGGCCGCGTGGTGTAGTGATAAATAACGGGGATATAAATGACGTATGTACGTGCGTAAGTTTCGAGACACAAGTAACTATAGATATACACATACATTCTGCTACATAGCTACATAACGTGTATTTACGCTGACGGTTATATAGAATATACATGTATGTATGTGTATCGTGCAAACTGTTAAAACTCGCTGCTCGCAAGGACGAGAAGAGGTAGTACATAGACTTATTTAATAATTTATATTATGCACCGTGGACATAAATCGATGGTCCGAAAGGGCAAAAAGAAGGGCATGATGTATGGGCTAATTTGACGTATCGCGGGGGCCACCGATCGTAGCCTCCATGTATGGCTGAATGACCGACTGTAAATTACTGGCACGTCGTGCAAAAAGCGTCGGGAGGGTCTCGAGGTTCTCTTGACTGACATTCGACGTCCATCGGCGTCGAAGTCTCATCGACACTCGAATCCCCATTAGCTTCGCTCGATGTAAACGTTAAATCGACCTCTCTTCGAAGGATCTTCTCTCTTTCTTTATCTTTCTTTATCCTTATTCCACTTTTCCATAGGAGAAACCTGCCCTTCTCGAGGACTTCCAATTTCGTAGTTGCTTTCGTTACGCTGGAACGAGCTAAGCTATCGAACATGTTTCTTATATTTTTCTAATATATTACTTATACAACAGATAAAATTACGGTGATTAATTGGTCTCCTATATATATATATATATATATATACACATAGGTTTTACGTTATCCTTAGAAACTATTAGTTATTAGTTTCGTCATCAATTAATAGATATAAAAAGAAATAGAGTAAGGTGTCGATGTTGTAGTTGTAGGATGAATTTTTTCGTTGGTGAATGACTCCTTTTTTTTTGTTTTTTCGACAAATTCGATCGAATGAAACAGTAAAAAAAGATAGAGGAAGAGAGAGAGAGAGAGAGAGAGAGAGAGAGAGAGATAAAGGTAGTGGGAGAGATAGAGTAAAAAATATTTGTTTAAGCACGGATTACTACGAACTATAGGGAACGCATTCTGCGGCGACGTTTTTGTCGCGGAATTTGTTGGACCACCGCCGAGATGAAGCTGTTCTTTCTCTCGCTCGAACTACTATTTCCTTCCTTCCTTCCTCACCGTTCGAGAAGTGGTTCTTCCCTCTCTTTCGTAAAATTCTCACGCGTGCCTTCGACGGAATCGAGGCCACCGCGAGAAAAAAACTGCTCGGCTTGTGTCTCCTGGTGTACGGACGAATTTCTGAGATCTTCGAATTGTTGCTCGATGCGATTCGTTCCTTTTTTTTTTTTCTCTCTTCCATTCCTTTTCTTTCTCTTTTCTTTTTGTTTTTCTTTCGTTTTGGTTTCGAGAAACAATTAATTTAATAACGATAATAACGATAAATGGATAATAACGTTAGCTGGTGGTCATTAAGGCAATTAAAAGGAAATAAGATAAAACATATCCAATGAAATATTGTCACGAAACGAGAATAAGCTTATAAATAAGATTTCTTTTTTTCATTATTCCTTTTATTTGTATGAAATATTTTACAATATGTAAAAAAGATTTTGAAAATATCGTACGGTTCATCGAATATATAAGACGTTCGTTGAATTTATTTCAAACGGAGGAATAAATTCTAAATAAAAATTCAACGATCCAATGTACCAAGAGCAATATATATATATATATATATATATATATAATTCCTATAGAAAAGATTTCAATCATAGGGAAAAGAATAATAGAATACTCGGGGATAGGGTAGAAAACACAGAGGAGCATCTACCTTAGGAAGCCACCCACGGAGCGAGAAGATCCGAGTGAGGATTTCTCTTGATCATTTCGATCGCGCCGGCTCGCCTTTATGTGCATATTATGTATTTATTATGGCGGCCTACCGAGAACCGGTGCGACAAAACCATAGGAGCCTTAAAGGAGTAGAAGCCCGAGCATCGTCGTTTTGCTCGAAGCACTGAGGGAGAAGAGAACCCCACACTCTTCTCGTTCCACGTAATGTTCTGATCCTGGCGGGTCGCTTGCTTCTCTCTCTCTCTCTCTCTCTCTCTCTCTCTCTCTCTCTCTCTTTCTCTCTCATTCTATCTCTTTCTATCTTTCTATCTCCTTCTCTTCTCTACATCTGTGTCCTCGTCGTTCGTCGTGGGGCTCATTAATTGACACCGCGATACTTGCCCGGCCCGATCTTGGTGGTCCACTTGCCTTTAACGATACCCGGACTCTCATCGATTTCGATCCTTGTCGCCGGACCGATCGCGATCTCCTCGCCGATCCGCAGGAAAGCTCGCGAATCATCTCGCAAAAAGATCCTTCACGGTTCTCCTTCTATTTATTTCTCCTTTCATCGTTGCGAAACATTCAGGAATCTCGCGAAGAAAGGAAAACGGTGTGTGTTCGTTCGTTTGATTCCATAGAAAATAAGAGAAAGAATAAGAAGAATAAGAAGAAATAGAGGAAGAAGAAAATGAAGAAAGATGACGAAGGATGACGAGGAAGAAAGAATTGGAGATCGTTTAAAACTTTTCTCCTCGTGAGAATATGGAAGAGAAAAAAAAAAAAATAAAATAAAATAAAATGAAAGATTAAAGCCAGGAATTATTTCAGTCGAATTATACTACAGGGAGTTATCGTTAAAGAGGGATTTTTTTGTTTTTGGTTCTCTCAATTCTCATTCGAGTATTACAAATTTTGATTAGATCAAACGAGAAGGCCAATGAAGTGGAGTACGATAAAAAGAGATGGAGTATCTCGAGAACGAAAGATTCATCGACTTGACAGAGTAATTCTCTGCCTTCGTCGAAGGCAGTTTCAAATTCAAAGAACTCGACTCGAAATTCACGGAATTCGACGTTCGAGCGGTTCTGATGAGAATCTCTTGGTGAAGTACGATACTTTGCTTTGTATCTCGCAAAAGGACTGGTGTCTCTACTTTTATCTCTTTTTCTTCTTTCTTTCTTTTTCTCTTTTTTTTTTTTTTTCTTTTTTTACTATTTCCTTTAAATCAGTTAATTATCCATTTTCAATTATTTCATCGAAGTTTTTATCTTAATCAATACGACTTTATTGATAGTACCAATTAATAAGTTTTGTTAAACCTTAAAATTATATTTATCAAATCAGTCTTTTTTAAAATCCAATTCAAACGAGGAACGGAAACGTATAAATATATATATATATATATATATATATATAAAGAAAAGAAAAGAAAAGAAACGGAACGAAACGAAAGAAGGAAAGAAATCGAAGAAGAGAAAGAAATTCTGTCGATTTCGTAGATTTTTCTCGTTTATTCGTACAGGACGAAATCTAAACGAAGAACTTTCGTACACCTCACGTACGATGCTTATTGTTACCATCCCGGGTTTTTCTCTCTGAACGTTGTCATACATTTATTGGACAATCTGTAAGCGACGAACGGACGGACGAACGGACGGATACAAGTCCAAGTTAGAGTTAGCTCGGTGAGGGTGATGATCGTTCGGTTACACTCGCGTCCTACTGGAACTGGGCCGATTCTCATAAACGCATTTACATTCCTTTCAATGTCGTGTCCACGTTCACCAAAGGCCACACAGTGAATTGCTATTCCGGGCCCGATTCGTTCGATTTGTCGGACGCCTCTAACAACCATAAGTTCTGCGCACAGAATTCGATAGCAGATGCGTAACAGAGAGGAACGAAGAAGGAAAAAAAATATCGAAAGAGACAGCGCGCGCGCGCGCGCGCGGGCGAGAGAGTAAGAGAGAGAGAGAGAGAGAGAGAGAGGTATAGGGAGGAATCGAAAAGAAAAGAATGGAAGAAAAAAAAATGAAAAAAAAAGAAAGAAAAAATCGAATTTCGTGTAACGGAACGAGGTGATATTATTATACGACTTTTTGATTCTCTTCTCACGTTCCCTCACATCTCGGGATCGATTAGACGACGGCGGCACGAATTTTGTAAAAAAAAAAAAAAAAATCCTAATCGTTTTCTAACTGATGAAAAGAACAAAATAGAAGGAAAACAAAAAGAAAAAAAGAGTAAAAAAAGAAGAAGAATAAGGAAAAAAAAATTAAGAAGAGAAAGGAGAACGTTGTGGATGATGACGCGTTCGCGCGTAAGTATTCAAAGATCGATCGAAAGTTGGCCCGTTTCTCGACAAATTGTTATTCTGCCCGTCGACGATGTAATAATAAATTATGATTCTCTTTTGAAATAGGTGGGTGCCATGGAGGATTCCTAACGGGGTCTCGTCTCTTTCTCTATCTCTCTCTCTCTATCTCTCTCCCTCTCTCTATCTATCTCTCTCTCTCTCTCTGACTCTTTCTCTCTCTCTCTATCTCTCTCTCTCTCACTTTCGTGTTCTCTCTTCTCTCTGTCTCCGTCGAAGCGAGACTCTATATTTACGATTATAATGTCCGCATAGCATTATTTCGATCTGGGAAACGCGAGCATGACGGAATGCCAGTCGGGCTATCATGCCGTCGCATAACAATACTTAACCGTTGGTACACATCGGCCACAGTGTTGCACACGATGGACACGACGAACACGCATTGATATTCGAATCAGATATGAATATGATTATAGCGAGTAAAATGCGAGTTGAACTCCTCTTCGCATAACATGTATCTATCTCTTTTTCCTCTTCCTCTTTCGAAAAGAAAATAAAAAACAAAAAAATTAAAATAAAAAATAAAGGGATATAAATAAAAAATGCATATATATATATATATATATATATATATATATATATATAAGATGATAACTCGTAAAAATATAATTTTATGATCATCATCATCGTGTCATTCGAATTATGATGCGAATGTGATTAGAGAGAGATAGAAAGTAAAATGTGATTTGTACCCTTCTTCGCATAGTATCTCTCTCTCTCTCTGTTACTTTAAACAAATAAGACTCTTATATCCTTCACTTTCAGATAGTCATCGTATCGTCATCGGTTTCGAATCTTCGTATAAAAGATATTCATACATTCGTTTTCTAAAAAGAAAGAAAAGGATAAGGATCGATAAGACGTTACGTTGTTAGACGAACGAACACATGATAGTTCTTCTCCCATGAGTATAATGGAGAATCGTGCACGCGATGAGTTACTTTGAATCCTACTGGTTATCCTGGAAAATTGCACGGGTTCGTTTCCTTTCTTTTTCTTTTCTTTTCTATTCTATTCTATTCTATTCTTTTCTTTTCTCGTCTATTCTATTCTATCGAGAAAGAGCCGGATTACATCGTCGAATGTGATCCGTGTCACGAGTATATTCTCTTAAGAAAGTATTCAGCGTGACTTGACTGCGATTACCTTTCTAAACGCCTCCACGAAATTAGTGTATATCAATTGGTACATTTCCGTCGTCAAGAGAAATGGAGATAGAAAAAGAGACAGAAAGAAAGAGAGAGAGAGAGAGAGAGAGAGAGAGAGAGAAAGATAGGAAAAGGGACAAACCAAAAAAAAAAGTGAACCGGTCCTATCCTGGATGGTAATAAATATTAGTGGCCCACCCGTTGGTTAAGAACGATTGTAATTTCCAAGGAGCGTACGGTGCATTAGAACATGATCGTGTATGTGACACGCCACTTTGGTGTCATGGTGTTCCGCATCGTGCGTGGGAACCGTCCAGGTCACGCGTCTACGAACCGCGTGCGGAATTGTTAAGTGGCCTAAGGAAACATTAGCTTGCCTTAGGCGATAGACGAATGTCTACGATCTATCGTAGTTCGTTCTTAGTGCACTCGGAATTGTCACGTCTCAATTCGATACATTAGAGACGAGCTTCGAGATTCTTACCATACGATTTTGCGATTAAATATCGTACGTACCAACGTTATGGCTTAAGATGCGGTTTTTTCATAGATTTTCTTTTCATACTCTAAACAATTTTAGATTTACATTGGATACAGTCGCATAATTATCCGTATATAGGAACGATATGAATATAAATAAAAAAAAAAAAAAGAAAAAAAATGTTTTAAGCGATAACACATACCGAATTTGTAATATAATTAATTATTATTTAGATTGAAATGGGTTGATTGTCGATTAAAATCTTAATGATCTTAATTCGAGGTAACTAATTATTACAAATTTAATTGAAACTATTCGAAATATCTGAAATTATTCGTTTGGTAGTAGGTAGGGGCCAGAGGATCGGCATGAAATGCAACGATATCTTCGCGACTCTATTCCCGTTGTATAATTTTGTAATTAGCAAATTACTTTCAGTTCGGGAGACAGCTGGAACGCGAGGAATCTTAGGGCGAACCGTTTCCGTGGCTCTTTTTTATCGTACCATCCGTTCGAAGCTGGCGCGTTCCGTCATTATAATTCCTCTCATAAATTTTTCTTAATATCGCAAAACGTCCAAGATGTATCGGTATTATTCGTTCTTAGTATCGTTTACGTAACGTCATTTATAGATTATATTTTAAAGTGAAATCTTTTTCTTTATGCATTAACGAGAGTATGAGAGATAGCAAAAGGTATCTTCGTTCGATTGAAAGTATTGAATGATTGATGATCTAAATACAGAAAGCGTGTTTCGAAAGTAGACTAACAATCCCACTACGTGATAATGGTATCGTTATATTATTATTTATTTAACGACGGACGAAGAAGATTTAACTCTTTTGTTTTTTTTTATATATACATATTAAAATTCGTAAGAGAAGAAAAAAATATTACGTGTCGGTCATCGAGTGAATATCGAAATAAAAATAACGTCGAAAGTAATATTCGTCGCGATCTTTAAAAAAAAAAAAAAGAAATAAAAATTCGAATTAAGAGTCAAGTAAGAAATTTAAGCCGAGTGTAAAATTTGGTATGTAACAATTTCTCGTCGATACATACATCCGACTTTTGTTCATGCGTTTGATCGTTAAGAAGTACCTAGTAGATATTCGTGACTTCCTCAGGGATCGTTTCTCCAGTCGGACGAAGGGGACGAAATCGACGCGAGAGTTTCGCACATAAATCTGGTCTACCTATGGGACGAATCGCTCTTGGGAGTTGGTCCACGTTGGTTTCCGTGAAAGAGTAGTCGCGGAAGTCTTTCACCTATCTTGAGGTATCGTCGAGAGAAAGAGAGAGAGAGAGAGAGAGAGAGAGAGAGAGCTCGAGTACACAGTCTTTGTTTCAACGAATGATTTAGAATCGGTTTCCCTTCTTTTCGTTACTTTGATCATTTATTCATGAAGATTTAGCGACGTTGGGTATTGTTCCGAGACAATACTATTTCGACCGTAGAAATAAACGATTACAAAAAAATAAGAATAAAAGGAAAAAAAAAAAGAAAGAAATAAAGACAATAGTAAAAACAAAAATCTACCCAGCGTCCGAAAATAGTTCGAATCATCGTTTGGTGAATTTATTATTCTACAATAGTACTTAAAGGATCCATCATGTTTTCTCGTAAAAACTTTTCCAATGATACCTACCCACTCGGTTTCTATAACAGTAATGGGAGGGACATTAATGGATGCGAGAAACGCGTAGGAAGTTTTCACCATTCCCGCCTTTTTACGGGAAACGCATAAAAACGCGATGGAAGTCCGACTGCTCGCCGAGAGATGGCGACCCCCAGTCATTGCCTTGCGAATTTCATCTTGAAACTTAAGTACTTACGTATGTCTCATCGTCGTATATCCCGACTCTAATATGTCTCTCTACGTTAATTTGAAATAATCGTCGATTAATTGGTATAACGATAAGTTAGGTCCTCGTAATCGATCCGACGAACAAATACGCGAAGAGGCAAGGGTCGGAAATATATATTCGTGAAAATAACTCGTATTAAAGTATCCCCCTTGGACGAATCTAATTTCCTGTCGGCCGACGGTCCATGATCCATTTCTATTATGAAAAAATTTATACGCCTATAAAAATAACAAAGACAATACGAATAGAAAGAAATCGAGAGAAACGAAATAACGAGAAACTATGTCGAAGACCGATCGAATTTCCGCTTTCACGCTGCCGTATTTCATGGCGTCGTCTGCCAAGTCTTATGCATCACTATCGTGCCAAATACCTACGTTCTATTTGTTTTCCTTTTCCCGGCGCCGCATATAGAGTTCGTATTATTTTTATCTGGTCATTCACAGTTACCGTTCCGATCGATAATCATCCCTGTTAAGTTCGTAAAAATATTCTTTTTAAATATTCACGTATTATTGTATACGTAACGTTATCGTAGAAATATTTCGCGAGTTCTATTTTAACTAGACAAAATCGACGATCCGATCGAAATCCAATCGATTTTTATTCGATCTTTCAAAACCGATCAGCATATCAGTAAATGCGATCTATCCTTTTTATAATCTATTTTTTTGTTTTTAATTTTAGTATCGATATACATACATACATACGCGCGATCGATGATTGACTTTTTATAATCGATTATATAGTTTAGTCGTTATTCATCATCACGAGATGATCGAACATTTTCTTTCTGCATAGTAATAAATACGATCTTATATCTACAGTCTAATATTATTCGACATTGCAATATTTAAAATTAGCATCACGTTTCATATTAATATCTATTTCGTATATGACTTTGAAATAACGATGATACGACTCTTAAATATCTTTCTACGTAAAAAAAAAAACGATCGAATTATCTATCGCGTATAATAAAAGAAAAGGAAAACGAGTAAAGTGAAGAAATAGAAGCATTGGAAGAAGAAAAAGAGTTAGAAAGAGAAAGATAAAAAAAGAATAAAAAAAATTCGAAGTCTAGTATAGTATATCTCACAAGTCAGTTAATTTGCATCGTTGGATAGCGGAGCATCGAGTACCATGAATACACACATATATACGCGTGATGGCAGAAAGCTATAATTATTAGTGCACGTCGTCTGTGCATCTAACGTGCTCGTTTATAAAGGGTCGCGTCCCTTTCCCCCGCCCCTCGAGACGGACTTACCCCTCTCAAGTCGAATTGCACCTCTCCGTGTCGGACTCTCTCTCTCTCTCTCTCTCTCTCTCTCTCTCTCTCTCTCTCTCTCTCTCTCTTTCCTAAGAAAACGATTATGAACCAGAGACATACCGCAAAGATGAAATTCCTTTGTTCCAATCTGCTTTCTCTGTACTCTCTGCTCTGCTCTCTTTCGAGCGCACAAGAGAGCTAATTTGTCTGGCGGAGTCTGCTTTTATATATAGATTAGAACTGTTGGACGTTGGCGATAATACGTAACGAACTGACATAAATGAATGATCTGTCGATCGATCGATCGATAACAATTAAAGCGAATTCTTTCTACGTCGGTGAAGTGACAAATCTGTATGTGAATGGGAAAGAAGGAAGACAAAAAAATGAAAAGAGATAGAAATTAATTTTTATTCTTACTTTGCGTTCAGTCTCTCTCTCTCTCTTTCTCTCCCTTTTTTCTTTATCTATTCATTTATTTATCTCTCTCATTCTCTCTACTTGCAATTCAATTTGAATCGCGAGAAAATCGCGAAAAACGCATTTCTCGCACCCACTTTCCATATCGAACGTCAAAATAGCGTCGGCGTAGTTGCGCGAGCGCATTCCAACGAAAGAATTAGCATCGTTAATTAACGTAACGTGACTGATTGCGATACCGGGAGTAATGTAGTACGTGTATACTCATGGAAGGAGATATTTGTTGAATGTATTTCAAAAAGAGATAAAGAGACGTGGATATATAAAACTTATAAACTATATATACGTCTCTATATAATATGTGTATATATGTGTGTATGGAGAGGTGTATAAGATTTTTATCAATGAGAATACTGATGATGAATTAAATCCGCCATTGTGCCCTTGTAACATATTAATGATAAATCATGTACAATTTGATTTGGTTTTGTTTGTTATTTTGCAGCTTTGTTTTAATGCCTCTCGTGAATCTTCGTACACGTGTCACACTTGAAATATATATACTTATGTATGCACTTATCCACGTACACACGTATATGTACATACATACATACGTACGTATAGTATACATCAAGAGATCTTGGAAGCGACTAATCACCGTTTTCCTCTCGTTTCAGCTTTCACGTTCGGCCTATTCTTGAACTTGGACTATGCGAATAATCGCACGTATGAGGGAGAACCAAAGGACGTCCTTTTAATCTGTATCTCTCTCTCTCTCTCTCTCTCTCTCTCTCTTTCTCTCTCTGTCCTTTTTCTTTCTTTTTCTCTTCTTTTTTTCTCCTTTATTTACAGTCATTTCCGAGTTCGTACGGTACGTGCCGTGCACACGCACGCGCAACAACGAGAGAGAGAAAGTTGGCAGGTTTAGGAGCTGGTCGAACGCCGGGCCCGCTAGATTTATCGTGGATTGTCATCCAATACAGAGTTATACGCGGGAAACGTAAATCCAGTTCCACGAATGCGAATATCAATTTTCAGAGACTTCATCTGGAGAAGAAGAAAGAGAGATAGACAGACAGACAGACAGACAGACAGATGGATAGATAGATAGATAGATAGATAGATAGATAGATAGATAGATAGATAGATCGATCTACGTCCATATAAAGTGTACCACAGTTTATGAATAAGAAAAGAAAAAAAAAAATTGTACTGCATGAATAGTTAAGGTAATAGGTATGTAAGTATATAGAAAATAAGATAAATATGAGGGAGATAAATGAAAAGTAAGATAAACATGAAAGAAATAAATTGAAAATAAGATAAATATGAAGATAGTATTTAGAAGGAATTGATGGTAGTTATCGTTTCTTTTCTCTTTTTTTTTTTGTTCTGCTTTCCTTTTTCTATTTTTTTTTCGACATTATACACGGGTATCGACACTCCCAAAAGACATTAAATCTTTCCGGTATACATATATCTTAACGGAGGAACGGCAAACACAGAGTTCCTCCATAGGGGATTTTATAATCCAACCGTGGCCGTAACACGGCGCCGTTCATGGCGCAATCCTGCGGAACTATGAAATTCTGACTAAACAAATCCATAAATCAAGTCCAATAATAGTCCTGCATCTTCTTACCGCGTGTTTCTGGTACGTGTTTCCCTGGGCTCGACAGCTGTTAGCTCGTCGCATACGTACGTTCGCTATGATTCCTCGTAGTCATTCTAGCATAAAACGATTCGATATTATATTAAAAGAGAGAGAGAGAGAGAGAGAGAGAGAGAGAGAGAGAGAGAGAATTCATTTCGTAGATTTTCGTAGAGACGAATGTTTGATGTCCGAACAAATTCTCGCCATGTTTGGCCCGAGAAAAGCGGCGGAAAGAGTCGAAAGAACGCATGGCATATCGCACGCTCCGATTGGCTAATTGAGAAACCCAATAGTTCTAAATTAATCGGTATCATTAATAGCATGCGCCGCGCGCTCGACGACGAAGACGACGACGACGACGACAACAACAAAGACGACGACAACGACAACGACAACGACAACGACGGAGACGACGACGACGACGAAGACGACGACGACGACGACGAAGACGAAGACGACGACGACGACGACGAAGACGACGAAGACGACGATAACGACGACGACGAAGACGACGAGACAGGCAAGCGAGCGAGCGAGCGAGAAAGTAAGCAAGTAAGTAAGCAGGAAGGGGCGGGTCGAGAGAGAAAGAGTGAGGAGAGGGTGCCAGGGAGAAAGATAGAAAGAGAAAAAGAGAGATAGAGAGAAAAACGAGAGAGCTTAGAAAGAGTGTGAGCGATCGAAGCCGAGAAGAAGAAGAAGAAGAAGAAGAAGAAGAAGCATTTAAGAAGTCGACCCAGCATTCCGGCAGCTCGTGCGAGAGAGAGAGATAGAGAGAGAGAGAGAGAGAGAGAGAGAGTGAGAGAGAGAGAGAGAGAGAGAGAGAGAGAGAGAAAGAGTGAGAAAGAGTGAGAAAGAGAGAAGCCCTCGCAACGATCCCTCTGTGTCTGCCAGCTAAATTTATCCTAAACGATGGATGAACAATGGTTACATAAATAGAACAATATGCGTAGCAGCCGAGCGAGTGAGTGGAACTCGTTCAAAAGTCACTTCGCCTTTGCTCTTTCTCTCTATTTCTTTTCCTGCTCTTACTTTCTCTCTCTCTCTCTCTCTTTCTTTTTCTATCTATCTATCTATCTGTATCTCTCTCTCTCTCTCTCTCTCTCTCTCTGTCTCTCTTTCTCTCTCTCTTTCACTCTCTCATACCGTCTCCCTCGGGAGATCGTACAGAAGTATCGCGCTACCCGACTTCTCTCTTCGCGAATTATAATTAACCCTTCGTACGGTCTTTGGGCTTTTATCGAGCCGCGACGTCCTTCGATTTTTCGACGCTGACGATGTCGTTGTCGTTGTCTTTGTCTTTGCTTTGTCGTCGTCTTCGTATTCGTATTCGTATTCGTGTTCGTCTTCTTCTTCTTCTTCTTCTTCTTCTTGTTAACTGAAACGTAGACTCTCGACGACACATCCTTCCTTTTTATTCCAATCCAAATAGTTCTCGTCTCTCTCATGATTCTTTCTCTCGGTATCCGCTCCATTAGCGAGACTCCAGTGGATGCTCTATATACGTTTTCGGTGTATCACGCGACGATCCCTTTGACCTTGAGAATAGCGAGACCGATACCGCATACCCTGTGCCGAAAGGAAGCGAATGAAAATTTTCTTGGTTTTCGGGGTGCACGGGAGACGAGTTGAGAAGAGGTGAGGATCAATAACCAGGAGGGCACCGATCGTACGGAGGTCAGGACTGTATTTTCTGGCAAAGAAAAGCGAGCTGTCTGACTACTCTCTGTCAAGAGACAGTCAGATAGTGCATGTACGTGAGAGAGAGAGAGAGAGAGAGAGAGAGAGAGAGAGAGAGAGATGCACCGATGATCGCATAAATCCACGACGCGACGATGGTGCTGCGAGTGAGAGAAAAGGAAAGAGCCACAGAGAGAGAAAGAGAGAGAGAGAGAGAGGGAGAGAGAGGGAGAGGGCGGGCATGGGGCGGGACGAGGAGGGAAGGGGGAGACAGCGAAGACGTATAAATACGTACTGGGGCGTGTTGTGATATTAATACAATCACGGATCACTCCCGGGTTAGCCGGCAGCCGCGCGCAGACACTAGATTGTCTGAATCGGGGTGAACGACTTTATATAGCATAGAAGAGAAAGGCAATAAGAGAGAGAGAGAGAGAGAGAGAGGGAGAGGGAGAGAGTACGTTCTCTTCTTACTATTCGTTTCGCTTACTGTCGAGATTCGCTTGTTCGCGCCTGTAAATCAAAGCCTGTCTACGTTAGAGCGATATATGCAACTTCTATCTACCCGACGATCGTTAGCAGAGGGTAAACGGGGAAAAAAAGAAAGAGAGCGAGGAAGAGAGAGAGAGAGAGAGAGAGAGAGAGAGAGAGAGAGAGCGAAGAAGGAGAGAATACTTTTGGTAAAAGCTGTTGAAGACGATGACAGACGTTAGACGGGATAATGCAGTAAAGTTAAATGTTCGATCATCTCGAAATAATCCACAGGAACATATGATACTTCGAATAATTTCTTACAATATCGATCTATTTTAATATCGAAGATAATGATAATATTTATTGATTAGATATCGATAATATTGTCTAACATCCCAATGCAAATACGTGTCGTTACGTGATGCGATCATCGCAGTTAATAAAAAGATCGAAACTATATCAATTTAACGAACTATTCTCTTTGATTTTTCAACGCGTTGTTCTTATCGTTTTTACGAACTAATGTTAGTAAGTACTTATCTATTACTTGGATGAAAATTAAAAAAGTAGAAAGAAAAACAAATAAAAAGTATCCGACCAAAAAGCCGAGCGGAGAGTATACACTTTAGAAAATAAGCTTTCATATTCGCGTTTAGGGGTAGGCAACGTTGAACTTCGGAATTAACGGCAAGCATGCTGGCAAAAGGGAGAGCGGGCGGGTTGGAGGGATAGGGGTGGGATAGGCGATCGAGGTTGATTCGCGAAGCGGAAGCAATCCGCGTTGCCCTCGGCCTCCTCTATTCCTCCTCGCCCACCCTCACTGATCGGTTCCCTCCTTCCTCGTAGTAATCGGCAAGCCGATCAACCGGAACCTCTTCGATCCACCCACCCGAACCACAAGTATCCTTCGCTCGAGACCGCTCCTTCGACTGGCAATCATGCATTTACTCGAACGCTCCCTAATCCCTCGAGGACTCTTCCTCCCGATTCTCTCTCTCTCTCTCTCTCTCTCTCTCTCTCTCTCTCTCTCTCTCTCTCTAGCCATCTCCTGTCCCGTCGTTTCTGCATTTTCAGAAGACTGCTAGCTGTTCCGATCCTAACACCGGTTTAACATTCGACGTGTAAGAGTATGCGCTTGGCTACGGCTGACAAACACGCCTGAACTGCCTCGTTCGAGCTTCGTAAAACGATACGATACTGTTAGAGGACAGAGACAGACAGACGGAGAGAAAGAGAGAGAGAGAGAGAGAGAGAGAGAGAGAGAGAGAAGTAGAATATGTATTAACGACGAGTTTGAACATGCTTTGTGAAGCAATTCTACTCTTTCCTGGATCTTCGAGAAGTTCTCGACGAATTAGAGATATGCGTGTTCCGACCCCGATTCTTTTTTTTTTTTTTTTTAATACTCAGCAACTTTTTCATTCAATCGAATTTTTCATTATTGGTAATTACGGGTTATAATTTTGTTTTTATTTATTTTTTTTTTTACGAAGTAACATCGATTTTGATCTTCGAACGTCTATCTTTTTTTCTTCGCGTATTTTCTTCTTTTTAATAATACTTAATAATATGTTTGTTGTGTATGTGTGTGTGTTACTTAATACATATTTTTGGTTTGATGAATTTTTTAGTGGGTATGTATTACATCGAACAAACGTTTGTTGATAGCCATACTATCCACTTCCGGTTTGGAAGAATTCTCAACCGTTCCCGGTCTAACATGTTCTCCCTCTTCTCGTTTTTCTTTATTTTCTATTGGCTTCTTCCGTGGTTATATTTTCACCGTCTAACTAAGTCTCGCAACGCATCAGAAGTTCATAATATTTTAATAATGACGGCTACCTGCCACCGGCACCAGCCGTCGCCATTATGATGTTAATGCGACTCCGATACGCATCAACGTTACATCGTCGAGCGGTCGTCGTGCTCCAGGTGCCGGCGACCAATTGTCTCGCATTGTTGTTCGACCCTCCGAGCCTCTCTCTCTCTCTCTCTCTCTCTCTCTGTCTCTCTACGTCTCCCTCCCTCCCTCTTTCTTTTTCTGACCCTCTCTGACTTTTTCTCTCTTTTTTTTTTTTTTGTATCGCATGCGCATAACGTTTCGCACAACGCGAATCTAAATTTGGTTGGGTAGCTTCTTTACACCTTGCCCGGTAGCCATCTTCGGGGGAACACTATAATCATTATTCCTAGCATTGTTAATCAAAGAAATGAATGGATCATTTGTAGATCATGTAATTATAATGAGACACTGTCCGGGGATATTCTTTTATGAAAATGAATAATTTCTTTTTCTCTTCCTTTTCCTTCTTTTTCTTTTTCTTTTTTTTTTCCCTTTAGAACGAAAGTTCTTCGAATTTGTGAATACCATTCAAATTGTTGGTTCATACGAAATGTATGTATATGGAATGAAAAAATAATATACATATATATATATATATATATATATATATATATATATATATAGAGAGAGAGAGAGAGAGAGATCAAACATAGTCATTATGGAAAATAACTTCTTAAAAATCTGTTTCTTTTCTTTTTTTTTCTATTTCTCTCTTTCTTCCTTTGGTAAATATCGAACGTATTTTATATAAAATATGTATTTATTTATATAAGTATTTCCAATTAAGAATCGAAGATATCTTTAAAATATCATTATAAATTACATCCATGTGGGAAATTATGAAGACGTTGTTAAATTTTGATTAGATGGATATAATTATGACGTGGTGTGTTTCGTAATGGTTAAAAGCGAATGATCGAATACGAGATATTACGTAAACGACGTAGAATCACTTCGGATTCTCGAGAGCATCAAATTTTCAAGTTATTCCAACTGATTTCTCTTAATTCTCGAACGGATGGACCTAGAAGAGGACGCAACGACGGCCGTGTTCCTCTTCAATTACGATCGGAATTATCCGATCTCTCGTACTTAACGTACTCCTGAATCAACAATCAGCTTCCTATGGGTAAACGCATGTGGCATGGCCTCGGTGATATCGACCAGTCACCGGTTAAAGACTTCTACAAAAAATCATTGATTTTTCTTTTTCTTTCTTTTTTTTTTTTAAGACCAAAACTAATCCATTAGAAAAACCCATCGTCGATTTACGGTACGAATCTGTCTTTAAATAAAAAAAAAAAAAAGAGAAAAAACAACAAAATTAAGTCATGCCATAAAACTCTAAACACGTAGAAACCCAGTAAATGTCGTGAAGATCACGAGGATAAGAAAAGTATTAAATTAAGTATATGTCTATAAGAAAAAAAAAAAAAAAATAATAATAATAAAAATAAATGAAAAACAACAAAAGAAAAAAAGAATTACAGAATCGATCTGTCGATCTTAATACAATGGCATGAATTTGTGGTTTAGACACGGCATTGCGTGCTTTAAAAATGTATTTTTTTCAAATATCGATTAACGAACGAAACGTTTTAACGAGTTTCGCGAAGTGTAAGGAATTAAAAAGAACGAGCAAGCGACGTATACATCGTGGGGACTTAAATAACGTCTCGATCGCACTCATGCTCCAGTTCTCGAGCAACCTGTTCGAAGGAAGAATATTCGAACGATTGAGAAGCGAACCGTGGGGGAGCGACGGTGTGTGTCCAATCGGTTTTCGAGCCGCCTTAACGGCACGATATCGCGGTGAGAAGAGCAGAGCGACTCCCGAATGCGGCAAGAAAGAAGACGAAAAGAGAAACGAGAGAGAGAGAGAGAGAGAGAGAGAGAAATGGAGGGAGAGAAAGAGAAAGAGAGAAAGAGAAAGAGAAAGAGAAAGGAATCGAGGATGACTACGCGCATATCCGTTGTTCGGCGTCCTTGAAAAGGAGGCATTCCTCCAGGTGTCGGTCACGGATAATCCAACCTACTCGCTCGATGTAACGAGCGGATCGAAATCGCGAAAGAAAGCCATATTCGTGTCAAAACTGTTGCCATGATCGAATACTACTACTATTACTAGTACTACTACTACTATTACTACTACTACTACTACTACTACTACTACTACTACTACTACTACTACTACTACTACTACTACTACTATTGCCACTACTATTCCATTCTTCTCAAAGTTTCTCACTACCTCTTCTTTTCATTCTTTACCTGGTAATTCCGAGCTTCGAATTATTCCAAAGACAATTTACTCTCTATCTTTCTTTCTTTCTTTCTCTCTTTGGATCGTTTTCAAGCAGAACGATTTTTGTTTCTTAACAAGGGTAAACCCTTCTAGTCAAGATGCAACAGGAATAGCAACAACAACAGCAACAACAACAGCAACAACAACAGCAACAGCAACACCAGCAGCAGCAACAGCATCAGCGTGATTCGCGTCTGGCACAGCGTGACGTCGCAATTAATTGTGCCCCGTAAGAGAAGTCGTCTAACTTTAAGAAAGTCGTGAAGGTGGAGTAAGACGAGGGAGAGGAGGTGGAGGAGGAAGAGAAGAAGAAAGAGAAAGAGGAGGAGGAGGATCGCGTACAAGTGCGACTCGATCGAACGATAAAATTCCCGTTTTGTCTTTCGTTGAACGTAGAACTATCGTGTTCTAGGTATCACCATATATCGAGACTCGTTTTAACTCGTCAGAAGAAATAGAAGAAGACACGTGGACCGTACGTGCGTAAGCAGGTACGTACATACGTACTTAGGTACGTACAAAGATCTCCGTGTTTCTTCGTTCTATTTTAATGAAGGATGACTCTAGACGGGCAAGTCATAATTTAAAAGTCCGTTGACGGCAGTGCTATCGATATATCTGCCATTTGTCACGTCGAATTACATTCGTGGAGAGAGGGATTTATGAGTTCCTGTCTGCCATCGGTGTCTCATCGACCCTTTCTATCTCTCTCTCTCTCTCTCTCTCTCTCTCTCTCTCTCTCTCTCTCTCTCTCTCTCTCTCTCTCTCTCCCTTTTTTTTCTCTTTCTCTTTGTGTGTCGCTGTCCATCGAACAGAAAGACAACGACAAGAGATGTCCCATAAACAAATGGTCACGACTTAAAACTGATCCCATCGTTAAACACCTACTTTGGTTAGGACATAGGAAAGATATATATATATATATATATATATATATATATATATATATATACATATATGTACATATATACAAAAAGAGAAAGAGAGAAATAATCTGCGGCTTCTTCTTCGGGTCGTCGCATTTATCGTAATATTTCCTGTGCTCGGCTTTCAGGTCGGTTTTGGATTCCGCTTTTGGCGGTTTCAAACGGCGGCCCCGAAAAGAACACGTCCTCGAAGATGCGTCCTACCGATAATATGAGTATCCTCAGGGGTTCTTCGTCGTAGTCGACGTATATCTGTTTTCTAACTGTAGGCACGGGGAACGAGCGGATAATAATTATCATTTGAGTATATGGAGGATAACGATCGCCTCTCGTTGTATTACTCACTTTTATTAACTGGATCCGACTTTGGCTGGTCGTTTAGTGTAATCGGTTTTAATAGAATGATTGCCGAGAGAGAAAGAGAAAGAAAAAGAGAAAGAGAGAGAGAGAGAGAGAGAGAGAGAGAGACTCATCTACCTTCTCTGTTCACTATAGCGGGTATACCAAAGGGGCTCGCAATTGAGCTCGACGTTGAAACGATTAACAGGTCAATCGTGAGAATAATCTTTGGATAAAACGATAAGGAAAATTGTTCTTTTCGTTGCAAGTTTCTTTAAGTTTCCTCTATTCTTCTTCTACTTCTTCTTTTTTTCTTTTCTTCTTTCTTTCTTCTTTTTCTTTTCTTTTCTCGTAGATCATAAATATCGCCGGTGAAAGGCAAATAAATGATAAGTTATTGAAGGGAATGCGTTGGGGCGAAATGATAAGCGAATAAAATTTGAGAACCACTGTGGTAGGTTGGGAAGCGGCTCACGAGTGTTTCTACTAAATTAAATCTTATACTCCGATGATCGAGCGGGCCCCGCGGATACATAAGTGTGCGGCGGCCCCGATGAATGGAGATCCGAGTAGAAAGCTTGGACCCGAGGTGAGGCCTCGAGGTGTTCAAATTCCGGGAGCAAGAAATATAAGAATAACTGTGGGGAATGCTAAACGTACCGTGACTTATCGGGGAGTGGAAAATGAGATTTGGAGTTTGGAAGTGTGAACGATGATCTCGTTCTTTCGGTATACTATAATACGCGTCGATCTCTTCGAGATAGATATGGAATGAGAAGAAACGAGAAAGGAAGAAAGAGAGAAAGAAAGGACGATAGTGAGAGAGAGAGAGAGAGAGAGAGAGAAATGGAGAGAGAGAGAGGGAGATGAATCGTGAACGATCGAATGGCCGGTTTTGATCAACCATTTTGCTCGAAATCGATGAGAGAGTCTCATTATTCGCGTTCGATAACGATCTCGATTGGATCGCCAACATAAAAGTATGGCAATTCGATTTCTCCTTTGATATTTATTTGTGAGATCAAATATATCGTCTTTTAATATTTAATCTTAACTTCGGCCAACGATATTATGCGCATTTGTATCTTAAACTGTAATTACAAGAACATAAAGTAGTTAGTCATTTTATTCCCTAACATATCTCTCTCTCTCTCTCTCTCTCTCTCTCTCTCTCGATTGGAATATTATTTCGTTTGGGGATAAATTACGTTATATTACAATTTTAATAATTCTCCGATGTCACGAGCGCGCACAAAAGATTGTACAAAAAAATAAAATAATATAAAAACAGATTTTAATATCTTCGCTGGAACGTATTTGACAAAGAAAAGAAAAAAAAAAGAAAAAATAAAACAAAAAAGGAAACATTCTTTACGAAACGAAGAAAACAAAAAGAAAACCAAGAACATTAATCCCAGAAATTCTTTCAATGGTTACACGAAAAGATTCGGTTGTTGGGTTCAGGCAATGCGCGGTGACTCAGTTATATCGCTCCCTCAAACCATTCAATAACTCCGAATCGTGTAAAAACATTCGAGACGTATCGATTACGTTGCAGGCTGGTTCTAAGTTTTTTTCCAAAAGCGGCAACAGTCCTCTATACCGTTCGACGCTTCCTTTCCATTCGTGGAAGCCTTCTTCCTTATTCTTTTTCTACTTCTTATCCTCCCTGTTCCATCGTCGTTTACCATTTCTACACGATATTTCCTCACCTACATCTATGTTTGTCATTCGTATCTACTTGTTAAAGCTTTTGGCCTAAGCATGGAGATCGTATACCCCCAATGAAAACCCGATACCCATTGAACGTTTTAAACGGGTAATAGAATCGATAATTTATCGTTTCCTCTTTTCGAAATTGCCAATTATTTCGATGACTCTTCTACGTCATTAAAAAACTAAAACGTGTTTTTCGTTCGAAGTTATTTCAAAATATCACTTTATGCGAAATGGTTAAATTCGCGTAACATTTTAATTTTCTCATACGAACGTATTCCAAACGTATAGGTTTGTCAATTAATATCAATTAATAGTAACATTAATGTTTAATATAATAAATGATAGAAAGGGGGACCTCTATCTTTCATAAAGTTTTCATAAGAAATATTAATTTCAATATCATAATTATTATTACTTACGTAGAATCTAATGGCGATTGATACGTTCGTAATTATTGTCAATTTATAACATTTTATTATCTTCTTAATAATAATGATTTTTTATAATCCAAATAAAAAAGAAAATAATTTCTATTGAAATCTGTGTGTGTATGTGTGTATGTTTTATACATCGAACATTGATTGAAATTTTTCTATCAAAACTGAACAACGTTTGAATCACGTTTCTGTTATTTTATGTTCCTAATCTTTTTAACGCTTCGATCGTTTATTACAACGAACGAAGATGGTCCGATCGAAGTTCGATCGTCGAACCTTTCCTCGGATCGATTCCCTCGAAAGTTTTTCAACGAACGACGGAATGGTGTATCCGTTTGATGTGGGAATTTGTTGGAGGGTAGTGAAAGAGAGAAAGAGAGAGAGAGAGAGAGAGAGAGAGAGAGAGAGACCTTCGGCCTACAAATTCGCTGTGCTCTTCGCGCTTTTCACCGAATTCTCATTTATAACACGTGAGCCAATAAGCAAATCACGTCACGGCCAGTTATGCGTGAACTCGTCACGGAAATGACGTCAGCGGCTTCTCACTAATCCTCTGTCCTCACTTCCTCGGCATCGACGGAAACTGAAATTTAACTTTGTAATAGTGACATGTCGTCCGTGTCGTAAAATAATAAAAAATATGGCACTAGGAATATACCGGCATGTTTCAACTTTTTTTTTCCCCCCTGTTTCTCTTGTTTCTTTTTTTTTTATTCTTATCTGAATAATATTGTGAGATCACGGACAACATATTTGTTATATCGATATCCTGTTTTCACTAAGCGCGTTAAAAACTATATTGACATAAAATATTCGTCGAAGTTCATATGTCATTAGCACGAACTCGTTCTTGATACTTCACTTCGAATTAAACATATGAATTTATTATTAAGTACGAACTATTACAATGTTTAATATCGCTCTTTACACTTGCATCGAATCAATATACAAATTATAAAATAGCTACCCGATGTGATCTCGCTTCAAAATTATTCAAAATGATAATGAAATATACATACGTACATATAAATATGGTAAAGTTTCGATATGAAATATAAGATAGAAAATGTATATTTATATCTAATTGTATACACGTATCTATACAATTAAAAAAGAAAAAAAAGAAGAAGAAGTTCGATTGACTCATATCAAGTCATAGGAAAAGATTTTGGCGATGCAATAAATTTTTTTCTCAAGCACCTATTCATTTTCACGCGTCAGAAGGTAGCAAATAGAGGAAAGAGAAAAAGAGATAGATAGATAGATAGATAGATAGATAGAGAGAGAGAGAGAGAGAGAGAGAGAGAGAGAGAGAGAGAGAGTTCTAGCACATAGAGCGCTCTAGGAGCGTGTTGGGGGCTAACAACTAGAGAAGTTGCCACAGAACGCCGGTAGAGAGTTCGAGAAGGTGGAAAGCAAAAGGCAGATGGAGGTGGAGGAGTAAAGTCCCGAGCGGAGCGAAGGGCCTAAACAAACACACTCGCCTTTATTGCCGCTTCTCTCTCTGCTTCGCGATTCTCGCTTCTTTGCTTGTGTCGACGTTAGGAAATTCTTCGTCTGTGAGCACGCGCTATAGCCCGCGTTTTTCGTGCCACTCGCGCGAACGAAAAATCACGCTTAACGATATCAAAATAATCTATATACTGGGAATCGTCGATTCGTACGGAAGAAAGAGAAAAAAAGGGAGAAGAAGAATTGGAAAAATAATTGAAGGAAAAATAAAAACGGTATAATTTAAATCGAAAAGAATCGTGTAAATTTATTCGTACATCGAGTTTCTCTTAACTTTTATCCGCCGTTACTTATTTCAACATCGTGCTTCAGTTTCACATATATCAACGTTGTTAATTAATTTAATGCAATATTACGAATTTGTACGCGCGACTCGTACGAGTGTGTATTATGTATTATTTCTCTATGGAAATTATTTAAAGTACTCATCTACTCTCGTTTTTACGTAATTATATCGGAAATAAAGTTAATAGAATTACAATTAAAATTATAATATTCCTGTGAAATCACGAACGATGAAGTTATCTGTATTTAACGTAACGATACGTTGATGTAAAAAGATAGAGATAGATGGACAGAGAGAGAGAGAGAGAGAGAGAGATATAGAATTGAACTTGCGAAGTGTGTTTCGCCAAAGGACAAACGCGTCGGTTATCCCGAATCCCTGTATAACAGTGGTTGGTTTTGAGATCGATGCGCGCGAACGATCATTTCGAGGACTGATCATCGCGTTAAATCCCGATTCGGGCGGTGCCCAGGGTGCACGGGGGAGTAATCAGAGCGGTGAAGCAGTTAAATAGCATCGTAACCGCGACCGAATTGTTAGCACGTGGAACATGCAAACGCGCACGTTGCTACGGGGCACAAAATCCGTTTGTCCGAGTCTACGAGCTTGCGTTACCGAGGCAAGCTTGCATTTTCGAGAACGCTGTCGGACAATACCAAAGCGTTCCGAACTCGCCGCACGCTTTTGCCTCTGTATTAACTGTCAAAAATCACACATCGTTCTCATCGTCTCGAACATTTATTAATCCATTTTATTCGTACAAAAAATTATTTCGTTCGATATCGATCAAGATAGATTAATCAATCGATTAATCTTTCCTATTTCGTATTCAAATATTTCACGTACACGTTTATTGGATAATTAGAGTGAAAAAAAAAAAAATGAAAAGGAAGGAAAAGAAACAAATGATTCTCGCATTATCGAAAGTTATATATATAAATTTTGTAATAAAGATATTTATATTAAATTTATTTCATAGTATATATATATATATATATATATATATATATATATACACGCGCGCACGCACACACATGCACACGCACATACAAAGAATAATAAATATAATAAAGAATTCTATGCATGTCGAATTTATTATCTAATTCGTACATATATTCGTACATGATATATACGACTTGTATATGAGTATGCGGATATGTATATGTGTACGCCTGTATAACATAGAGACTTAACATAGAAACGTGGAAAGGCGAAGAGAGAGACAGAGGTAGAAAGATAGGTAGAAGCAGAGAGAGAGAGAGAGAGAGAGACAGAGAAGGAGAGAGAGAGAGAGACAAAGAAGGAGAGAGAGAGAGAGAGAGAGAGAGAGAGAGAGAAGGAGAGAGAGGGATGTAGCGAGAGAGTGGTGAGAGGAACCACCGGCAAAGCACGCGGTTGCAAGCTTTGTAAACGATAGCTGGGAGTGCGAGAGCGCGATCAATCGGTACCGTCAAATTGTAGTAGTCGATTCTGATTAGATTGCCAATTGTTGACGTTATTCGATACCGCCCGACTTGCCTGATTGCGTTTGATTCGTCTCGTACGCGCTTGCTACGTAGATACACACACACACACACACAAATAAACATATATACATACATACGTACGTACATATATAATAGGAACGAAGCTTCATCGTATGCGAGACAAAACCAAATCGGCCTCTTTGCATAACGTCGAACGACCCCTTTGATATTCTCTATGAGAAAGGATTAGATTCTGGTATACCTATTAAAACGATTGGAGGTTTATGTTATTGTAAATAAATTGTCTGCCATTAGAATGAGAAAGATAATTAATACCATACAAGATTAATTAAATCTTTTAATGGAAATATCTAAATGTCATTGGTTATACGTACACGATATTATATGTAGTTAATTATTTGGTATTATACAGTTAGACGACTTTTGGAAAGGATACACTTTCTTTCTTTTTTTTTTCTTTTTCATGGAAAGAAAAAAGAAGAAAAGAAAAACGAAACGAGGGGGAACATTCAGGTGTTCTCATTAAAATGCCTTGCCATGTATACGTATACGAAAGCTCGTTCGGTTCCTCAGCAAGGAAACAGTTTTTGCGTGGTAACGTAAAGCACTCGATTAGGCTTGTTCGAGAAAAGTGAACGACGTCGATCGAGTGTCTTGCGTTTTGGAGGGTTGCTCGTTCGGGGAACTCGTGTTCGGCCATTGGGTCGAATAATGGAGCTTTATTGCGACGAGTAGCCACGATGAGTGACAGGAGCGATTAGGACCGTTTCAAGAGGGTAGTAAACTTCCTCGATAATAATGACAATAATAATAATAATAATAATAATAATAATAACAATAATAACAATAACAATAATAACAATAATAATAATAGGAATAAGAGGATAATAATAATAATAAAAACAACAGCAACAACAACAACAACAACAACAACAGCAACAAAAATAATAATAATAATAATAATAATAATAATAATAATAATAATAATAGTAGTAGTAGTAGTAATAATAATAATGACGATCATGACGATTTCATGAAAAATTGAAACGATACGTTGTGAATGTAAATTTAAAGAAAAAAAAAAAGGAACGTAGGCACATATCGAACGTGGTATACATATGTAAATGACTTTTCCCATGGTACGGAAATCTCTTGGAAAGGGGTGGTAAAGAAAAATTGTTCTCGTCGTTCGAGATCGCACACGGTTGGCCATTTCGCGACTCCCAACCAGCCGGTATCTTCTCCGCCTTTTATCCTCGCATCGTGGTGCACGCCGGCGGCGGCCAGCGCGGCATATCGTGCTGTGCACGGAGCGAGAAAGGTGTAAAGCAAGCAGAGGTAGACAGATCTCGGCACTTATCGGTCTGCGAGATACCCATTAACGAAACTAAAAGCCTCCCCATATATCTCACTCTGGCAACCCTCTCTCCTTCCCTCTCTCCACGAGTCCCTTCCAACTTCCCCTGTCTCTCTCTCTCTCTCTCTCTCTGTCTCTCTCTCTCTTTCCATCTTCTATCTTGTCTTTCTATTTTTATTTCCGTCCTTTTCCTTCGTTCTCTCTATCTTTATCTCTTTCTCTCACTATCTCTCTCTCTCTCTCTCTCCGTCGATCTCTTTCTTTCTCTTTCTCTCTTTCTCGTCGCCACCATCCTTGTGCTTGAGGTAGACGCATCACCATCGGCGCACACTGTTTGTCCGAGGCTTTTGTTTTACATGCTGATATATATTAGCCGATCCTCTCTCTCACTCTCTCTCTCTCTCTCACTCTCTCTCTCTCTCTCTCTCTCTCTCTCTCTCTCTCTTTCTGTCTTTCTCTTGAGTCATGTAGTAGAAAGGAAAAGAAGAAGAAGAGGGACGAACACCAAACTGTTTTTCACTCTCCTCCTTCCCTCTTTCTCTCTGCTAACCCTTAACGTGATACAGATTACGATCGATTTTTTCTTTTATTTTCTTCCCCTTTTCTTTTTCACTAGATTTCTCTTTTTCTCTCTCCGTCTCTCTCTCTCTCTCTCTCTCTGTTTCTCTCTCTCTCTTTCACTTTGTCCTTTTATTATCGGCAGAATGGTCTTCGGACTTGTGTCAACTTTCGATCAGTTCGGTTCTAAGAAGTTGGGTATGAATTAATAAAGTTTCTAATCGACGAAACGAAAGAATGATTTTCCTGGATCGCTAAAGGAGCTTCAAAGTTATTCGTTATTCGGGGTTCGACGAGATCGTACGAAAGGAAAACAAATATCGAAAACCAATAAGCGATAAGCTGCTAATTGGGAGTCGAGACGGCGCCGACCCTCCCGATATATGCGAGCTCAACCGTCCGTCCATCGATCCGTGTCTCGCCATAAACTCGTATAATAATCTAACGATCCGTGAAAAGAGAGAGAGAGAGAGAGAGAGAGAGAGAGAGAGAACACCGTTTCTTTCCTCTCTTTCGGGTGGTTCGTTCTGGGTTCAACGCATAAACCCCCGCGAGAGAGAACGGTAGTAAATTTTTTCCTTGACGCCCTAGGCGTGACTGTTTGTTCTACGTTTTAGCGCCAACCTGTTCATATTGATTCCAAAAGAGTACGTCACTTAGAAATTTTTGAGAGGAACAACGAACATGGCTCTAATCGTACGAAAAACGTGACTCCACATTTTATGATCGATAACAACGTTACATTTAAACGGAACACTTTTATTTTATCGCGTATATATATATATATATATATATATATATATATATATATATATATATATATAAACTTCAAAAAGTTGCTATCTAATCTCTTTCATTTTATTGTAATAATAATAATCGTATGTTTACTTGCATCTACGTATACCTTCGAGTCAAATCATTTATAAATTAATCGCATCGGTCGAATTGTTGGTTAATTGTCAATTGAAAAAAAAAAAAAGAAAGAAATTTGTTCTAATTTCGGTAGATCTTAATCCGTTAAAAAAAAAATTCGAGAAAAGAACGGGAGAAGTCGCATCGTTATCTGTCTATCGAAAAGTGAGTTTCATGGTGCTCCTAAAAGGAGTGCTTTCGAGTCTACTGAGGGAGCAGCACGGCGTCACTAATTTAGAAACGAGGAAACGAAATTAAGAGCATACGCGGTAGCCACACGCATCGTGTCGGGCAATCTGTCTGGCTGGGCTAAGCCACGACAAATTTTTCATAGGTACTCGCCCGTAAGTTATATTTATGACTCGACCTTAAGGGGTTCTGTCTCTATCTCTATCTCTCTCTATCTATCTCTCTCTCTCTCTCTCTCTCTCTCTCTCTCTCTCTCTCTCTCACACACTCTCTTATTCTTTCTCTATTTCTCTTTCTCAAACATCCGTTGTGAGAGTAGGAGAAAGGAGAAGAGAGAACGCGTGCCTCCCGTCAGACGCTAATGAGCGTCGGGACGCGAAACGACACTTGGACGTCGCTCCGATGACGAATGCTTACACCGATCTGCTGGCTTCGTTTACTCGCTTAATACATTCGCGCAGCTAAGGCAAAGCCCGTGCTCTTAAACCTTTGTCGCGAGCATCGCGACTCATTTACTGGATACTTTTACAATTTCTTCCTTTGAGAGACTAAGAGAGGTTGGAAAGAATTTGTTCGTTTCTTCCTTTTTATTTTCTTTCTATAAATTATTCATGTACGATAACCTGAATAATAATATTAATAATGATAATCTGAGATGATAATAACAACAAAATACGATGCCATCTTTCTCTCTTTCTCCCCTCACTCTCTCTAAATTTTTATAATCGAAATTTATAAAATATTATTAATCACGTGAGTGAAATACATCTTTCTAGGTAACTGTTCCATTCTATTATATTGAACACATCGTCAGAGGTTAGGTCGTAAACGCGATTATAAGCAGAAACGAGAGCTCGGTAGATACTCTTGGAGCCCGTTGCACGGTGGCAGGGCTTGCATTGGAAGAGACGCAAACAGATCGGAGCGATGGACGTTGAACGGCGTAACCGGGCTGATAACATCTCTAATCACGACGAGGCCGGACCAATCACCGCTAATCCTGGCCTCTGTATCCATCCGGGAAGGCTCTATAGTCCCGCGGCTCCCGGGAAACTCGGTCCCTCTCTAGCTTCTCCACCTCCACCTCTTCATCCTCCTCTTTCTCCTCCTCCTGCTCCGGCTCCTCTTCCTCCTCGTCCTCCTCCCCTCCTCTCCTCTTCGAAGCTTCGAAGCCCTCGTTCAACCCCTACGAAAGCCGTCAGCCGTGCGTATACAACATCGCGTACGATCCAAGCGACATCCACGTTGCGATAGTGAGTTGCCCTTGCCTTCACCTCCAACCACCACTTCCACTCTCTCTCCCCCTCGAACCCTCTCTCACTATCCTATCCTATCCTATCCTATCCTATCCCTATACTATTCCTATCCCTATCCTATCCTATCCTATCCTATCCTATACTATACTATACTATACTATACTATCCTATCGGTCGAGCTAGCCGTTGTGTCGGTGCGTTGTTCTACTGTTGTTGTTGTTGTCCTATCGCTAGCTCTGCGCAGCAACAGCGATAGACCGGCAGACTCGATGATGCCTCTCTCTCTCTCTCTCTCTCTCTCTCTCTCTCTCTCTCTCTCTGCGCGTTTCGCTTCTCTCTGCGCTGCCGATTCCGTCAGCGGGCACGCCTCGAAATTACACGCATTGACGTATAGATCAATACGGCCTAGGATACGGTTACATGCCGGACGTTTCTGTTTCGCGTGTTCGAAACGGTCGATACTCCGGCCATCTAATCCCACTGGTATACCGTGGATTCGAGATCGTGTCGTCAAGAGGATCTAGTGCGTGATCGAACGAGCCCGCGTTTCGCGTTGTTTCAATCTCCGCCCTGACCTGCCAAAGCATCGGCTCGCATCCTATCATTTCTATTCGTCATTTTCCACAGAGGGGAAAGAAAAAAAAAAAAAAGAAAAGAAGAAGAAGAAAACATTCCTCAATCAATCGGCTTTGATTGAAAAGAAAATTTGTTCCGATCATTTACGATTGCCTTTGAAACGGCGATATATACGAATTGTTCATTGTCACTTTTCAATTTATACCCTTACAATTCTTTTTATATACATAATAATTCATTTTATATACATTATATATATATATATATATATATATATATATATATATATATTGTTTTTTGGGTTACAGTAAAGAGAAAAAAGAAGAACACGTATTTATTTTAAATGTAATTTATATCATGGCAAATTGTTCGACCTCTAATTTACTTATCTACAAATTAATATAATAACACCGAGTGAGTGAAAGAGAGAGAGAGAGAGAGAGAGAGAGAGAGAGAGAGAGAGAGAGAGAGAGAGAGAGAGTATGGTATACGCAAAAGCATATCATCGTGTACGGTTGCGTTTAGAGCCTAGGCGTGTTCGAGAGCGGTCGATATAAGCTATCTAATACCTATACTGTTTCCCTGGGAAATTGCAATTACGTAGGCATTTCCAGCGACGGATAGAAATTGTCCAAGATAATTATCGAACCGAGATGAGATGTTAGAGGTAGTACCAATGATCAGAATTTGTGACGTTGAAAAAGAAAAGAAAAAGGAAAAAGTAACGAAAACAAAAGGAATAAAAGAAAAAAGAGGGAGGGAGAGTGAGAGTAAGAGAGAGAGAGAGAGAGAGAGAGAGAGAGAGAGAGAGAGAGAGAGTATTTATCGATTAGATATAAAATTAGATGGTTCATTCCCGATCGATTATACTCGTACTTAAATACGAATCGATAGATTTACGTATTCGATAAAAATCAAAGGCACCGAGCCCTCGTGTCGTCACACCGAAGCTTTTAACAATGCCGATAGCTCGAGTACCGTTTCAATTATTCCCTCGAGAAAGGTTCCTCAAGTGGCTCTTCACATTCGTAGATAAAATTTCACGTAGGCACATGCCTCGAAGAACACGACTCGCGTGGCACTCAGTCGTTCACATGAAAGGCCTCGAAGTGCTTCGATGAGCTTCGATTATCGAAGAGTATCTCTCTTTCTCTCTCTCTCTCTCTCTCTCTCTAGCACTCTCTCGTATAGCGTTGAGAATGATTCGTTTACTGATTCGTAATACGAGGTCCAACGAGCTCGTGCTCGTATGCTAATGCGATACGCTGGGATTTAATTTACGAAGATTACGCGTGTCCGGATAGACGAATACGTGCTCGGAAGCACGCCGAGAATCCAAAGTATTCTTGATTAGACCGATTACGCGTCGATCGAAACGTGTATCTCATTTATCTTTGCTTCGCCAAAGAAATCGAATGATTTGTTTCTTTCCTTTTGTACTCGTTAAGAAATTGAAATAGATACTTATCTACTTTTCATTTATATATCATCCTCGTATCTTAATACATTAATCTTAGATAAATTCATAGAGTTATTAGATTAATCGTCTCATACACACACACACATTATTTATATATATATATATATATATATATATATATATATATATTTAATTAATTAATTCTTAATCTTATTAAGAAAAAGCATACCCGTTTTAATTTATCTTTTAATTTAATTTACAATTAAATTAAATACATCTATCTATACTATACTATATATATCTATCTAATACTATAATAATAATAATAATAATAATAATAATAATAATAATAATAATAATAATAATAATAATAATAATAATAATAATAATAATAATAATAATAATAATAATAATAATAATAATAATAATAATAACAATAATAATAGATATAACTAATTACAATAATTTGTCTTTAAAATGAAATACTTCGAAGACACCTATGAGACTGTCAAGTGTTAACATATTAGCCATAATAATTAACGGTGATTAATTTAATTTTGTTATTGTAGAAAAGAAAAATTATGGAATAAAGAAGGACACTGTATTATAAAAAAAAGCAAGCACATCGTTCTGAAACATAAACACATAGGTAACCCTCAAGCATGGAAATTTCTGAGGGCCGAGCGATCGGCCATCTTGTCTGTGAATTATTTATCCCGATAGTTGACAAAGGGGGATGAAGGAGCCCCTCGATGGAAGAGAATGCGCTATTCGGACATGGTTCTGAGCACGTACACCGTATCCACCGACGATGATCAGGCTTCTTTCGCTTGCGAATCGACGTTATATCGTTCGTTGGAAATCCTGTTACCGGACATCGCTGTTTGCATCTTTTATAACCAGCTCGATGTACCCACAAAACGCGTATTCGATTCCAGACGACAGATTCGAATCAGTAGAAGCTTCTTTTTTTTCCCTTCCTCTTCCCTTTATTCCTTTTTTTCCTTTCTTTCTTTCTCCTTTCACGATACCTACCTACCTACCTATCTACCTAAGCTATCCGTCATAAAATTTTTATCGATCCCGTCGTAATAAGGATCGTCATGAGAACGACGAAGAATGGAATATTCGGTGTTAATAATGGACGTCGAAATTTTT
>OU426851.1:9289971-9347471 GCA_911387685.1 Dolichovespula media | reverse complement strand
TTCCTCTGGTAAGTAGTATTCTCTCTTTCTCTCTCTCTTTGTGTTTCGCTTGGTCTCTCTCTCTCTCTCTCTCTTGTTCTCCTTGCACGATCGCGGAAAGAAGAAGACGAGGGCTAGCCTGGAAAGCATTTTATTCCCCGAGCGAGCACCGTTGGCTGTTTGGCAGCGGAAGACCATCTGGCGATTCCCTAACTCCCACTGACGGTTCATCGAAACCCCGACGGAGAGGTCTAATGACGTATAACGCGTTCGTCCATCGCCTTCTCTCTCTCTCTCTCTCTCTCTCTCTCTTGCTCGCTCTCTTTCTCTCTTTTCTTCTTCATTCTCTTCGACATAGTCTACTTGCTAGTCTCTTCTCAGGGGTCAAGCGTTCCGTTCGCTGACCCTTAATGCGATCGATTCGAGCGAAAATTCAAGGACCCTCGAAGAACGCACTTAATAACGCAATTACCGTTATTGCTGAAGTTTAGAACGACGCATATGGCACGAACGACGCTCTCGTACTTTTATTTTCACACCTCTCTCTCTCTCTCTCTCTCTTCTGTCTCTCTCTCTCTTTTTCATTAACGGTCATGTTCCATTATCCTGGGAAGACTCATGAATCCGTTGTGATCATTTTAATTAATTTATCGAAATACCAACGTTTAAATATCACTTTTGAGATTACCTATAAAATGATTAACAATTTATACATGAATTCGTAACGTATAGACGAGTCGAGATGCGTTAGTATAAGTTAACAAATATCGGGTGGTAAAATAAAAAAAAGTTATGATATTTTGTAAGGTTTACGGTATTCGCGGAAGACTGGTGAAAAATGTCTGTTCAACGTGAGTCCTAAATATCAATCCTTCCGATATAAATTAACTTTTATCGTTTTATTATGAGACATCAATTAAATATCTCTCCTATATATGTATATTTATTATATATGTATATATCAGAATATTTTTGTATAATTGCTTTAGCCGCGTTTGTAGAATTTTGCATGAAAGGTCTCAAATAACTACGATCGTTAATTTCAAACAATTTTGCGTATCACGTTGATTAATATTTTATTATCCTTTCGAGATACGTTTCGAAATACGATCTTTCATCACTTATATTAACATGGAATAATTTCGATTGAATTTACATTCGATAAATTCGCGGCAGGAAATTTCAACGTAAACCCCTCGAAAATCTAGTAAACTCGCGCGATATAGAGGATATAAATATATGCAGGCTCGCGGTTTAATTTATAACCAATGCGAGTAATTACGGGTTCGAATCATACGAAGTCGGAGTACGCGCACGGAACAGACCGATATCGATCTCGTCCATCCGTTGCATCCAATGTGGCAAACGTTTTTTTTTTTTGTAATTTCTTCTTCTCTTTTTTTTATTTGTTCCTCTTTGTTTTCGTTTCTTTTTTCTTTTCTTTCTTCGATTCTCCAACAATCACAATAAAAATACGACAGTGGATCTGTCAGATATGTATGTACATTAATAGAAGTATTACGGAAGCGTTGGATCACTTAATAGTTCCTTTCTTAATTTTTTGGTTTCCCTCACCCCCACCAAACTCGTACTTCTCCTAAATCAATCGCAAAATCGGTTTATTCGTAGATAGTCGATTAATTAATTATACGTTTAATTTGACGAGCCGCCATTACGAGCCGTGTAATGGCCGTCTATCGAACTAGCTCCGTTTCTAAATTCCCAGTATTTTGAATCTATCGCGTTACCGATCGATGATAATCGTTTTTTAATGAATGCCAACGAAGATATATCGCGAGATAAAAGCCGGTTCGCCCTCGACGTCGAACGATCTCGTTCGAGGACGGATCGTTATCGCTTTTGCTTGCCCTCCCAGAGAGAACGAATGCTGTGTGTGTGTGTGTGTGTGTGTGTGTGTGTGTGTGTGTGTGTGTGTGTGTGTGCGCGGGTGTACGTACGTGTATGTGCGCGCGCGCGCGCGCGCGTTTGTGTACGAGAGAAAAAGAGACAGATAGAAATAGAATGCAACGTAGTAAAGTTTTGTCCTGGCCAGTAATACAGCGATAATTCTGGAAAATCGCGGCTCGCTTTATTCGACGCACGAACGGCCAACGATAACTATCGCAAATGTTGAAGCTCTTATGTTTACGTGCCAAACGTACGAATCGAGTAACGGTTCGTTGCCTGCACCAGCATATCGAGGGGGAGAGAGAGTGAGCGAGAGAGAGAGAGAGAGAGAAGGATCGTTTGCTGGCTTGCAGTATAGACGACCTTGATTTTGTACAGGCATGCTAACATTTAACAGGTTTCTCTCTCTCTCTCTCTCTCTCTCTCTCTATCTCTTTGTTTTTCATGAAACTAGTAAAATAATTATTGACTTTGTTGTTTGTAAGAAGAATCAAAAAAGTGATTTGTTGTTATCGCGATCGGAAATCGATGACAGTGTCCGGGACAATTAATTGAATTTCGATTATTTTCTTGGAAAATATTTCTTCCTTCCTTTTCTTTTCTTTTCTTTTTTTTTTTTTTTTTAATTTCGATAATAATTGACAATGAATAGATTGATGGAAGAAAATCACTCATAATTACTGACCCTAATAGGGAATAAGTAACGCGTTAATAACGAGGTCAACGATGACACGCGATAGAACGCTTCGTCCTCGTACGAGATACATGGGAGCTTCGTGGACGAAAAAAAAGCTCGATCGCGAGAGAATTTCGCGGAAAATAACGGCGAGATCACAGAGAAACGGAAGAACCCGCGTGCCACGTGTTTTTAATAATTGATCATCTACGGCCGGCGCTAGCGAGAATCCATCGTGTAATCTCAGAACTCTGGTATAATCGTTCCATTCTTTGGACTACTTTCGATCGACCCACGGCTGGCTTTGGTTAACCAACTTTAATCAAATTTCTTCCTTCTGACGAAAAAAAAAAAAAAGAAAAACAAAAAAGATAAAAAAGAAAGAAAAGAAAAAGTAAAATGTCCCCGCGTTCTCGGGCTTAAATCTTTCTTCGATTACGATTGACGCTCTTTATTACCAAAAGAAGAAAGAAAGAAGAAAAACACGATATGTTTCATACGAGATAATCGACAAAAATAAACAAAAAAAAGAGAGAGAAAAGATAGAAAAAGAAAAAAGGGAAGAGAGAGAGAGAGAGAGAGAGAGAGAGAGAGAGAGATAGAAACGGGATCGATGGCAATAAAAATCGGTTTCCTTCATCGAAAGGATATCGTTTGCAGTATCAAGTTTGGAACGTGAAAAAAAAGCAAAAAAAAAAAAAAAAAAAAAGAAGTGTAACCGTCGAAAAAGGTTAAAGTCCCGGAAAAACGTTCGAGGGGTATGAAATCGTGGCTGGTATGAGATTCGCAAGGGAAAAAGGGTTCGGGATTCGTAAAAAATCGAGAGCACCGAACGAGAGGCATAAAGAGTATAGGTACTAGTTCTGGCCTTTTGGACTGGCTACGGGTTCATAAAGTCCACGCTTTTGGCCCGATTCGTTGCTTTTCCGTTGGCTTTCTCTCTCTCTCTCTCTCTCTCTCTCTCTTTCGCACAGATTCTCGTTCTCTCTCTTTCTCTCTCTTTCTCTCTCACTCACTCACTCGCTCACTCACTCCCTGAGGGTTTTTCGAGAGTGGGTGGTTGGCGGAAGCAGCCGTCGGCAACCACCAGCAGCAACACCGGCAGCAACGGGTCCCTTTTCAGGGCTGCTTGGCCGTGGGTAATCGGTTTAATAGGCGGTCCATCGAGAAAGTTAAAACCGGCTCCGCGGAAAATGGCCGCCGTTAATCCCTTTTTCGGGCTTCTGGCATGAAATGAGATTTCTGTTAGGAAACGTACGAGTGCGAGAACCGTCGCATAGTATCTGTGTCTCTTTCTCTCTTAACCACCTCCCTCCCCTCTCCAAATTCTCTCTCTCTCTCTCTCTCTCTCTTTCTCTTTCTCTTTCTCTTTCTCTTTCTACACACTCACTTACTCTTTCTCTGTACGACGATTCGAGGATTCTACGGGAGTGTGCAGGTGCACAAGTTGCGTACGCGACCCACATAGAAGGCAGAGATTTACACGCGTCTGGAGAGTGAGAGTAAGAGTGAGTGAGTGAGAGAGAGAGAGAGAGAGAGAGAGAGAGAGGGAGAGAAAGAGATAAAGAGAGAGAGAGAGAGAGAGAGAGAGAACGTATGTGATGCGTTCGTTCTTGCGTGTCGGTCCTGTACAGGGGTAGATTTAGGGACAAAGCGAGAGAGAGAGAGAGAGAGAGAGAGAGACAAAGAAGTTCTCCGCAGCCATTAGCCGCACACTCGCAAAGCCTCTACAACACGATTCATACATTTTCCTGGAGGATGAAAAAACAGGCTGCTCCGGGTCCTAAACACCAAAACCAACCCTCGTTCGCGGCGGCTGAGGCGGTGGTGGTCCAGTAAGTCGCTACCCTTCACGTATTTTCTACTGCCCTTTTCTCTTTTCTTCCTTCCTTCCTTCCTTCTCTCTCTCTCTCTCTCTTTCTTCCGTTTTCTTTTCTTCCTTTGTCTTTACATTGGCTCGCCCTCTTTGCCTTTTCCCTCTAACCGACGCCACCTTTGTTCTTTCTTTCTTTCCTCCTTTTCTTTCTTTCTTTCTTTCTTATTTTTCTTTATTTTTTTTTTTTTCAGTCGAGTTTTAGCGTCGTCGTCATGGCACTCCGGAAATACCTCCACGAAATTCTTCTCGTCGCATCGCTTTTTTAATTACTCCAAATTAACACGCCTCCCGTAAAGCGGTTAATCTTACACGTTTAACTTTGTCCGTAACCAAAATGATTTTATCCTAATCGCGACGATTCTTCTCTGCGAGTATTTTTTTCTCTTTCTTTCTTTTTTCTTTGGTTTTCCTCAAAAATTCGTCTATTAGCTGAGGCCAAGCCATACAGAAAGATACAAATCGATCCTATATCATCTGAAATTGATTAAATTTGTTTTTAACACATCAATTTTGCCGCCGTAGATCGATTTTCCTTTTTTTTTTCCAATGACAATTTCGTTTTTCAATATTGGCTGCGATAAAAACAAATCTGAAGAAACTATTTCAATTGTACAATAAGTGATTTGGAAGTTCTTTTTTTGCAAAATAATTACAGACACTCTTATTACGGTTTGATGGTTTTAATAATCGTATAATATAACAATTGTTCTATGTCTGCATAACTCGTTCCAATTATCATCAGCTACAATTAGTTTAGTCTCAATCGCTACTTTAATGATTACTTATTTTATTAATGTTTATCAACGATTTATTATGTTTATCTACGTAATCTACGTGAAATATATATTACATATGTTTACGAAAGATATGAAATTAAAAATAACAAAAGAATGAAATCCTCTTTGACGTTTAAGCTTTCGGTTCAATACCAAATTCCAATGGAATAGATCAAGTAAGAAGATTCATCTGTCGGATTTGGTTTTTTTTTTTTTCTTTTTCATTGGCGATACATTGCCATTGTTCGTCGCGAAAACAACGGGCGAACTGAAAGAACACGGGTACGTGTATCGCAAGCGACGACAATACGCGGGGAACTAATTCCAAGCATTTATCTGCCAACCACAGCTACGAGAGTAGAACTAGGTTGAGGGGAGAGACTTTCGTTTCCGGATAGAAACGGAATAACGGAGACGATAACGCTGATAGAGGAATTGCTAGGGATTACTGAGAGAAAAGAAGATGAACGGAATACGGACAATCCGTTTCAGCTTCTTCGTTATGATTACATTCACGATTATTTCGTTTCGTACAAGTTTGGTTCGTGTAGATTCGTAAATAAAATCTCATTGTTATGAACGAAGAGCGATAAACAAACAAAAAAAAAAAAAAGAAAGAAAAGAAGAAAAGAAAAAGAACAAACCAAATGTATTTATCTTGGATCATTATTTAAGTAAATTCATTCTTTTCGTTTCTACTTTTTTTTTTGTATATTTCGTTGAATAAAATATTCGGTACGACACAACTTTTGTTTATTATTTTACTTTCTCTCAATCGTCTTAATTTATCAAAACGAACCTTCCTCTTCTTCTTAAATATTTCTCGCGATGCAAATAAATACTTTGCTGATTATTTATTTATTTAATTTTTTTTTTTCCATTAATTATTTTCACCTTTCTCTTTCCCCAGTACCAAACATTTCTTTAAAGAATGTATGTTATCTTCGTATTAAAATTTTAATATATTTATCTTTTCGGAAGAGAGAGAGAGAGAGAGAGAGAGAGAGAGAGAGAGAGAGAGAGAGTAAGAGAGTAAAGTAATAAGTTTTCTTATGCCTTAGAAGAGTATTTCACGTTGCTTTTGCCCACTTCTCGCCTGAGAATTCTGCAACTCTTAAGACGAACAGCTATGGTGGAGGAAGAGATAGAAGGAGAAGAAGGAGAAGAAGGAGAAGAAGAAGAAGAAGAAGAAGAAGAAGAAAAAGAAGAAGATGAAGAAGAAGAAGAAGATGAAGAAGAAGAAGAAGAAGAAGATGAAGAAGAGGAAGAAGAAGAAGAAGAACGAAAGAACGATCGAATGGCAAGAAAGAGCGAAAGAGCGAAAGAGCGAAAAAGCGAAAGAGCGAAAGAAAGAAAGAGAAGAAAAGGGAAAGATAGAGAAAGAGGAGAACAACGAGAGGGTACTCTCAGTGTGAGAAATCGATGAACGCGATCGAGAGGTGGCCGCGAGAGGTAAAACAAAATCGCAGACAATTCCTTGGCGTGTTGAGTCTGTATCTCTCTTTCTTTCTTTCTCTCTCTATCTCTCTTTCTCTCTCTCTCTCTCTCTCTCTCTCTTTCTCTTTTTCTTGGTCCACCCCCACTTTCTCTTTCTCTCTCTTTCTCTCAAGAGGGTGATGGAAGTGGATAAGCTGTAGGATGAAACGGGAGCTCTTTCTCTCTCTTCCACCATGTTTCTCTTTACTCTTCGTACGTGTATTCACACACACACACACACACACACACACACACACACACACACACACACACACACACACACACACACACACACACACACACACACACACACACACACACACACACACACACACACACACATATATATACACACACGCAGCAGAGACGTATCCGTATTTATGTACACGCAAACACCCATACATTTATATATATATACACACACATATATGTATACATATAAATATATATATATATATATATATATATATATATATATACACGTATAGTACAGATATATTTCTATACCTGCGCAGCTCGCGTCTTCGGCATCGGCAGTCGTCTCCACCTCCTTTTTCTCCTCCTCTTCCTCCTCCTCTTATTTCTCCTCTTTCTCTTCCACCTCCACGAGCCTCCCTGTGCTTGGCTTCGTTGGCTCCTAATTAAACATCCAGCTCGCTCGAATCCCGAGTCGACTTGGCCGTCGATGTTCCGATATTAGTCCCCCTACTACTCTCCCCCTTCTCTTTCTCTCTTTCTCTCTCTCTCTCTCTCGCTCTCTTTCTATCTCTTTCTCTCTCTCTCTCTCATCTGACTCGAAGAGAGACCTACCTAGCATTCCTCCCCCGCAGAAATCCCTTACAGTCTCCGCGTGCACGGAGTAAGCAACGCCGTGCGCCTTTATATAAATAGATTACAAGGAAGAAAAAAGCTTGACGATCGATCGGCCACTACCGAAACGTACCCCGCAACGGGTACGACGACGACGACGACTACGACTACGAAGACGACGACGACGGTGACTACGACTACGACGACTACTACGACTACGACGACGACGACGACGACGAGAAGGACGAGAAGAAGGACTAAGAGAACGAGTAGGAGGAAGAGGCGGAGGAGGAGGTGGAGGTGGAGGTAGAGGTGGAGGAGAAGAGAATCTGGAGGGTTACGAGGGAGTTAGAGAGAGATAGAAGACTCGTATTATCCCTCGTGTAGTCTGTACTTCGTACCTTCGTGCATCCTTGGAAACCGATTTGCTGTTGCCGTTGCTACTCTCATTACTGTCCTCTCTGTGCTCTGATAAAAAAGGGGATAATAATATGGGGGAGTGTATGTTTAACAGTCCTGGTTAATCGATAGGATGAGGAATGCATTTTTCAGCTAATCTTAATTTTTATCTCTATTTTATATATATATATATATATATATATATATATATATATATATATATGTATGTATGTATTTATGTATGTATGTATGTATCTCTTTTTCGTTTCGTACGTTCTACGTTTGTGGGAACGTAATAGGAATTCGCGCCAAAGTGATATTTGTTATTTATTCCATCTATAATTTTTGGTCGTAACTATATACAGCGTGTTCTAGGTATTATGATACAATCGAGAAAAATTATTGATCATTCTTGAAAAATTAAATCGTTATTGTAGAATAAAGATCTTTTCTTTTATTTTATTCTTTATGAGTTTTGTTTTCTGAAATAGTTGATCGTCAAGATTATTAATCGAATATCGATATATATATATATATATATATATATCTTGATCGGTCGTTATTTTTTTTTTAAGAAAAATAAACAAAAACAAAAAAAAACAAAAGAGAAGAAAATTTTCATTTCACAGTGCCAATTTATTTCATTTAATTTGTTTATTTTCTTAAAAAAATTCAACCTCTACTCTCAAATCGTATCATGATTACCGGGTCAATACTTTATATGTATAAGTTTATACACGCACTTGCACGTATACTATATACTAGATAGAAAAAGAGAAGATGTTAGAGAGTCCAATACTACCCTGCCGAACTGTCCAGGCTACGTACCCGGATCCAACAACTATCCAGCGTTAGTAGCCGAAGTAGTAACAGAAGCAGCACCAGCAGCAGCAGCAGCAGCAGCAGCAGCAGCAACAGCAACAGCACGCTGAGCATCTCAAACACGATCTTGTATTCCAAGCTGGCCGTTGGGTGCCTGGCAGCGCCTACGAGCGAGAGAATAGTCATTAACTAAATAACGGCCCGATCTCCCCAGCATTCACCTTCTCTTCTCTTTCTCTCTCTCTCTCTCTCTCTTTTTCTCTCTCTCTTTCTTTCTCTCTTTTTCCTTCTACGCTTCTCTGTCTGTCTCTTTGTCTTACGAACTCTCCGACGGCCGAATGGCCGTTCTTCGTACGCTTCCAACCCCACTCACCCTCCAGAAAGAAGTTTGCCAGTGTGAGAAAGAAGAAGCTACGGGATAAGAAAGAAAACCAAGAGATTAGAATGGATGAAAGGGGTTAGAGAAGTTTATGTGCCTTTTTTCTTGTTTCCTTCTGTTTTTTTTTTTTTTTTTTTTTGTTAAGGAGGGAGGAGGGAGGGAGAGTTCGTTACGTACTTACTAAAGAGGAATTAACGATCGGAATTTGTTATCGACATACAATACAAGTAATGGGATAAGAATTTTTTTGTCCTCCTCGCGAAAGAAAACCACGATAATAGTAGATATTAAATGTCATTCGTATTTATCTTCGGAATTAAATTTCTTTCGGTATTAACTCGTCGGTTTACGTACCTACCTGTCGTTTTAGAAAGAATAAAAAGTCATAGAATTTTAACGAGGAGACAAAGCATCGCCCCGTTCAATGCTTGTCCGCCTTTATGTTGGATTTATGAGGAGACAAATGGAAGAATAATATGACCGGGGCGTGTTTATTGTCGACGTGTGTGATGTCGAGGTAAAAAAGAAAGAAAGAAAGAAAGAAAGAAAGAAAGAAAGAAAGAAAGAAAGGAAGAAAGAGAGAAAGAGAGTGAGAAAGAGAAGGGGTGGGAGAAGGGGGAGAGATTCTGGGTGGGGGTACATAGCGTGTATTTTCTACACACCACGGCCATATCTTCAGACACCTTTTCTTTTGGTCTTCTAAGGTATCCTCTTTTCTTACTTTTTCTCTACCTCTCACTCTCTCCTTCTCTCTCTTTTCTCTCCTGTTTCTCGCTATATTTCTCACTCTCTCTCTTTCTCTCTCTCTCTCTATTCCTCGCTTTCTCGCGATACGGCGCTACTTCTCACGTTACTTTCCGCGAGAGACACGAGGCACTCGTAGACACGTGACACGTAGAGGTATAATGCCGAGCACTACTCAGATATGTGATTCTGCACTTCGCGTTCTCTTTCCATGCACCTCGTCGTTCTCCCATGAGACATTATACTCATACTGTGAAAGAAAGATGGAAGAAAAATGACGTAGAGGTTTTATTCTACATTTCTTGTTATACAAATCCGATCCTCGATTTTTACTTATTCGTTTATCTCTTTTATAAGAAAGAGAGATTGATAGATAGATAGATAGATAGATAGATAGATAGATAGAGAGAGAGAGAGAGACAAATTATCATTCCACATTTAAATATGTTCTATCTTTGTTTCGATATTCCGAATCATAAAATGATTTTCTTATATATATTTTATCGTTAATTTTGTATAATCATATAAACCCGAACTTTCTGTATCGTTAACATTATTTTTATCGATACAATAGCAACGAGATAAGGATCATAACGCATTGTAGAAATCGACGATATCGCATTGGCAACAATCGGTTCGTGCTTCCCGAAAATGTACGTCTTATCACCCGGAGAAATGTCATTCGTAGCACTTCATTCGGACATTCGAAGAGATTACGTAGGTGTCGAGGTGCCATCGGCTGTCGTTCTGAAACTACTCTTTACCTGAGAACAGAACGAAGAGATAGAGCATGAGAGAGAGAGAGAGAGAGAGAGAGAGAGAGAGAGAGAGAGAGAGAGGGAGGGAGACGGACAGACAGACGGAGACAAAGATAGAAAGCGAAAGATAGAGAGAGGAAGGTGAAACGGTGTAATATCGATTTGGACCCAATAAAAAAGTCATTTGAGATGGTGCGAAAGCGCAGCATCGGTTGTAAAACGTTTAGCGAGTGATAACGTTCAAAGGTAGTCGGATTCCTTTCCTTTTGCCTGTCTGCTTCTCTTAAATATCATACCTCACAAACATTCTATGTCTGTTTGACTCTCTCTCTCTCTCTCTCTCTCGCTCGCTTTCTCTTTCTTTCCTTCGTTTCGCACAATTATTGTCTGAAAAAAGTTAAGATTGGATGTGTGTCCAAGCAAATAATAAGTTTTCTATTGCTCGTTAAAATCGTCCGTATTTTAACGTCTTCATTCACTGTAACAAAAATCAAACAGTCGAAGAACTCGATAGAGGAGAATCTTAGTTTTCTCTCTCATTTTATCTCTCTCTCTCTCTCTCTCTTTCTCTATCTATCTACTTATCTCTCTCTGTCTGTTCGTCTGTCTGTCTGTCTGTCTGTCTGTCTGTCTCTTTCACACGCGTTCCAAGAAAATCTTTGGATAAGTAGAAAACTTTTCGATCGCTATAACTTCCGTAAGACGGTCGCGAGATAATAAAAAGGATGAAAAGAGAAGGGGAAAGAGAGATAGAGATAGATAGATAGATAAAGAGAGAGAAAGAGAGAGAGAGAGAGAGAGAGAGAGAGAGAGAGAGAAGACGTTCGTCTCTTTCACGGATCTCTACGCTTATTTCTTATTATCGGAATAACGCAAATGCATCTCTCCCGAGTTTTCCCATTTAATCTGCATGAAACTTCGCGGGGGGTTCTCATTTTTCTACGTTCCATCTTCTCGATATGAATTCGCTCGCGAATTGAAAAGCGAACGAAGGAAAGTAACTTTTACTCTACAACAGGACGAAAAAGTATTGTCCTTTGTACGTGTGCGCGTGCCCGTATTTGTCCGTGAACTTGCTTGCGTGTGTATGCATGTTTATGTGTGTTATTATGTGTACTTGTAAAATCGACGAAATTACTCGGAGTTACGAGGATCAAATTTATGAGACTAATATATTCTATCTATTATATACATACCTATCTATATCAACGATATGCATTATCTACCGTATCGTTCTATCTAAGTAGATTAGATGCTAAAGAGGTTTAAGCTCGTCGAAGATGTTAGATCGTTCGAATCGAGTAATCGAAAGGGAGAGCTCAAATCGTTTGCAAATTTTAATGCGAGAAACACGGTACGCACTGAGAACCTCGCGGAGTCAATCCTTCGTGGAGTTCTTCACGGTTGTATGAGGGAGTTGGAGAAAAAGAAGAAGTAAGAGAAGGAGAAAGAGGAGGAAAGGAAGGAGAATGAGGAGACAGACAGACAGACAGAGAGAGAGAGAGAGAGAGAGAGAGAGAGAAAGAGGGTAGGGTAGAAATACGTTGACGGAAAGTTTAGAGTTAAATTTGCCGTAAAATTATTGACGGAATTCGGAGCGAGCACAAATCATAACGCTCGGTGAATCCGTACTATGGAACTTTCATTTCTCTCTCTCTCTCTCTCTCTCTCTCTTTTTCTTTCTTTCTTTATATCAATCTATCTATCTGTCTCTTTCGTTTTCATCGACAACCTCCCGTTCACCCCTCCCCCCCTTCCTCTTGACTTCGAAGCGAACCTTCTTCACCACCCCAACCTACTACCTTCACCTTCTTCTCTCGTCGACCTCCAATCCCCGGAACTCGCAGAGACTGATTCGACCGACTCCTCGAAGGACGTTCGATCTCTCTACATCACCCAAATGACTCGTCGTCGTTCCCTCCTGTCGCCCCTCTCTCTCTCTCTCTCCCTTTATCCCTTTCTCTCTCTCTTTCTCTCTCTCTCTCTCTCTCTTTCTGTAAGTCTCTACCTACTACCTTATGTATGTGTGTGCCCGCGAATCCCCGTCCCTGGATTATCTGCCGTGAAATTGTCTGATTTGCTTCGCATTTTCCACGGCACGACTATTTGTTTCATCGTCTTGCCGATCTCTCTCTCTCTCTCTCTCTCTCTCTCTCTCTCTCTCTCTCTCTCTCTCTTTCTCTCCCTCTCTTTCTCTCTTTCTCTCTCTTTCTCTTTCTCCCCCTCGATCTTTCCCTCTACCGTTGTCCGACGATAATTACGTATATTCCTCTTGTAATTACGTATTCAACGAGAACGATCGAACGAAGTATGATGTATCTAACTTTTTTTTCTCTTTCTTCTTTCTCTATTTTTCTTTTTTCTTCTTTTTTTTTTTCTCCTACTCCGATCATTGATCCGTATTAACGACGTCGAAAGACCGTTCAATGTAAAGTAATTTATAGTAATGGTATACTATCGGATTAATATATATGCGAATGTAATTACTTTCGTGTTGAACCCAAGTGGCGAGAGGTGGGATAGAATGTTCAGAATGAAAAAAAAAAAAAAAAATGAAAGATAGAAAAAAGAAAAAGAAATAGAAAAATAAACCAAAGAAAAAAAAAAAGAAAAAAGGAAAAGAAAAGAAAACACGAACATGAGAAAATGAGTTGGAGGAGGAGGATAGGGAACGAAAGGGAATAATATACGTCGGTTATGCGTTAGAAAGAAAAGAAAGTAGTGTAAGGAGGAAAGGAGAGAGAGAGAGAGAGAAAGAGAGAGAGAGAGAGAGAGAGAGAGACGAGAGACGAGAGGGAAAGTTGTGTCGACGAAGAAGACGAGGGCTTCGACGTGCGCGCGTTTTGTGAGCCTATCGTGCGTTCCGTTCTCTCTCTTTCTCACTCTTTCTCTCTCTTTTTCTCTATAGATAGCCACGCAGCATTGGTATGCGTCACGTAGGACGAGCGAGAAAAGAATCGAGACACGAAAGATCTTTCGTATTGTTTTCCCTCGATTCATCATTTCTAATACGTTCTAATGTATTTTTGATATTATTCCTTTTTTCTGTATTAACGATATCACATCAAATAAATATTTCGACGATTATAAAGACATGATCTTTTTTTTTTTTTTTGATTTCTTTATCTCCTCTTGCCCGATAGTTCCGAATATGGATCGATCCATGGATCATGGATCGTGTGAGATGAAATAGAGAAAAAGCAGATAGAAGGGATGAAAGGGTCGGGAGGGGACTAAATGATGGAGAGAGTGAAATCGAGTACGAGAAGAGGAGAGGGGGAAGAGAAAGAGAGTAAGTGAAAGAGAGAGAGAGAGAGAGAGAGAGAGAGATAGAAAAGAGAGACACTTAACTCCGTCTGAATCCGGCCACGTACATTGTTCCGTGCTAATTTTAACGACGTGTGCTACCGCTTTGTTCAACGTGTTGGCTATAGGTGGATCGCGAAGATCCGAATGCTCTTTCTTTTTCTATCTCTTTCTATTTCGCTCTCTCTCTCTCTCTCTCTCTCTCTCTATAATTCTTTTTCTCTTTCTATCTGTTTCCTTCTCTCTCTCTCTCTCTCTCTCTCTCTTTCTATAATTCCTTTTCTCTTTCTATCTGTTTCCTTCTCTCTCTCTCTCTCTCTCTCTCTCTCTCTCTCTCTCCTTCTCTCTCCCCCTCTCTATTTCTATAACTCTCTTTTTCTCTCACTCTCACTTCGTTCGTTTTCGTTGCGTCGCTAAAAAAGAAAAAGAAAAAAAAAGAGAAAAGTAAAAAAAAGGCGTCGAAATCGAAAGGGTCCAGCGGGTCGCGAGACTCCGAAGACAAGAGACATCGTCTCTTCCCTTTCTCGAAGAAACGTTTGGATTTTGTCGGTGCACTTTTCGACGAAAGTGCCGTGCCATTAATAGTCCGACCGAAAGTGAACGGGAGACGTTTTTACGTGATTGCATCACGAGCTCTATAAACTCTTTCTCCCTCTCTCTCTTTCTTTCTTTCTTTCTCTCTCTCTCTCTCTCTCTCTCTCTCTTTCTTTCTCATTCTCTTTTTCTTTTTCCTTTTTTCTCTTCTTCTCTTCTCTCTCTCTCTCTTTTCTTATCGTTGATAATTCATCGAAACTATTAACTCTTCCACTTGATAGCCTAACTTTAAATATTCTAGAAAACTTATTATAATTTTATATTGAACTAGAATAGTATTGAATTATTTGGAAAAGCATTAACTCTTTTTCTGTTTGGCTATCTCTTCCCACTTCTCTCTCTCTCTCTCTCTCTCTCTCTCTCTCTCTTTTACTTTCTCTCTTTTTGTCTCTTTTTTTTCTATCTTCGATATGTCGTCGTCGATAATTTAATGAGATCGAAAAGTCATCGAAATCGTTTCCTGGTATTCTCGATGTGTAACCGTTTAATAATGTAAGAAAAGACAGATGATCTTAAACAGAACCTCATTTTTCTAATAATTCCATTCGAATTTTTTCAATCTCGCTCATTTATTCTCTCTCCTTCTCTCTCTCTCTCTCTCTCTCTCTCTCTCTCTCTCTTCTTCTCTGAGAATGTTACATTGTCTCACATCGACGCGGTAGCCAATCACATAAATAAGTAAAGAACCGAAATCGGACGGTGGCGAGTAAATCGCGCGATTTCGCATTCACGGTCTGCAGGGAAAACACGCGAGGGGTTGGGAAACTCTCTCTCTCTCTCTCTCTCTCTCTCTCTCTCTCTCCTTCTCACTTTCTCTTAAAAAAAAGAAAAAAGAAAACAAGAAAGGGGGAAGAAAAAGAGGGAGATAAAAAAAAGAAAAGAGAGGCAAAAAGAAAGCACTCGGGAGAAGGAGTCGCGGTAATCCCGTCAAACCATATTGAAAGTCGTGGGTCCGAGGATTAGAGACCGATGGTGGGAGATAGAAGATCGGAAAAGAAGCGAAGAGCAAAAGAAAATGGAATAAGAGAGAAAGTGAAAGAGAAAGAGAGAAAGAGAGAGAGAGAGAGAGAGACCTGCGAGATTCACTCCCTACGAGGTAAAAAGAAAAATAGGTTTATACGAAGTGAGCCACCAGAGAGTAAGGAGAACTTGAGTTATCGGTACTCGTTAGATATTCCTTTTTATGTGTTCTAAGCAATAAACGAAAGAAGAGGTGAAAGTGCTTGCGAAGAGGACACTACTAAGATGGACAAGGATGTACTATGTGGATAGGGACATATATATATATATATATATATATATATATATATATATATATATATATGTATGTATGTATGTATGTATGTATGTATGTATGTATGTTGTATGTAGGTGACGAAGAAATAAGGAAAGAAGAACGGTGAAGGAAAGAAGAAAAGAGATGGAGATTGGGAGGGAGAGTTTTTGCATGGGCCAGGCTCCCCCGGGGGTCATCACTCGCACTTCGGGGACAGGGCAGTGTCCAGTTGTCCCGGGCAAAGCGCGTCGTGTCCACCCCATCGCCTCCGCCATTCGATCCGTTCGGTCCCGGCCTGACAACTGATATTGCGTGATCTATGGCCCCGAGCATTGCACACTTGGGACAAAACTGACCTGTTCGCCCTCTTTCCCTTCCCTTTTCCTATACCAGTCTACCGACTCGATCGTTCAACCCTCCAAACTGGACTCCACCGACATTTTTTCTCTTTCTCTTTCTCTTTTGCTTTTCTTCTTCTTCTTCTTCTTCTTCTTCCTCTTTTTTTCTTTCTTTTTTTTTCTCTCTTTCCTTTTTTTCTTTTTTTTTTCACTATCGGCGTCCTTCTTGCGCCAACTTTCCACCCTCAACTCGGCCCTCGCGATCTCTTACCCTATGCGAGAAAGTAAATTTGTATGTGTATATATATTTTGCGTATATGTATTGGAATGAAAAGAGAGAGAGAGAGAGAGAGGGAGAGAGAAAGAGAGAGAGAGAAGAAGCAAGCAACAAAGTAATAGATGTCCTCGGACCCTTCGCCGCTCTGCCAACCTAGGACAGTGTCCACTTCGTCAATAAAAAATCACGGCATAATAGAAAAAGAAGAGAGCGTAGAGGAAGAAAGAGGTCGTCGAGGTCCAAGCTATGTCGGCCCCATGAGATATCTACCGAGCAACCCGTAAAAAAAAAAAAAAAAAGAAAAGAACTCCACCAGGTCCCTTTCAAATATTTATAGACGCGATTCCACAATGCTGCGTTTTCGCTTTTCCAATGGTAGTTGTGTGAAAATGAAACGTATGCGGATTATTGTGAATCGTTTTAGCTTTCGCATCGACGAAAATGTCTCTATCTCGGTCTGGCCGACCCTTATTCCCGCTCTTCTTTATTTCTTTCTTTTTTTCTTCTTCTTCTTCTTCTTACGAAACAAGAGACCAAAATGTAATAAGGTTGAAAATTATTGCTATATTAGAGGGACTCGATCGATCGAGTCAAATGAAATTATCAAATATTTCTACGCTTTTGTTTTATCTTTTATCTTTCTTTTTGTTTTTTTTTTTCGCCAACCGAACGACCAAAAAAAGAAAAAAGGGTAAACGAAGTACCTCGGCGCTTATCGATCAATTTGTAAAAGTCGCTTTGGTCTAATTGCAGGAGAGAAGGCGAGATAGTCGGTGAGTCGACCAGGACGGGTATACCGTAACCGAGCTCACGATAATGTCAGGTGGTCAATGAGGAAGTGGGTGGACGGTGTACCGTTGGGAGCCACAGATTACGATACATACATATGTTACACGCGATGTCACCATCGAAATGAAAATAAGGTATACGTATATATATATATATATATATATATATATATATATATATATATATATATATATATATGTATCTATGAAATTCCACTAGCAAACTATGAACTATCGATATGGGGAGAGAATCGAAAAAGTCCAACTACTATTCTCCCTGGAGTAAAACTCGTTTCAACTTTGAGACATCTTTCCTGTTTTTTCTTTTTCTCTTTTTTTACCCCTTCTCTGTTTATTCATTTGGAAAGCCATTCGCCATAATGTACGAGATACGCTTTTTCTCATTTAATTCATACGCCTATTTTTGTATTGAACGAAATTTTAATCTCTATGATTATTATGAAACGTTGTGATATTTTTTCTTTTTCTTTTTCTTTTTTTTTTTCTAAAGATGCAAGACTATGACAAATTAAAGGAAAAGAAATAATACTAATGATAATAATCATAATAATAATAATAGTAATAAGTAACCGATTATTAATGCAAAATCATTCGGCAAATATTTTCTTTGTTTTAAAAATAAAATAAATTCGCCGCTCTTCCGTTGATCTTTTCCGTTTAGTAAAGCGATAAAATCACTTTATTGAAATTCATTAATATCTCAATTCGACTAAACCCCCAAACTCATTGATTTTCGTACGATCGATGAAGTTACGAAATAATTGACGTCACCGAGAGATATAGCTCTATAGTTTTGGCCGTAAATAAATCAATGTGACGGTCGTCAAGAAAAAGGGAAAATAATAAAAAAATAAAAAAAATAAAAAAATAAATAAAAAAGAGAAGAAAATCCGGTGGATCGTTAGGGTAAAGTTGTGAACGAGCTCGAGATAGATGAAGGTAACGTTGAATTTTTCATGTCCGATAAGATCAAGGTGGCACATTCTCATAAACGTCTTGACGAATTTAAAGGCCTAACTGGGAATGAGGCCGACGACGATGGTTTCGCGCATCGACAATGCGCGTCGACACCTTATGGCACGCGCGTCTGCGTTTACGCGGCTGCCGAACATATGTAGTTATGGGGGTTACGGATGACAGGAAGCGCTTTAAGCCAGACTAAACTGCGCCTTAAACATGGAAATTTCCAGGCGTTCCACGAAATTCCCTTAAATCGTGCGCAGCACGACGGTATAAACGTCAGACATCGACGAATACCAAGAGCTAAGGTACGGAATAACGAACGAACGAACGAACGAACGAACGTACGAACGAAGGAACGAGGGCCCTTATATACCTTTGTATACGTATGTGCGTGTGGGTGTGTCATTAGCATTCGTCGATACACCACGTTCCCTTTCGAATCGTACGGTGATCTTAAATTATAATTTCTCTTGGTTATATCCTTTATACTACTCCTACTCCTTCTACTCCACCTCCATCTTTTCATCCTCATCCCCCTTTTCTTATGCGATTAACGAACGGATATAAATTGCGAAAGCAAATAGAGATTACGGATCGACTTTCGGAAATGTCGTGGTTGTATGGAATAAGCCCGAGTGTAGTATACTCAGAAAGAAAGAGAAAGAGAGATAGATAGATAGATAGAGAGAGAGAGAGAGAGAGAGAGAGATTCTTATCTTCTTCGGTGAATCGTCAAATTCGCCGTAGGGAGTGCGTTACGAAGGAGCTTCCGTGCACGTGTCGTGGACAATAGATAATCTTTCGTCGCGATCCACTCTCCTCGATCTTATCAATTTTTAATCGAGAAGGAATAAATCGAACGCCGATTGTAAGCGAATTGGATATGGCTGAGACGAAGGGATGAGATACAGATATTTATGTTGAGCGAAAATATTTTCTAGAATTTTGCGAGATTTCTCGGGCAAAGCCGGGAGCCCTTACGATCGGTAGACGGCATTAGTTCGACAGTCGATACGGAAGCCGAAGTGAGGCTTACGGATCAGTACGGATCGAGTTCGTCGCTTTCTGCGGGAGAGATTTATATTCGACTAATCCAAGAGCAATACCATTCCGTGGTGGTGAATAGCATGGGGTGGTAGGTAGCAAGTAGTATGTACCTACGCGATGCTATGAGAAAGGAGGGAGAGAAGAGGGGAAGTAACGTAAGAGGAAGAGATCGGTTAATTGAAGTATTTCTTATCTAAAAACTGGTGATCCAGCAGAGCCGCGACCCGGAAGACCTTTGATCCGTTAAGGTCTGCCTGCTCGTGATTGCAGCGTTCTTGTCTTCTCTTATAATTGATATTGGACTACTGGGTTGGGTGGTGTGTAAGTATCGGTGGTGCTGATGGTGGTGGTGACGAGGAGAGTCTGGGTTGGGTGGTTGGGGTGGCGCAGAGCTTCCTACTTGGACGAGTAGAGCCAGTCTGAGCTAAAGGATCCATCGTTAGGTGCGCCAAAGAGAGGGAGTGGGAGAAAGAGAGAGAGAGAGAGAGAGAGAGAGAGAGAGAGAGAGAGAGAGAGAGAGAGAGAGAGAGAGATGGTCGAAGGAAGAGGATCGAGGACCGCTCGATGGTCATGGAAAGGCACGCTCAGAAGGGACGACGGGAGCAGCAACCACCGGCAGCCCTAATCCCCGATGGCCCCGTCTTCGAGAATAGTTGGTAATCCAACGGGATAGTTGGAGATCACCGAGTTACACCGGACACACTCGAGCGCCGAAGGAGGAGACTGCCAGACCCTTTATTGGCACCCGGCGCTAAGGTGGATATCCGAAGAGAGTTCAGACTTGGGAAACTCGCTAGTTGCACGTCCAAGGACCGTCGGAGTCGAATTTCGACGCGGACCGTTCATCGCTGGACGAGGAGTTGGCTGGTTAGGGGTGAGTCGAAAAGGAGGGGGGATGAGAGAGAGAGAGAGAGAGTAAGACTACGACGAGATAGAGTAACGTAGTAGCATCAAGACTGGCTAGCTAGCTAGCTACGTTAGAGGGTCAAACTTACGGGAAGGCGGTAAACGCTTAATGTTCCAAGTCCAAGCTGAATCCAGGCTAAGGACTTATCCTCGTATACTTAATGGGAAGGGTCTAAGGAGTCGAGAGAGAGAGAGAGAGAGAGAGAGAGAGAGAAGGGATAGAGAGATATGCCTCTACGTTAAGACGCGGAATGTTACAAAACGGATCAGTGCCTTGTATCTCGACGGCTATATCGTATGCTTCCCTAAAGAGGTATATCGTTAGATTCCAACGCAATCCGGTTGGCATTCTTCGAGTCCTATGAAACATCGATCGGTTCCTCGGTGAACGTAATTAGAAGCGAAAAAGGTAGGATATTATGGAATGGGACTCCTTTCCGCGATGATACTTTCTAAACGTCTACGAGTCTTCGATTATCATCATGTATGTTTCAACGATGCCGATGTATCCTATTCGGCGAACATAAGATATCTATGGTATTACGATGGGGGACGAGCAGGAAGCGAGAATTCCGTGGTGCTCCGTGCGTGTCAGATATTCGAGTTGGACGACAGGGATACGCTTTTTCATTTTACACCGACATATCCGGTGGGAAGCCTGAAAACACCTGATGGATCGAACACGCGAAGCTCTCTTAGCGTACGTAGAGGTGTGGAGAAAGGATGGATGGATGGATGGATGGATGGATGGATGGATGGATGGATGGTAGGAAAGAAGGAAGGAAGGAAGGAAGGAAGGAAGGAAGGAAGGAAGGAAGGAAGGTAAGAGATAGAAATAGGGAACGAGATAAATAGAAAGAAAGAGAAGAGAGCTCGCAGGAAAGGAGTAGTAGTAGTAGTAGTATGTAGGAGTAAGAGGGGAAGATAGGAGGTAGGAAGGTGGAGGAGGAGTAGGAGAATAAGAAGAGAAGGAGAAGGAGGAAAAGGAGAAGGAGAAGAAGAAGAAGAAGAAGAAGAAAAGTAGGAGAAAGAGACGGTCGACCGAGTCGAGTCCCGTATCGAAGGTAGAAACTTGGTTAATGCGTCGTATATTACCGTAATGGTGACTCTAAGTAGGAATTACATATGCGACGCACTCGTCGCGTACCTTCACGTCAGTATAAACGACATATTTCAAGAGGCCAGAACCCCGGCGTAAGCTCATCGGCCTGGGCACGCTACGTGCCTCGCTCCCAGATAGTATAACAAATAGAGCACTGCCCGGCTCGATAATCGTGGAATTTGGAATTCAATATCTCCACCGGGACGCGTGTTCTGGGTAGTCAATTCGCGCTCCTTTGACGTTTACATCGTGATTCGATAAAAGCCAGACACGGCCATTCTTCGTCCATCGAGCGATCATCGACACCAACGAGAGACGACCGTCTCTGCCTACTTTTCCATCTCCCCCGCCAATCCTTAAGTCGTAACGTGTCTCTATCTATATCCTTCTCTCTCTCTCTCTCTCTCTCTCTCTCTCTCTCTCTGTCCTTCTACCTCAGGTTGCCTACTACCGGTCTCCGGACGCGATCGTACCCGTTCCGCGTATCGATAGCGACTAAACGTCGACGATCTTTTCGATCCTATTGAATCATGACTACCGTCCTGTCGGCTCCTTTCCCTCTTCACTTTCCGATAAGCGTGATATTTTATCACCCGGATGTATAATAATTTATATCATTCAAATGCATCGTTTCTCAAACGATATAATTACTTCGACTAATCGAAATATTCTCGAGAATCGATCGAATTACTTCTCGATTAACTCTCGAACTTCTCGAAGTCACCACGATGTTTTTTTTTTAACGACCATTCTTAAATTTTCTATTATGTAGATACGTACGTACACGAAAATGAAGCAAATAATGGTTTGCGTTGTAATAATTTTACTTCGGCATTGTCGTGTTCCTCTGATTAAAATAAAAAGAAAAAAAAAAAAAAAACAAAAGAAAAGAAAAATAATAAAAAAGAAACAAAGAAAAGACGACGATTTAGGTGATTGAAAAATTGATATTCCACGATTTCCTTTTCGAGGATATTAAATATTCAAATGCGGGATAAAGTATTAGGATGATTTTCAAAGACACGTCGTTTCGTCTATTATTTAAACATTTTTACGAGAAAGATCTCAGTCCCCTACCGGACTCTGTTACGTTCGAGAAAAATAACTTCATCCATGGGATGATGGGGGAGATGGGAAGGGGTGGTGGTGTATATATATATATATATATGTATGTATGTCCATGGTTCATAAAGTTATGCCGGTAGTCTTCGACGAGATCGAAAGAGCTTTTTAATCGACGACGCACTACCGCACATCGCACGAACGCACGGGTCTCACGGCATGAATTTTGAAGTGTATCTGATAGCAGCACGATGCCACTTAAATATTTGATGAAACATTTCGACCGCAATATGGACCCCACTCAGCTTCCACCTCCCCTTAAACCCAACCGTCCCCCACCCTCATCCCCCTTCCATCTCTCAAAAACGGTTCTGCTTCCCTCGATCGACGCAGCTAGCCACACCAACGGCAGACCGCCATTACCTTGATACATAACATCGAATTTCTCTCTCTCTCTCTCTCTCTCTCTCTTTCACTCTCTCTCTCTCTCTCTCGCTTTCTCTTTCTCTCTTCCTCCACCCTTTCATATATTGATAGTGCGCTTGTACATTATTGATGCATGCGTTATATTTATAGACCGGTTTAAAGCTCGCCAATCATCTCGCTCACGTTCAGATTCGATCGATATCTATCTACCTTCTATACGTGTTAAATACGTTGAAATGGAAATGGGGTGAGTTGTTTAATTTCGAAGATCTGACGCGGAGATTTAATTGGGGAATGGTCGGATCGTTACTTTGTAAAAACGTCCCATTGTTTTCAATGTATTAGAGAGTGAAAATGAGAGAGAGAGAGAGAGAGAGAGTTTATATATGGCATACATGTATACTCTATATGACGTGTATCGTATAGATATCTATGAAGCCATGGAACGTATGACAAAACACCCCCACCCCCACCCTTACCTCGCCCTTTCGATTTCATCCACATGTCGGAATAAAGCTGATTTTTGTGTTCGTATATCGAAAGCTTCTGGACGAGTCTCTTGTCGGATAAAAGAATTGAAGGGTGGCTCGAAACGAAGGGTTCGTGTTCTCGGAAAGTGATCGATACGTCGTAGCCTATGCTTGAAATTAATCGAAAATTTGAAGGAACTCAATTAGATTATGGAAAAAATAAAATAGTAAGATGATTGAAATTAGATCTGGATGATACAAGGTAAAAAGGGTTTTAAGAAAATAGAAAGAAAGAGGTATTATTGAGGGGGTTGGAAATAATATTCAAGGAGACATCGATTTATCGATACTATAATTAGAATGTATGATCGTAATTATCTTTCGATTAGCTCGTCTTTACGTTATAAAGTTTCGTCTCGTTGATTTTATCGTAGCCTTTAATCGTGATTTTAATCGTTATTTTCAACACGTATTCGGATTTAGCTTTAATGTTTTATGAGAAAATTCCAAGAAGAAAATCGATTTATCGATCGTCTATTCAAATATATCGAATTCTCTTTCGATTCGATCGTTTGTATGTTAAAAAAACATTTCTCTCGTATATCTTATCGTTGGTTTCTTCTCTCGATATAATCATTATTTACAACGCGTTACGAGATTAGCTTTAAAATTCTGAGAGGAGATTTGAAATGCGTTTGACAGAGAGGATTGAATATAATCGTCACGAATAAATGAAGAAGAAGAAGAAGAAGAAGAAGAGAAAGAGAGACAGGTTATACGTATGCTTGAGACTCTTGAAAAGGACTACGGAGTTCCCTCGGCTTTTATTTACGAGCACGTTACACGCAATGTTAATTCGACAGATTTGACTGTAAATAATGACTGCAAATATATGACCCCGTGTCACAGTACATACATATGTATGTATCTATCGGGTGTCTCGTTTTAAACGATATGATCGAATATCTCCGATCCTATTGGTTTTATAAAGAAATGTTTCACAATTAAAGCTATCAAGTTTTAAAAGCGAAATGCTATAATATTTATTTATAGAAATAGTGAAACTATTGCTCGTTGGTTCCGTATCGATATTCTCTACAACCTTTATTCAATTTCAAATATCGATTTCCATTAAAAAAAAAAAAAAAAAAAAAAAAAAATTATTGTGTTTTCTATCTTAACAAGAGAGACCCCCTCCAGCCGCCTCTACGAAATTGCCGCAATAAATATTACATTCCTCCCTCAAGACGTAACAACTTTTATTCGAAACGATCTTTTATTTCTTATAAAATCAATAGGATCATAGATATTCGATCGTTATCGTATGAGACGAAACATCGGCACCCGGTATAACCTGCCGCTATGTATATAAAATTTCATCTTCGTTATAAGAGCCGTGTAACTTTTGAAAACTCCTTGTCAATTTTATTTCGAGCTGAAAAACTTTTTTCTCGATGGTAATAATTGTATCAGGCACTATATTTTATAAAAATTGTAGCGATATTTATCAGAACGATCCTCAAATTCGTGTCAATGTTTTTTTTCTTTTTTTTTTTTTTTTTTTACCCGAGGATATAGAAAGATCCGTGTATTCGCAGAAACGAGTCTGGCAGATGCCCGTCAATTCTGAGAGGAAAACCATGTATATTCGGTGGTTCCTCGCGGATCAGCCACGTCGTATTACGATCCGTCTAGTACGAGTGGTATTCCCCATATGGAACCTATAACATAACCGTTTGTCTCACGTTTTTCTTCCATCCCCGTTACTTCCAACTTCTTTCTATGTCCCTACCCAACGAGACCATAAACTTATGGTCTAGCAAAGGAAGTAGCAGCAATAGCAACATCAAGGTCCTCTTCTCCTCTGTAGCCGATCGATCAAATATACGCTTAGTCTAACAGGTGTCATAGAGTCCATCTCGTGACACGAACAAGTTTTTCTACTCAGCCATTTTTTTCGTTCATATTGAATTCGCGCAATCGATCATCAGTGATGCATATGTAAAAAAAGAGAAATTAAAAGAAAGAGAAAGAGAAAGGAAACGAAAAAGGAAGGAAATGAGAAATAGCGAACGGTATGAAAGGATGTTCGTTGAAATATCTTCACGGGCAAATTTTCTCACTGACCTCACGTCGATCTAACTTTACGACGTTGGATTTAAAAAAGAGAAGAATTTCATCCGCGGATGAAAATCCTGTCCGCTATTGCGACAATGGAAACGCCAATCATCGTCAACGAGGAAGAGTACAAAGGAACAGGCCTTGACTCTTTTTCAACGGGCTATTATTTTCCCTCAAATCTTGTCTGACAGAGAACAGAAAGAAAGAGGAGATAGAGAGAGAGAGAGAGAGAGAGAGAGAGAGAGAGAGAGAGAGAGAGAGAGAGAGGAAGATAAAGATTTTTCTTCTTACTCTTATTCAGTGATGTCTCCCCTACTCGCATTCCGATCCTTTCAGCAAGGATCCATCGAGAACAAATCTTAAGGACGAATCTTCTCGTCGATATATTAAATGTTTTCGCGTATCCAATAAGGCGAGGAAGGTTCTGTCATACACAAAGCGTTAAAAGTCAACGTTCTTAGCGAACGTTAAAACGCTTCGTCCCGTTAAAAATCTGGAAACGTTGAGAAGCGAAAGAAAACGGAGAGAAAGAGATAGAGAAAGAGAGAGAGAGAGAGAGAGAGAGAGAGAGAGAGAGAGAGAGAGAGAGAGAGAGACACACACAGGAGAAGAACTAAAGACAGAAATAGGATATCGTTGAGGAATACAAATGGATTGGACGACTTCCAACGACTGTTACTGAGAAAATCTTCGCTCCCTTCCACCGTTAATAAAGCATTTCATTAACCCGTAGTGTACGTATGCGTTCGCCAAAGCGTTTGAGAGAGAGAGAGAGAGAGAGAGAGAGAGAGAGAGAGAGAGAGAGAGAGAGAGAGAGAGAGAAGAGGATATCCGAACGTTGACTGCTCTCAACTATGGCCGACTTTAATGACCGTGCTTAAGGGATGAGATGGACGAACGGGTCATTTCGCGAGGACATTTATAAATGACATACCAGCGGGGCCAACGCTATAACCGCCGGACTATAACCCGACTTAGCCTCTGCCCTGTTCCGGCTAAAGAGGAAACTCGCTTGCTACCCTCGTTCGCGCGGGGGTGCTAGAGAAACTACCCCTTACTCCTCTTGGACACCATACTCTTTCTCTCTCTATCTATCTCTACTTCTATCTCTCTCTCTATCTATCTATGTATCTCTCTCTCTCTCTCTCTCTCTCTCTCTCTCTCTCCTCTCTCTGGCTCGCTCATTCTCCTCTTCTCGTTGGATCTGAATCGGGAGGGAAACTCTGAGGATAGTGGTTTTAGATACATACCCTTGTATACTCTCTCTCTCTCTCTCTCTCTCTCTCTCTCTCTCTCTCTCTCTCTCTCATACATAGTTGCGAGCACACGGAGCACCATGCACATTCGGGGGTTGCTTGGTAATGGCTTCGGTTTATTAATGACCGGTCAGCTGAGTTAGCAGCCAACGTGTATTCCACGCGAGGTGCTACTACCTTCCCAACCGTTGTCCTATGTACCTTCGTACGTATGTATCGTATTTGTATGTACACGTATGTACGTACACATAAGTGTTTACGTATACCAACGTACTCGTATAGTCGAGTAACCTGAAAATAAATAAGACAAGAAGAAGAGGAAGGATCGGGGAAAGAGCGTTTAACCTTGCGATGCGTAAGAAAGGCACTTAAGTGTATCGTAAAGATCGACAAAAAGATATCCGTCGTTTTTCATTGTGGACAAATCTTAGAAGACTTTTTTGAAGGATAAACACGTTTCTCTTCTCAAAGTTTCTAACGTTTCTAGTTTCGATCGAGAAAGAAAATTCGAAAATTCCATTGTTCTTTCTTCTCTCTCTCTCTCTCTCTCTCTCTCTCTCTCTCTCTCTCTCTCTCTCTCTCTTTGTCTCTGTCCATCTTTCTGTTGGTAGAACTCACGGTGGTTCCTAAGCGAAGAAAAAAAGGTGATAAACAATAGCCAAGCTACTCCGGCCAGCTCCCGGCGATTTCTCTCGAGTGATTAATGGTTATGAGTGGAGTATATTAGATCCTTACCGTGGTAGCTCCTACGGAGTATCCGCCCCCTTGCTACCACAAATTACCTACCAATGTCTTGATTGTAAGAAGAAATATGAGACGATGATCATTACCCCGTAGGTAAGTACATACTACTTCAGAGAGTATACATACTTCTCCCTGCGTTTCATCTTCCGAATAACTCGTTATACGTAAGTCTTACCTCCTTGTCAACTCGATTTCATATCTTTCCTCATTAGAGAGACACCTCTCTAATCACATCGTTTGTACAGCACGTATGTAACCATATATATATATATATATATATATATATATATATATATATATATATATATATATATATACACGTACGTACGTAGATACGTATGTACTCATTTACAACAACTTAAGAGTCTAAAGATCGCTTTGATTTATGCTCGATCACGTATTAAGCAAATGCGAGTCTTCTCGTAATGATTTTTTTTTCATTCTCTTCCCTTTTCTTGGAGTCCTAAGCCTTCTAACGAAGGCACGTCGTCGTACGATCGTCTCCGTTGGTGTGTAGTTACTTGCTTACTTGCTTACTTGCTTGCTTGCTTGCTTGCTTGCTTGCTTGCTTGCTTTCTCGCCCGCAAGGAGGGGAGATTTCTATCGAACGATAGGATTGATGTCGCCGTGAGAATTTAAGATGTATAACCTTGCATTGTCGCGCCGGCACAACGACACCGCGCGATCGTTCGCGAACGTCGAGACTTACCGTTATGCTGCTCCACCGCGTTCCGCATAGTAATACTTCTTCGAGAAGTCCAAGTATACGATCTCTCTCTCTCTCTCTCTCTCTCTCTCCCTCTCTCCCTCCCTCCCTCTCTCTCTTTCTCTCTCTCTCTTTCTCTCTCTTATTAAACATTCCCATCTGAAACGTCTCGAAAATGAAGTAGACGTTATGCGCGATCCAATGTCGTCCGTTACTCCGTTACGATCTCGTTACGTGTCGAGAACCAACGTAAAACCACGGATGAGTAATAATTTTCGACATCTATAGTTTGCCTTTAAGCATCTATGTATTTTATACGTGCATGCGTACAATGAAATATTTCTTACTTTTTTTTTCTATTCTCTTTTCTTTTCTTTTTTTCTTTTTCCTGAACGCCATAATTATAACATACGGATTAACAAGGGTTTATACACTTGCTTATGATATATTCTCATACTTGTAATAATATCTAACAATATAAATGATTTAATTAAAGTGTACTTAAGAAGAAAAAAATAAATAAATAAAATAAAAAATCGTTATCGCCTTTATTATCGGATAATTAATATTTTTAATTAATATCAGAATTCTCATGATATATTCCCAAGGTTTTTAAATACGTATGCATATACACACACACACACACACACACACACACACACACACACACACACACACACACACACACACACACACACACACACACACACACACACACACACACACACACACACACACACACACACACACACACACACACACACACGTACATTCCCATGGAACATTTTCATTTTAATTTAGAGGAAAAAAATCACGACGCGGTATCGCGATGAAAAATCTTTCGCGAGTATATATCTCTGTTATTCTTCTTTGAGTATTCATCGTAAATATAGAAGAGGCGCCAGATACAGTAAATTACGTTTTCATAGCGGCCGCGCGCGAGCTACACGTCGAGGTATTGTGCGAGGCTTAAAATGGAACGACGCTTCGAGGCCGAAAAAGATACGTCTACCGGCTGACAAAGTGACAGGAATGAACTAAATGCTCGTTAACACGCGACGTTTACTCATACACGAAAGACCCGACGAGGAATCGAGTCGAAAGCCGTCTTCTCTCTCTCTCTCTCTCTCTCTCTTTCTGTTCGTTAATATCGTGGGTGAGACAGAAGGAGAAAGACAGAGAGAGAGAGAGAGAGAGAGAGAGGGAGAGAAAAAGATTTCCTTGACTTCACGAGATCGCGTGTATTGTTTTAATAACGGCGGGAGATCGCGATCACTGGCTGACCCTTAAATCTTGCTCACCTTTTCCGAATTAAGGGCGAATAAATCTAATTAAGGGAGGGGGGGGAGTGGATATATTTATCGCGCCGTCCTGTGAAAAAGAATGTACGTCCTTGTCGATTCGCACGAGCGAGACGTGTCTTTCCCACTTATACGTGAATTCGAATTCTTTTCATGTGAATTAACATATTATTATTCCGAACTACTATGGATTTAAATAAAAAACACATATATGCGGTTGCGACGTGGATAAATAAAGTGGACGAACATGGTTCGTAAGGAAGTCGGAATAAAGTAGCCTCGCGCGTCTCTAATCCCTTTAGAGAAACAAAAAGTAACAGAAACAGAGAGAGAGAGAGAGAGAGAGAGAGAGAGAGAGAGAGAGAGAGAGAGAGAGAGAGAGAGAGAGAGAGAGAAAGAGAGAGAGACAGGACGGGGGAAGGGGAAAGAATAGGTGGATAAGATTTAAGAGGCAAGTCCGAGAGTAGTAATTCTTATAACAGCATTAAAACAGAGCACTTTAATTTACCGCACTGTAGATTCCATTCCTTGTGCTCTGTTCTCGAATAGCCTTCTCGCTTCGCGTCTTCGCATCTTATATACACGGCCGAATTTATTATGCAACTAATTTCTGACATGAATATATACGACTTCTTTTGTCCGTGTTTGTAGGAGAAGATTATTCTTATCGATTCTCCCTCTTTCTCCTTTTTTGTTTTTTGGATTTTCAATCCTTACGAGTTATCATAAAAAGATATATGTGTATCGAGGTGATGCATTATGTATGGTTATAAAATTAAACGAGCATTATTAATCGTCAATTTTCTGAACGATACCGAAGAAAAATATATTTTTTTCTTTGGGCTGGGGAAGGGGGGGTGGGGTAGCGGGACGAGACTTTTAAGGGATAAGTTTGACGATTTAAGGGATAAATACTAATCGAATTAAAAATAATAATTTCTTCGAGTGGGATAACTAAAATCATTTTCGAATGTATTCGAAGACAAGAGTTAAGGCATAAATAAAGTGAAATTTAAGGGCAATGTAGAAAGGGAGTGAGCGAGTAATAGTGATAGAGAGGGAGAGAGAGAGAGAGAGAGAGATACAAAAGGCAGCCTTACGCCACGCGGGAATGGGGCTGGATGGAGTGTATAATTACCGTTGTGCAAGTTAGCGTAGTTCTCTTCGGTTCTGTTCCAGTCTACGAGCTTGAATTATAAGTTTGCAAAGGAAGACACGAATTAGGCTCTGTCGGGCCCGCCCGTGCCTTCTATCCTATAGGCACCTGTGTAAGTCTCTCGCCTTTGGATAATCCGCGTATTATTAATTCTCCCTTTAGCTCGGACATACATACACACATATATATATATATATATATATATATATATATACATATATATATATATACATACATACCCTTGAGCGTTTCATCGATCCGTTAGGAAGGAAGAAAAAAGTAAGAAAAAGCTAAGAAAGAAAGAAAGAAAGAAAGAGAAAGTCGTTGGTCGGAATCGTAGTAGATTATGTATTCCGATTTACGATAAATTTCTTTTTCTTTAACATTACTTTAAACTTTTAAACTTTAAACTAATTAATTAAAAATTTTAAACGAAGTTTACGAATTATATATATATATATATATATATATATATATATATATATATATAGGGATAATAATATCCTTATATCATTATAAATATTGAATGTAAACAATAAAAATATAATAAAAATCCTATCGTTTTAGTTAAACGACAAACTCTGTAACCACAATTCGTTCCTAATGATAACACGTTATTATTTATTTTCAAAGAGGATTTTGAACTACCAGACTACACGTCCGCACAGAGAGATGTAGAATTTCGATCGCAGAACGTTCGATCGTTTCCACTATTTTAACACTGTCAAATGATACGACCGAGAAGGTGAAGAAGAAAGAGAGGAGGACGAACGAGAAGGAAGAAAAGGAGTCTCTATATCCTGAGGTACCTGAGAAGCCCTAGGAAGAATATCTGGAGTGTGTATATGTCTGTGTGTGTGTGCGTGTGCTAAAGAAAGAGAGTGAGCAAAAGAGTGAGCAAGAGAGTGAGAAAGAGATAGAAAAAGACAGAGAGTGAGAGAGAGAGAGAGAGAGAGAGAGACCGTAGCGCGCTAAGTGACTAATTAATCGACGATAGCCTTTCACCGCGGCGTTATTAATGCCCCTGAAACTAATACACGCGCGCGTTGTAGACCATTAAAACGCCAGAGCTGAATTTACAAGTCGCGCCGCTCTCGGCCGATGTTTACGACGGCTCCGTCCCAGTGACGATACTCTAAGCCGGTGGTTCGAGCCGTCCCGGGGCGTTGGCAACGATCCTGCTTACTTGTCGCACGTTCCTATGGTTGACACATTCGACCTGGCCCTGGAAGACAAGGCCATGGTTCCAGGCTTCTCCCACCACATTGAGCTCTCGCTCAACCCCCTACTCGTGCTTCTAACTCGTTATAGACTGTGGGAACTTGTTTTCTTTTTCTAGTTTTATTATATATACCTTATCATATCGATCGATCGTGTAAATATTCTTTCGTCGATCTTACCATTTTATATCGATCGATCGATTCTGTTTTTCTTTTCTTTTCTTTTTTTCTCTTATTGTCTTTTTTCTTCTCGATGTAAATTACACCACACGAGATGATTGGGTTAATAATTGTTTGCGCTGATCGATTGACTTATTGATTATTCTCAATCAATGTTATTAATTTAAAATAGCGTTTGATCGTTAGTCGATCGATGACCGTTATTATTACGTTTTTTTATACGGTACAATCGTTATGCGGTATTACGAATTTCCGATGAATATTATCTCTTATTAATTTCTTTTTTTTTTTTTTTTGTTCCTTTTTCTTCGTAATTCGTTGGGAACGTCGGCAATCTTGAAAGAAGAGGAGAACGCACGAGACTGGAAAACCGTTTGATCTGCGAGGAGAAGAACGATGCACCGAATGCATCGCGGGCCACTGGAAATAAGCCATGTAAGTATGCGTGCAACGTGGCTAACAGTCGGAATGCTCGCACGCTCGGAGAAAGAGCTCGGAGTTATGGTGGAGGAGGTGTTGGCGAAGAAAGGATGGGAGAAGAGGAGGTTTTAACGCTCGTGCGATGGAGGCAGATAGAGAGAGAGAGAGAGAGAGAGAGAGAGAATGAGAGGGAGAAGGAAGGAGGAGAGGAAGCTGGAGGACGAAAACAATGACATCCTGGTAGTTAGCTATGCGGCTACGGGTTTTTCGCTAACATATCCTTCCTAACTTAGATTATCGTTATCAGTGAGAAATTTTTCCGAAAAATTCTCAATCGAGTCGATCGTTAATTTATAATAATGGTATGAGGAAGAACGAAAAAGGATAGAGAAGAAAGAAAGAAGAGAAAGTCATGACAAAATTACCCTTGTCGATTAGCCCTTAAAATATTTCCTTATAAAAAGTTTCACGAAGCGATTGAAGCTTAATGTTTTATGAAAATAAATTCGTTTCTTTTTTTTTTTTTTTTCATTTTTTAATGATCCCCACCGAGGGCTGAACAAAAATATTTCGAACGTCGGAAGAATAATTCGGCTTCGTTAATCGGACTAATTAATAAGTCAAGACGGAGTCCCCCCTCCCCCCTCCCCCGAATTATTATAATACATTCCAACTGAACGAAAACTGTTGGAAAGATTCTCTCCTAATTTTCGAGTTAAGTTATTCATTTGATAAAAAAAATGATCATTTCACGTCTCCCTCTCTTTCTCTCTCTCTCTCTCTCTCTCTCTCTCTCTCTCTCTCATAATAAGGGGAACGTGTTTTTACGGGCTCCGCGAAGACGGCCGACGTGAGATCACGTAGTACCTTCGCACAGAAACGCGTTCACCGGCATGCCGATCAGGAGTTTTAACTTGGATCGCGGCTGTTATTCAGCCGCACACGTACACGTCCGATGCGATCCGCTCGACACGCGGTTTAGTTTTACGATTTCTGATTCCCTATCTTTCGGCCAGCAACGAGTCCAATTTCTTTGACTTTAAAGTCACTTCGAGCGGGCAGCAAGAAATGTGACAGTCGAAAAAGAAAAAGGGAAGAAGAGAGAAAAAAAAGAGAGAGAGAGAGAGAGAGGATAAAAAGAGGGAAGAATACGTTAACGTTATAATTTCGAAGGAAGGAGGAAGCAGAAGTAAAAAAAGAAGAAGAAGAAGAAGAAGAAGAGGAAAAAGAAAGAGAAGAAAAAAGGGAGGAAAAGAGAAGAGAAGAGGAAGGGGAAGAAAAAAGGAAACAAGTCGAGAAAATTCGTGGCGAAAAATACGATTCTAATCGACGTCGTTAACTATGAAGGAAAAAGGGAAAAAGAAAAGGTAAAAGAAAAAAACGTTTAACTAAACGAATGCAGAGGTAGGAGAGAGGACGCTGAGGGCACCTGACACACCCCCACCTGATAGCCATAGACTCGCGTGGCGGACTCTTTCTCGAGCAGCTACGTGATGCACGATAGCTCCGGCAAGGATTTATGCTCGCGTCGTGCGACCGGCAACGATCCATTTATTCGATATCGGAATATGGAAATATTACCCCGCTGATGTCTCGGGTTACTCCGTAGGACCCCTACTCACCTTGAATCCGTAATACTCCCATGGGCAAAGCCCGCATATCCGTTCGGTTTTCCTTCCTTCTCCCTCTCTTTTTTTTTCTCTTACTCTTTCTTCCATCTTCGTTTCTGCACAGTTTCATATATACATATGTATATACATACGTACACACACACACATAAATATGTGTGTATGTATATATGTATATGTATATAAGGTATATATCGTGGCTCGTAATATTCGCTCTATCAAACCGCGAACAAGTTTATATTTGCAAGCTGGAAGTGTCACTTTATAGCCTCTCGCGGAAACAACCTTTCAAAGTTTTCCCCAAAAGGCATCAATAAGGGTACGCCACCCTGCATATCGAGCTCTCCTCCGATGTCTTTCCCATACCCCATTCTATACTTGGGGACTTTCTAGCTACGTAGGGGACGATCGTGTGTTTTGGTGATACGGTTGTGCCAGCTATGCCGATGCCACGTCGAACCGAAGACGAAGCCGTTTTCTCCGCTTACGGGAACTTCCTTCTCTCTCTCTCTCTCTCTCTCTCTCTTATCTTTTCTCTTTCTTTCTCTCTACGTGACACGTCTACGTGTTATCGATATGCTACGATCGATTAGGTGATCGGACAATGTCTACTGTTGATGTTACATCGAACTGAGAGAGAAAGATAGATAGATAGATAGATAAATAGAGAGAGAGAGAGAGAGAGAGAGAGAGAGAGAGAGGGGGGGAGGTAGAAAGGTAGTCTCTCTCTCTTTGAGAAATATTGAAAGCAAGAGAGCTAAGGAATATAGAATGAACCGATCGACTTCGCTCCACGGAGACATTACAAACGGTCTGACCTAATCGAGCCGAGTGGAACGCCCGTGGAATTCCGCTCGCTCCATATTTTCCCGTCGTAGTGCCGCGGATATATCGTACGTGTCTCCTACGGCCAACGCTTAACGTCGTTCTAACGAGGAAACGTCTGGCGGTACGTTCTTTAGATGGACATCGGTGGGCTTGTATAAATCTTTTGCGCTCTCGGTTTTAAATATAACTCTTGGAGTTCAGCAAAATATAACTACTATATGTATATATATATATATATATATATATATATGAGTGTGTGTGTGCGTGTGTATGTATACACGTATATGTAGTTTTACGCTTAAACTATAATGTCTTTCGAAATTTGATTAATCGTGATATGATAATCAATCATTGATATCTCAGAATAAAAATTTTTTTTTCTTTAATCGATCTCTCTCTCAATAAAATTTTATCAACGATCAGTTATAAACAATTATTTTCTTTATATATGAAAGCAACGAGCGATGAAAGTTATCGTACTTGGTAGAAGACCTGAATGATTTCAATTTCGGAGCGTTGACAAACGGGCAAATAAAATTGACAGTAGAGATTATTTTATACGGCAAATATATTTTATCGGTACAATGGGCATTCATTTACTCGATGGAAAAAAAAATTTCAGGATACTTTTAATAATAGAATCCCGGTTGTGCGGGAGAGGAAACGATTTGAAAATAGAAACACGTATAGAAAATAAATTTTCTCTCATCAAGAGGAAAATCGTTTTCGCGAGGCGATACGTCGACGTCGAGTTATCGTTTCCTCTTATATACACATACGCGCGCATATACACGTAAGACAGCTGTGTATGAGAAAATATATATATATATATGTATATATATATATATATATATATATATATATATATATATATATATATATATATATATGTATAGAAGAAGGACTCACGAATCGCGATAGGAGCTGACATTTCGGCATACTGGCGCGCATCAGCGAGTCGCATATCGAGAGCTTGACAAACCGTCCCGAAATTTACGCGCTTTGTCGAAAGCGACACATATGAAATAGCACGTGGTACGTGAGCGCCTTGGGCGAAACGTTCGATTTTACATACACACATACACACGTATACACACATATGTATATAAAAATAGACAAGCGGGAGCTTTCAAGCAAGCGAATCCAAGCAGCCACATAGCAAAAAGCGATATCACGGTTACTACATCTGTGTATATCTATGTGTTTGTATGTGTGTTTGCGTGTGTGTATCTGTATAAAAATGTATATCGAATCACGTTTTCTCATACATGAATCTATGTGAGCAAATAAATATATGCGAGTACATGAATATATATATATATATATATATATATATATATATATATATATATATATATTTATATATAGTAAACTATAAATGTGTGCGGTTACATGAACGTAGATATGTGTATGTGTATGCGCACGCGAGAAGGCGTCCTTCTCCATGGAATATGGCACGCGAAATATCGGATTCTGGGTTTATGCGCGCCGGTTCTCGAAGTCGAGCGGAGAATATCAATTTTGACGTTTCTCTGCACGCTCGCTCACTCGCTTACTCGCTTACTCGCTCGCTCGCTTGACTCGGTGGTTTCAACGCCGTGCCGTGAAACGCGTCGCTCGTTTCTCGCCGGCTACGACGAAGGCGACGGGGTTTCCATAAAAGACGATATGTTTCTCTGTTTTCAGTCAAAACGAGGCTGAGATAGCCTCGGTGAAATCGCTGGAATACAGATCGATATCTGTATATGTGTATAACTAGTATATACGATAATACATATATAGTAGACGGCGCACCTACTCGCAGCGAGCCACGCATTGCCTTTTTATCGTTCTATTACGAGTTCTTTTTTTTCCCTTTTCGTTTTTTATATTTCTTTTTCCTTCTCTCTTTTTTTCTTTTTTTTCCTTTCTTCTTTTTTTTTTCTTTTTATTCTTTTCATTACCTCGCGATGTTCCACGAATTCGAACGAACCCAATGCGAAACACTTCATTTCGTCTCCTCATTCCATCGTCGCGATTTAAATTGCGTACAATAAGTTCCAGATCGGTTTGTTTCGGATCGATTAAGTCGATATCTTCTGATTAATGAAACAAATATAACGACGAAATAAAATTAAAATAAAATATTATATATACTTAAGCGTAAGCTCATCGATCGTCTATGATCGATATAAAAGGAAAGAAGACAAAAAAAAGAAAGAAGAAAAAAATAAAAAAAGATAAATAAAAAAGTAAGAAAATCGATTCAAATTCGATGAAGTTAAGTAAAAATCCATAAGAGTATTCAACGTTATGTGCTACTTCGTAGGACAGTTAATCGAAGTCTAAAATATACGATGGAGCTTCGTAAATCCCCCCCATAGAAGTACGATATGGTACGAGAAAGAGAGAAAGAGAGAGAGAGAGAGAGAGAGAGAGAGAGAGAGAGAGAGAAGAAGAAGAAGAAAGGAAGAGATAGAAGCCCTTCCTCGAGCAAGGCACATGGTCATAAATGAAATAAAATGATATTTTCTCGATAGCAAAGTGCGACCATGCGGGAAAAGCCGTTTTATTCAAGGCCGAGCAAGCACGCCGGACGAACGAACACATCTTTCGAGCCGTCGAGCTTCGAGACGTTTCGTCCACGATATCTCGAGAGCGTCTCTCGGTCCATCAAGCTCGCTACGTGATTTTGGCACAGAGCCTGTAATATGTCACTCCTCTTCTCTCTCTCTCTCTCTCTCTCTCTCTCTCTCTGTTTCATATATACATATGTGTGTGTGCGTGTGTATGTTAGTGCGTATGTAACGTCTCACGTTTTCTCAAAAGCTCTCCTACTCTTCGTTTGATACTTTCTTTCCTAACGACCGGTCATAATCGTTACACTCACGAATGATCTTTGACAGCTACGTGTGTCTCCGATATTTTCTTTCTTTCTTTCTTTTCTTTTCTCTTCTTCTTCTTCTTTAAATATCATCATTAATTTTAATATATCCCTATGTGCGTCTAATTTTATGTTCTTTTCCTTTCCTTTCTTTTCTTTTTTTTTTTTTTTTTTTTTTTTTTTTTTTTTTTTTTTTTTTTTTTTTTATTAAATTTCATTCCCTTGTTCGCCGAAGAAACAAAAAAGGAAGAAATAAATGAAGGATCATATTCTCAAATTTCGTTGGCATCATTTATTTACCATTTCTAAATTTAATTAACGATAAAGTGAATTAACGTTTCCCTTTTTACTCGATACAAATTAATTGAAATTTATCGCAGGTTTTTCGTATCGGACGATTAGAATGAAATTTATTGTCCTCGTTAGAAGATGTCTTCCATTAATTATACCAACTTCCTCTATTCTCCGAGTCGAACGATAGTACCCATCTATTTTCATATGTCCTCTCTCTCTCTCTCTCTCTCACTCTCTCTCTCTCTCTCTCTCTTTCTTTCTCTCAGTCTTTTTCTTTCTCTCTGTCTCTTAGCACGGCGAGAAGTTCCAGGTTGAACTTCTAGGAGGTTCCTAATTCGATCTTCGCATCTGCCTTGGCCGCGTAACGATACAAGCCAGAGATAAAGGCTCGCGAGCGTAAGGGTGTCAGGATAATTATGCGACGAAAGGAATACCAGTCGGGCGTTATCGTTTGGTGACATCTAACCGTGGACTCTCTTTGTCACAGGAAGAAAGATTTCCCTTTTTGGTATACATACCTAGATATCTATGAAGCCGACGTACCGCCCGAACGATTTCGAAGCTGGCTTCCACCTCCGTATACACCTGCGATATACGTTCTATCGTTAATATCCTCTCTCCGATTCATAAAATGACGTTATTTATGTGACTTCTTTGACGATCTACCATCAAAATAGAAAAATATTTCTTCGATAATGTACGAAAGAAGAAGAAGAAGGAGAAGGAGAAGGAGAAGAGGAAGAAGGAAAAAAAGTAAAAAGAAGAAGATAAAGATGAAGAAGAAGAATCTCAACGTTTTATCTCCTAACTCGATTCGTAAAATTATGGTAATCAAAAATTTCTAATGACGTAATACCCTTATCCTATTTTATAGCCTTCTACGTTGGGCTTATAAAATTAGGTTAATTAGTAGATTCTACCTCGCCTCTATCTCGATAATAAAAAATATATACATATATATATATATATATATATATATATATATATATATATATTTCAATAACTTTCGAAATATATCTCCCTTTATCAGTTTTCATATTAAAAAAAACGTATAATAAAAAAAGATATTGTGGAATTGATTTCTTCGACATTTGAAAAATAATAGAAGAGATTTTACGGTCTGACGGACGGTCACGATGGATTATTATTATCGTCATAGTCCGTGCGGAGTTTCAGCAAACTGGAAAAGAAGGTATCATATCTTTGTGAGAGAGAGAGAGAGAGAGAGAGAGAGAGAGAGAGAGAGAGTGAACGCGCGACAGAGAACCTCGCCGTGTCCGCGTCCCATCCATTATTCTTTATCTCGAGCAGATATAAAAGAAATGCATTACTTATATCAAGATTGCTGGCCATTCCTTCTCCATGCGATTCTTTCTTCCCCCACCATTCTACTCCCTTCTTTCGCGTGACCAATATTGGATGATACGTATGAAACACTTTATCAATTCCGTCTTTTGCTCTCTCTCTCTCTCTCTCTCTCTCTCTCTCTCTCTCTCTATCTATCTTTCTCTTTCTCTCTCTGTCTGACTGACTGTCGCCGTTTCTCTTTTACCAAAGATCTTATATAATATATATTATTTCGACTGGGTCTTGTGAAATCACCGTACAATGGATCCATCCCACAATATCATTTTATCTTTTATCGAGGAAAGAAAGGAATAAGATAAGAAGCTTTATCATAGTAAACCTTTTCTTATATTATTCTATCTACTTTTACGATATTCGCGAAAGCTTTTAACCGTACGTTGAACGAGCAAATACCGGATCCTGATACTAAGGAAACGCCGTTTCCCGGACATCTTCTTATTGTTCTTAATGAAGAACACGTCGATGTAATGCAAAAAGCATGTCGCGTAGAGTCGATGTACCACTTGACCTCGTTAATACATCGTTTCCTTCGAGTTATCCATACCCCGCTTGACGTACGATTCCCCCCTCCGCCCCTTTCTCTCTCTCTCTCTCTCTCTCTCTCTCACTCTCTCTCGCGTCACCACCCGATTCCTCCCACCCCCTCTCCTACCTCGCGGCCCTTCGACGATTGACACATCTAACGAGGAGTTAGGTCGGTTGTTTAGTTTTTTCTTCTTCTTCTTCTTATATTTTTTTCTATTTTTTTTTTTTTTTTTTTTTCCTTTAATTCACTTCATTATGTTCACGCGATAAACGAAGACGAGGAAGATTTTTATTACGTAAATTATTCGAAAGAGTCGTAAGAAAGATTTCAAATGAATAATTAAATAATTTATAATAAACGTGTCATATATACGGCTCATTCGATATTCCTGAACAATAAAATTTTATATAGATATATACGTATATAATATATGTATATACGCATATAGTCTTTCTCATAGAAATACACGCTCGAGGGACGGTAGGTAATATAACAGAAAAAGTACCGAAACGGCTTCCTCTTTGACACATCCTGGTTCACCTGTTCCCTCGTAAAACTTTTTTCAAACCGTACGAACAACGTTCACCTTCTTCTTCGTAGTTAAACGTCGCATATACAATATGTTTAGTGCACGTGGTAGTTCCGATAGGTTCTATAGGTACATAAGAACGTACAGGAAAGGGAAGAACAAGTGGCGTCTAAGTAAATAACGTTGTCCCGATCATTCTCGCATGATTATTAATTAGTCGGACTTTTTCAACGTATTTTAAAAGTCACTAGCGTGAAATGTGACTCATCCGGAAAAAGGGAGCACTGGACGAATCCAGAAAAGTGTGTGTATATACACACACGCACACATTTCTCATATATACATACATACATACATACATACATACATACATACATACATACATACATACATACATACATATATATATATATATATATATATATATATATATATATATATATGAATTTAGTATCTCATTTATGTTCTGGTTACACGCCCATGCAACAACGTTACTTACATACATATATGCGTGCTTTCATATATGTGCGCGGGTGTGTTCAAAGTAAGCCTCTAAAACGCAGCACGGAACACGATTTATGCTTCGCCATCAAGTTGTCAGTTCGTCTCGCAACGCGCCTCCAAAGATTTTCCCGTAATCGTGTGCACGTCGAGGAATAAAGGCCGATCTACATCATCATAATTGGACGGTGTTATGTAACGGGGCAGGTAACATATCAGATAAGAGTTAAACCTTTTGAATTTAAACACCGCATACGGAGATTACGCGGCCGAGGCCTCGTTATGTTACTTGTATAGTACTTTATTCGCTCGAAATTATCGTCACGCCATTTCGATAATTGCTATTCGGTACGTACTCTTTAAAACGCCGACTATTTGTACTTCGTTTAGGTTATTATAATAATAATAATAATAATAATAATTATTATTATTATCATCATCATCATTATCATCATCATTATTATTATTATTATTTTGTTGTTTATTACTAAGCTTGCGTTTCGAATGATTTCGTATTTAACGAGGGTGCGGTCCTTGGAGTTGTAACTTTTTGCTTGTTAGCTGTGTATATAAATCAATTGACGTTTCATTCGGTAAACGGTTTCACCGTTTCTAGATTTGTGATAGATAAATATATACATATATAGACAGATAGTAGTACATACATGGTATCCCAAGAATTTATAGTCAAACCTTATCGGTATCATCTATGAAAAAAAAAAAAAAAATAAATAAATAAATAAAAAAAGAGAAAGAAAACAAGAAAAAGAGAAATGTTCATAAAACTTATAGTCATAAAACGTCTTTCCTAAAAAAAAAAAATTCAATCATCATAACTTTTAAATAAAACATCAAACCGGTCGTCAATCTTTATACGATACGATCATATCATATAATATATTCAACGAAATTTGTCAGAAAACTTTTGGGGACATCGAATGTACGTATTACGTAAGATCAAATTTTTCTTTTTCCTCTTTTTTGTTAATTTTTTCGAGACACGAACAATTTAAAATTACGATGCCTTCACTCATTGCTTTCACCGTCCAAGAAAAACGTACATAAATCATGAAAGAGATCCATGCTCGAGGGTCGAATACATGAAGAAGAACCACCTGTATTGGGCACGAAGTGGAACCAGTATCAATAACGTTCAAAGCGAAATTAGCAACTCGCCGTAAAACCGAGTCGGAGGGTGGCTGCTTTTGGAAAGAGAGAAAGAATGTGTGCGTCTGGGTTGCGTGTGAGAGAGAGAGAGAGAGAGAGAGAGAGAGAGAGAGAGAGAGAGAGAGAGAGAGTAAAGAAGAAAGGTGCAGGTGACGATACGAAGAACCCAACGAAAGACTCGCTGCTTTGCCCGCGGGGGCGTTAAATGAGATCCCCAAAAGAATAAGAGGTCAGTCAGGTGCAGGAATATGAATTAAAAGAGAAGAGAAGAGAGAGAGAGAGAGAGAGAGAGAGAGAGAGGGAGGGAGAAAGGATCTCGAAGCTTTTTTCTTCTGCACGATTTCTTTTCGAGCACGTGCTGCGAACGCGGACTTTATCGCGAAAGAGCAAGCGTTACGCGTTTTTGGCCTAACGTGGCCGGTCAGCCTCAGGGGCCAGCTGCCCTCTTCGCCCTTATTTTAAAGCGACCACCGGACCTTTTCCACCAGCCCCTTTCTTTCTCATCCTTCTCATCCTTCTCATTCCTTCCATTCTTATTTTTAAACTCTTTCCGTTTCGACCCCGGTCTTTGCCCTTTTATTTCAGTTCCCTTAAATTCATTTTAAAATCTAACACGTCGTTTTTCGAAACGATTCATATTATTACGAATTCGATGATCCGCAATATAATCGAAAAATTTTGATGCAAACGTAATTATTATTATTATTATTATTATTATTATTATTATTATTATTATTATTATTATTATTATCATCATCATCATCATCATTATTATTATTATTTTTACCATTATTATTATTATTGTTAAGACGAACATGTGGTAAATCATAAATATTCCCGTTGGAAAGATTTTCTTTATCGCGAATTACAATATGACATTTAGTTCGATTAATTTTTCGAGTTATGAGATTTAATATTCTTTTTCTTTCTTTTTTTTTTTATAATTGAACACCCTTCCACGCGACTCGTGAATACTTTCTACAATTAATCGATCATTTTAATACAAATATTAGCATGCGTTTTCATTATGTTATACAATATTTTGAATCTTTCAATCGTTCCGAGAAGAGTTGCTTCCAGTTAATGTAGTTATGTCCAGTAAATTTTCTATTATTCAAACGTAACCGTAACCGCGGTATTACGAACAGCTAATGTATTCCTGAACGTTTCCGGCAAAAATACAATGGCTCGTCGATGTAGTCGTAACAACGTTGTGATGTTGTAAAAATACGTTCAAACGTTACGCTCGCTGTCACGGATACCGAATTCGGATAATTCATGTATGTACTTTTCGATTCCTCGCTCGAACGAATTTATATATTCATTTATTTATTTCGATATTTATCAAAATTTCGTTCGAAGTGTCGACACTTACCCCTACACGTATATACGTACACGTACACGTATATGTACGCGAGCGTGTGCAACACACACACACACGTGCGCGCGCGCGCGTATAGTATATAGACACATAGAGGTAGAGCAAAGACGACGACGCAACGCGTAGAGAACCTAAACCAAGCAGTCCGGACGCGCTCGCTAGATTCGACGAGGAACCCACGATGCCAAGGATCGATAGTGGCAATTTAATTTTGTAATTAACCACGCGCTTGCTTACTAATTACTTCGGTAATTAGCACCGGAGCATCGTTACTATTTATATACCTGATTATTACGCGGTACGACTTCCAAGCGTACGTTGTTGCGTGCGAGCTAATTACTTCGGCCGATACTTCAATTTTAATCATCGACTCGTCTCCATTACTGTTCTCTCTGTCTCTTTCTCTCTCTCTCTCTCTCTCTCTCTCTCTCTTTTTCTTTCTCTTTCGTTTCTCCTCGTGGAGACTATTATGTAATAAAAGTTCTTTTCGAAGCCGATAGAAAATCGATCGAAACAATTAATTGTTACGCAAACCATCGTCGAGTACAGGCCATGTTCGTCATCGATCGATGATTTCCGTGAAACCGCGAGATCCATTCTTGTTTATATTATCGAGATGAAAAAAAAAGGAAAAAAGAAGACAAACAAAAAAATATATAAAAAAAAGAAAAATAAGAGAAAGAGAGAGCATCCATCCATCCATCCATCCATCCATCCATCCAGCCCATCCATCGAACGTTTAGATAGACAGATTTGTTAAGGTGCAGCAGGTTCATAAATGAGGGCCCCACCTCATCCGCTGACCCGAGTCAGAAAGACTCACCGGAAACAAACGATTTGGTCTCTTTCACAAAATGTTTCGCCACGACCTCGTACACGCTCGATATAATATCGAGCCATCCTACGGGCCTATCGGAACACCGACATTATGCGTAATTATCCAAGGACTTTGCGTCGTTTATATGTATATGTATTTATCTCTCTCCCACCGTCAGAATTTTGATTTGAATAACGACGAATAAATATTATCTATATTTTTTTAATATAAATTTTATACCTACAAATATATATATATATATATATATATATATATATATATATATATATAGATGTTTATATTAGAAAAAAATGTAATAATCGCGATTTAATTTCAATGAAATATTAATGTTTTACTGGTACTTAAAATTTGGCACGTTAAAGTTAGACGATTCGTCGACGTTTATTTCTGTTTAATATTTCTATTTATTTTGCAAATTATCGATATCAGATTATCAATATATATATATATATATATATATATATATATATATATATATATATATATATATATATATATATATATATATATATAAATATCTATAATTTCTACGTTTTCTTTTTTTTATTTTCTTCTTCTTTTTTTTCTAAATAAAAAAAAAAAAAAAATAGATATTATCAGTCCTAGATTAATATCCAAGACCAATCGAATGTTCCCTTTTTCAATAGCTTTTAGAATAATTACTTCTTTCCTTTTCTCTTTTCGTTTCTTTTGTCCTTTACACTCGATCGTCGAATAATGCAGATCCTTTTATTCGCATAAAGTTAAGAGAAAAGGATAAGAAAGGAGAGACCGGACAAGACGGGTCGTTTTCTCGTCGTTCGTCATAGGAAGAAGAGGAACAACGCGTTGTCGTCGGTGAGTATCGTCGGAAGTGGGCAGGTATAATAAAATCGCGACACGTATCGTGCGTGCCTGCAAAAACATATTTTTCATTGCGTTCCAGGAAGTTCGCTTATTAAAGGATCTCCCCCTGTCTCTCTTTCTCTCCGCGTTGCCGAGAGAGGCGCGATCACGAGACGCCTCTTGGACTCAACCGTCAAGTAAAACGTGCGACGAATGGCCGGCCCGATAAATGAGGCAATAAATTCTCTTGGATATAACCGAAAGTTACGCGAACTCTCTCGTCTCTCTCCTCTCACTCTCTCTCTCTCTCCCTATTCTCTCTCTCTCTCTCTCTCACTCTCACTCTCACTCTCTCTCTCTCTCTCTCTCTCTCTCTCTCTCTCTCTCTCTCTCTCGATCTTATCTTATTTTTTCTTTTTACCCCTCTCATTTCTTGAAAGTAAACTCGATGAAAAATGTTTAATTAAGAAAAATTTACAAAGTCGTGGGAAAACAAAAGGTAAGAGATAAAAAAAAAAAAAAGAAAGAAAGAAAGAAAGGGGGGAAAAAAGAAACTGATGGCCATGTCAAATAATCTTGTATGATGATAAAATTGTTTAACGTTAATAAATTAAAGGTGTACGGGGAAAAGAAAAGGGAATCGCTCGAGATCGTTAGATGAAAGGAAGATGGCGGAAGTGTTGAAAGTGTTAAAGAGAGTAACTCGAAAGAGAGGTTACTCGATTCTGGTCTGAGCGAGCTCTTAACGCATTAAAGCAAGAGGTAATGCTCGCTTACTTGTATTAGCATAAGGTTCTTAAATAATATATCACCGGGATGGCAGGATCGGAGCAGGCCAGCGATAAGAAGTAACTTCCTGCGGCGCGTACACGCGTGCCCGTAACCGCAAACTCGAGGCCGCATTGCGCGCGTTAATAGCGTATGTATTGCTTTTTCTTCTTCCTCTTCTTCTTCTTCTTCAAGAGAGAGAAAAAGAGAGAGAGAGAGAGAGAGAAGAGTAGGATAAGAAAGAGAAGAGAAGAGAAGAGAAAAAAAGAAGAAGAAGAAGAAGAAGAGAAGCGAGGTCTCTCTTCTACCGATCGCGTATCAGGGGCGGATTAAAAGAGGGCGCGCGAGGCAGTGCTCGTTTTTTGCCTTCGCCGATTCTTTCACCTTAACTCGGTTGCCGATCGCGACTTGCCGAGGAACTCGAGAGCACCAATGTAGCTTCGATCTGAGGATAACGCGATGCTCGGTAAAACGAATCGAAGGAGAAGAGCAAAGGCAAGAAATCGAATCGAGGACGACGCGATCTACGACGACGAGAGACCAACGCGAAAACGATCCCTCGTTACCCCCCCCTCCCCCTCCTCTGTCTCTCTCCACGTGTAGCCTAATTTTTTTTCCTTTGTTCTTTCTCGTTTCTCGTCTTCTCTTTTCTCTTGTCATTTTTTCCTCGTTTTTTTTTTTTATGTCTTTCTTTTTTTTTTTTTTTTTTTTTTTTTTTTTTTTTTTTTTTTTTTTTTAATTTACACGCGTCTAAAGAGGAATTCAAATATAATTAGTAGTACGTTAAGCGTAACCAATATCGAAATTAATTTTCTTTAGACTACAAATATTTTATGACTGGTTATGTCAGAGAAATGACGAGCAATTAATGCGACAATATTTCTTTTTGTATACGATATCATCATTAAAGATTGGCCACGCGGCGTAATTATTAATAACAACAATTTCTATTCTGTTTCAATCTAAACGCGTTGGTTGTCTCCTACGTTTGATTCTCTGCGATGACACTCTTATTCCCTTCACGAATCCAACTTTCGACGAGACTACAACACATGATATCCTCGTATGCGGGCTCTAACTGATTAGCAGGGCCTACGGAAGAGAAGAAAGAGGGAAGGAGAGAGAGAGAGAGAGAGAGAGAGAGAGAGAGAGAGAGAGAGAGAGAGAGAAAGAAGCTTGTATTTTTCGAGTAAAACCGCGGAGCGTACTCATTAAGATACCACGAGGTCCCAATAACGGGTTGGTAACAAGAGCCGACCGATCAACCGGGGGATACGATGCGGATGACGCACCATAAACACGAGATCCATGTTCCGGGTGTCTCTGTATTATGATAGCTGCGGTAGAGCCCTTTTCCTGTAGCATTCTACCTCAGCGAGTTCCCATCAGAAGGACGGTTTTATGAGGACGGGAAGGAGAATATCATATATCCAACCATCCGAACCGATACGTGCTGTTTTTATTAAAGGTCCGCCTTTGCCTTTACGGAACGATCAAAGTGGTACGGATCGGGAACTATTGTGCTCATCCTAAAAGCACTCTTTTCTACCTGTGCGGATAAAAGAATCATCCCGACGAATCCCTTATTTTCGATTAAACTTAGCGACCTGGTAAATCTAAAGCATTGGAAGAGACCAATTCGAAAGAAGAAGAAGAAGAAGAAGAAGAAGAAGAAAAAAAAAAAGAAAAAATATCGCTTGATTTTTCAACGCGACTCGAATCGAATATAAAAATTATCATTTAACAGGTAATAACGAGGATCGTGATAAACCGCTTAACGGCTTATTAAATCGATAAACAACTTTTTAAATGGGATATATGCTAATTCTAAAAATCATAAGGTAACAAAGTTGATAAGGATTGGAACGTGACTTGGAAGAGGCCAATTCGAATGGAAAGGCGAGCTGGGCTTTCAGCCTTTCGAGAGACGTCAGCTCGATCGGCATCGAGCCTAAGCATTACCATACGCGGGCGAGCACTTCCGCGTGGCTTTCACCTTTTGTAAGAGGCCGTGTGTGTAAGCAGGTTGCCGTAATGGCACCTGGAACAATAATGCCTCGGTTTAGCGCCATAGAGTTGTTCTGGCCGCGGGGATCTGCATGCATTAGGTACAGTGAGAACTACCTAACTCAAGGTAGATGAGAGGATCGGTTTCGATGTTATCGGCCTTTGCCACCCGTGGCTTCTCTTCCGTTCTGGCCACGAGCGCGCGACTTGCGAGCCGCCCTCCTCTTCCTCCCCCACCTTCTTCTCCTCCTCCTACTCCTCCTACTCCTCCTCCTCCTCTTCATCCTCCTCCACCTCCCTCACCATTCCTCTTCTCTCCTCGTACCTCGGAACGGCACCGGCTAAATTAGCCCCGCTCGATGCCGACTCTTGAGCAACGTGAAAACCCGAATAAGAAGATAAGGTGGATAAGTTTCTAAAAAAAAAATGACGTTAGCATAGAATTTTGCAATACACAATTACATATTTCCTTATGTTCCATTAACTAAGAAATTTAATTTTTTTTTTTTTTTTGATAATTTATCGATAAAAATTTACATATTACAACGATTAAAGATGGAACCACGTTTCGAGAGTGAAATTTGATACGAGTTACTAACTCTGAATTATTATATTTAAAAGTGGTTTTGCTATTTTAGAGTTGGAATGAATGTTTCGGTAATAACATTCAATCAAAGAGATAAAATTATATATATGTATATATATATATATATATATATATACTTATGTAAACATATATAATTAATCCAACAAAGACGAGTTAACGTTTAAATACGGCAAGTTATTTCTCTGAAAGTGAAAGAAAGATCGTTATCGTTGGCACACGCTAAAAAAGTGAAAAGAAAAGGGAAAAAAACAAAAGGAAAGAAAGGTGAAAAAAGAGGTAAAGAAAGAAGAAAGAAAAAAGAAAGAAAGAAAAAGAAACAGAAGTGGAAGAGGAGTGAGGACGAAGGATCGCGTTCTCGTGCAAGATTTTCCAAGATGCTCCGCATAATACTGACATTTATAACAGTGGCCTATCTACCCTTACTGGTGTAAGCATCGTGACTCTTATCGTCGAGCACGAATGTATAATAAGCGCGGCAAGACCGCGTCAACCCTCGTGAGCCGTGCGTTTACGTGTTTGATCTATGATCTTCCGGTGATCTTATCGGATGGTCACGATGAACGGGAGACGGGAGGAGAAAGAGGAGAGAATGCAAGGCTGAGGGAACATACTAGCTATAAGCTTAGTAAGAGAAGTGCTACCTAGGCTTCCTTCGGTTTCCTTCGCTTTGAAACTCGCGTGTTCGGACGAACCTATTGCCATCCGCCTCGAAATTCTCGAGGATTCTCCCCGACACGTAGCGCGATAGACGAAGGAAGCCTGAATATTCACTCGAAAATTCTTCCTTACGCCTAAGGGACTCCTTAAGGTAATATAAAATGTACCGTACATTTAACATGCACGCTTCGAATAACTCGTTTGAAAATCGTTTCTTATAAATGTATAGAATGAACAAAAAGTTGTCGCGTAGAAACTTCTATTTTTTATTTATTCTTTTTTGTTTTCGTCTTCTTCTCCCCCCCCCTCTCTCTCTCTCTCTCTCTCTCTCTCTCTCTTTTTGGTTTCGTTACTTTTTTTTTCTTTTAAATAGAACATTACAACAAATGGAAACGTTCAATGCAGCAAATATGTTCGAAGTTATTCAAGGTAATAAAACGAGGTTTTAAATGTCTCGCACATTGTATAACTTGTTACGAAGGAAAGAATAATTAAAAAAAAAAAAAAAAAGAAAAGAAAAAGAAGAAAAAATAGGGAATTCCTCGTGTTTTATACCGCATTCCTGGCGACATTCTACGAGAGGAAGGAATAAATTAATTAAAGCCTAACGCGTTATGATTATCCCACTGAACGTCTATTAGTCAAATCCATGACTTTCACTTAAGCATGTTCGATTGCCTGTTAAATTCCGAAATAGAGTACTCGTGCGAGTACGAGAGAGATATATATGTAATATATACGTGCATGCATACATACATACATGCATACATATATATCGTACTTATGTTAGTAAAAACGTACGTAGCTTTTGAAAATGAGGGATATAAATAAATCATTAGGCCGACCCAGGCGATTCCTATTTTCGCCGTTTCTTTTTCTCCATTTTACTTGCTTGCTTACATTTAATCTCGAATCTCCTGTGTTACGCGTATAACTCGTGATAGATATCCACATTCTCTCTCTCTCTCTCCCTCTCTCTCCTTCCCTCTCTCTTTCTCTCATTCCTCCCTTTTTCTCTTTCTCTTTCTCTTTCTCTTTCTCTTTCTCTTTCTCTCGAAGTAAATATAGATTTGATCTTGCGGCTAAGCTAATCGAGGGAACTCGTGCCACGTATGAAGTCACGGCCTACCTATTTGTTGTTACTACCAAGTTTATTAAGTTAATAACGACGGTTTATTTAAGGCACCGGCCACGCGTGGCTCGCGATTCATCACCGTTTTACATTGTTTACCAAACGTCATAACACGACATTCCCGCCAGATTAATGACCACACTTTCCGTTCCCTCATTTCACCGGTTGAAAGCAAACTGCCTATATTTACTATTACGATACGCCGTCTGTTGAATATCATCGACCGACCGAGCTCAGCTTCTTCTTTTTTTTCTTCTTCTTCTTCGTCGTCGTCTTTTTCTTCTTCTTCTACTTCTTCCTCCTCCTCTTTTTATTTTATCATTTTTCTTTTTCTTTCTGTTTATCTGATTTTTTTTTTTTTTAATTTTTTTCTTTCTTTCTTTTTTTCTTTTTTTCTTTCTTTCTTTCCATTCCACGTACCGAGGTAAACGGTTCTCTCCAGTGCAGATCTCTCGCTCATTAGATTCTTACATTCGGTAACGTGGTAAACATCCAAGGAAATTGCCTCCAACCCCTCCATCGGCCCTGACGCACCCACCCTTTCCTCCCCCCCCCACCTCTTCCCGATCGGACTTCTCACGAGATAAATGATCTTTTCTCTTTCAAGCCAAACGGAAATCCGAAAGAAGTTAAAAACGTTAAGAGGAATTAGGTCGAATTTGGATTTGTACGTAATTTTCTTCCGTAATTGATTCGCTTTAAAAATAAAATAATATAACGTATGAAGAAACGCGAATGAGCGAAATTGGATATAACGATATAGGAGGAAATTGATTTTGCGAAGTTTCGTAACATTATAGAATAATTTTCAATTAAGGAACGATCATTAAAAAATTAGAAAGGGATAAACTGACGCCATATAAGTAATTCGATAATTTGAAGGAATAGAAATAGAAAGAGATAGAGTTAAACGTAACTTAACGTATCGTAACTTCTTCGAAGAATCGCAGCTCGGCCGTAGGCCTAATATGTCGCAAGTATGATCATAGGAGGGGGTGCGAACGCTATAATGGAAAGGATATTAAGAGAAAACCAGTCTGAGCCATATATGCGTTTGACCCATTATGCGACTAAAACGAGGACCTTTTTTATTACGTCTGGTCCGACGACGTGTGGTTCTCTCCGTTGCCGTTCACTGTGTATAAGTATTTGATCGTTCGACTGTTATAAATTTAATTAGAGTTTTTAAACGATGACTTATATGCGCACTCCCTATAAAAGCGATACCTATACTCCTTCGCTCGTAACCTTATTATGGGATTATAACGTTGTGCGATTAAAGAAGCGTGTATAGGTATAACTTTTTAATTTTTAGGTATTTTAAATTAAAACTTTTAAATAATTAAAACTTTTAAATTTATAGGTATACATTTTTTTCTTTCTCCTTCGGATATCTTGTTTTATAATTTTGCTTGAATATTAATTAGTGGATATCATAAGAGTCAGCCTTCATATTTATTATCTTAAATATTATATAGTTTTTAATATAACGAACGATACAGGATTTTTTATTCGATGAATTTTCGAATATAAAAAAAAAAAAAAATAATAAATCTGTAATAAATTAACTGTTTTTTATTTTTTTTTTCTTACGCATCAAATCGACGGTTATGGTTAAAATAGGTAGTTTGTAACTACTGGATTGGCCGAACGATCACTATGTCAGTGGTAATAGTGACGAAGGACTACGGGAATTGATTTAACCATAGGTTATGAATTCTTAAGATTATGGCTCCGACGATGAAAACCGATCGCAGACGCATTTAACTTTCTCTTTCTATCTTAACTTCATCCTCTTCCTCCTTAACTTCTTCTACTTCTTCTTCTTATGTATATGTATATTCCATAAATGAGACCTGTCGCGTCGAGTCGTTCTCGATTGGTATAATGTTCCCGTCAAGGTATACGTATTCGCGAAGATTTAATGTCAGCTTGTCAAACGATGTTACACGCGGACACGACAGCCTCTCTATTACTTTTTTTTTTATCTCTCGACTCTCTAAAAATATTCTCTCTCGAATTCATACATATATATATATATATATATATTTTTGTATTTTTGGTTATTTTTGTTTTTTCATTTTTTTTTTTACGCAACGATCGACCGGCCATATTTTGCAGCAGGCTCGTCGGTGGTGCTGGTGGTGGTTGCTTCAAAAGCGAGTCGTAAAAAAGGACTTTCTTTTTGTTCACGAGATAGATGGATAGATAGATGGATAGATGGAGAGAGAGAGAGAGAGAGAGAGAGAGATGCAACAATGCAGCAGCTACATCGAATGTCGATAAACGAGCTGACTTGTCAGTCGATAGAAACTCCGCTTCCGGTTGTCCAAAGCGAATCGTGGTCATTGTCCCCGTCGATGGATGCGTCCGAGTTTTTTAATGCGACTTTGATGCTGACTATGGTCGATCCTAACACACCACCAGTCTCTCTCTCTCTCTCTATCTCCCTTTTTCTTTCTCTTTCTCTCACATTTTCTTTGAGTCGGGAAAAACTTATAATGCATATTGACATTGGTACACAATACATTTGACACCGTCAACGGTTATGTTACATTTTTGAAACTTCATAAAAATTTGCAAATCTCAAGTTTACAGGTAAATATTTGCAAATAAAAATGCAATAGATTTTGTAACTCGTATTTGTCTATACCGATCGGACTCGTTTTGCGAAGTTACGACACTAAATTTAATATGTCAATTTGTCGATTTAATTAATATTTAAGTAGTAATAAGAGAACAACAAAAATATATAACATAATTAACGACGTATGTATTTCAATTATGTTCTGTTACTGTGATCTAATTAATGATTAAACGATTGATTTGATCGTAAAAATGTATAATTCTAAATTACTGTTGATAATTAAATATCTCAATCGGAATCATATAAAATATTGCTTGTAATATTGGATGGAGGGGAGTCATGTTAAATTGATTAATGCACTTTTAATCATATCCGGTGCACACACACACGCACGCACGCACGAACACACACAAACATACACACACACACACACACACGAATGTTCGATCCACATAAAAAAGTAATTTATAAAGGGATAGATAGAAAAGAAAGAGTCAAGTTTTAAGTTCGATAAAAGTGAAAGATTAAGATCGAGTGTCGAGTCGGGAGATTGCAAGAAGAAACCATAGGTTAGAGACAGGTCCTAGAAAAGGGTTAGAGCCAGAACAATGGGCCAGAGCCAGGGCCGTAACCATAACCAGGGCCGACGAAAGAATTAAAGAGTGCACACGACTGACTTCTCGAATTAAAAAGAGAGAATAGAGAAAAAGGGTAGAAAGAGAAAGATAGGATGAATGGAGAATGAAGAAGAAGAAGAAGAAGAAGAGAGGAGGTTAAGATGGAGGAGGGGGTGGTGGAGGAGAAAGAAACGTCGAAGGTAAAGGAAGGTGGAGGGCATCTGCCTCCTTACAATTAAACGAAGCCTCGGAAGCCCTCGAAAGCAAGCGGCCGTCGAGCAGTCAACAGCTGCGCATCTGAATACTAATTTGAAATGTTTACACACCCGCGCGGCGCACTTACACTTCAGCCGGCACCCACGTTTCTTAGAGACTATTTCTTTCTCTGTCCGTTTGTCTCTATCTCTATCTCTATCTCTATCTCTATCTCTATCTTTCTTTCTCTCTCTCTTTCTCTTTTTCTCTTTCTCTCTCTTTCTCTCTCTCTCTCTGTCTCTCTCTTTCTATCTTTCTCTCTTATTTTTTCTACCATTGCTCCGTCTCTAACGATAAAACACAACGAGAAAGTCGCTAATGGTTTTCTAGCCTTCTTCTACCAAGAGACTTGTCTTCTAACAAATGAAACTAACCCATCGTATTTAACGTTTACTACTCACGTTGATTCGTCTCCTTTAACCCTTACAAGGTATTAGAAAGAAGGAAAGAACATTATAGGGACGAACCATTCTATAAGATACAATTTATAAAATTAATAAGAGGAAATAAATCTAATGAAAATGTTTTCATTTCTTTATAATAAATTTTATACATCTGTCCGACGTTCTTTAAGAGTTAATATATCGTAATTAATTATACATTTTCCTAATTAATAAATAATTTTTTTAATTGGTCGCTCCATGCATATGTAACATCCTACGACTTAATAAAATTCGTGATCAAGATTTTATATATATATATATATATATATATATATATATATATATGATCAAATCTTAAGATTTCATCTTTCTCTTTGTAATAATTAAACACGGCACTTGACTTGCCAGCCCTTATTCCCAAGTAACTTAAGCGCGTGCCAGCAACCCACCATCGTCCCTATCGAAAAGTCCCTCTTATTTTTGGTTGGGCTCATTTCCATAGCGATTTCACGGCTGTCGCGAGCTCCCCAATAAAAGCTACGGTCAAATATTTATGAAGATGTAAGCGTTATTTTGATAAGCAGACCCGAATTGATATCGGCTACCCTTTTTCGTAAGGCATTTTACAGAGAAGGGCAGAGGGGCTTCTCGAAAGTGCGAATATAAACGCGTCCACGCTTTCTACCCCTAGGGGGTTCAGGGAATAAGATCCGATTCCTGTTTCAATATCCTTCGGAGTGAGTGAGTGACTGAGAGAAAAAGAGGGGGAGAGAGAGAGAGAGAGAGAGAGAGGGGGTAAGAGTGAAGACCGAATCGGATGGATGAAATATGTCAAACGAAACTTTTAGACGCAGGCCATAATCGATATAGAATAGCAAATATGATTTTATCGAGGATAATCGTCTTACGATATTTTTTCTAAGCCATATTTCATGTTATTAATTCGACAAAATCGAAAGAAAATATATTGTATACGTACGTACGTACGTACGTACGTGTGTGTGTGTGTGTGTGTGTGTGTGTGTACATATGTATGAGTATATGTATATTAGAAGTTTGTAAACGGTAAGATAATGGATGTCACAAAACTTTGCTAATTCATGAATATGAAAAATATGTTGTATGATAAAGAAAAAGAAATACATCAACTCAATGTTATATCCGATACCAATGAAAAGTTCAAAGCTTGCATATGATAATATTATGAGTTGTACAAACTGTGTATGAATATACATAGATCGCGGGTTACTTAGTTTACTGCGGCTTTTTACTTAAAAGATTACTCATAATCGCTTTGAATATCATTCGACGTAATTATGAATTGTGAATTCATACGTAAGTCATAAATTTTTAGAAGGTCGTGCGATTATTCCCATTATTACTTTGTTACATAAATAAAGAATAGATAAAAGCTTTCTTTTAAAAAATTTCAAAATTTATTGTTATATCAAAAACACGTTATATAACAGTTACTCCTTGAGAAGATAAATTGATATTCTTTTTTATATATACAAGTATCAACCATCTTAATAATAAGCTTACGATTTTTTTATCTATACTTTCCTAAAAATTTAGATCTTTCGATACTTTCGTTATAAAATATTAACCAATATAAACGAAAGATCAACGATGAAAATCGAAATGACGAAGGAGTCCAATAAAGTGAACATGACGGAATCACGACTATGACAAATTTTTGTTGTTAGTGTTTGCTTAACGATATTATTTGTATGAAACACCATTACGCTAAAATTTTTGATCTATACCACTTCTTTAAAGAGCAATGTGAGTTACAGAATAAAACTGGACGTGACGGGATAGGGTAAAATAGAATCAGATCGAATAGGATCGAATAGGAAAAAAAAAGGATTGAATAAGATCGAATATGATCTAATTTTTGATCGAATTGGATCAAAACAGATAAAAAAAAAGGACTGAATGGGACTGAGGTAGATCGGACTGAATCGAATAAAACTGATAAGGACCGAAAAGAATCGAATTGGATTGAATTGGGTCGAATAAGACCGAAGAGTATCAATTGGATCAAAAATTGTCGAATATAACCAAATTGGATCGAATAGGACCAAAAATTATCGAATAGGATCGAATTGGATCGAATTGGATCAATCGGATCGTATTATAGACTGAAAAAGATCAATAGGAGTAAAAATTATCGAATAAGATTGAATTGAATCGAATAAGACCGAAAAAGAACGAATGGGATCCAAAATTATTGAATTGGATCGATTTGGGATCGAAAAAGATGAAATAGGATCGAATAGAGCCGAAAAAGTTCGAATAGGACCCAATTGGATCGACCCAAAAAGGGTTTGATAGGACCGAATAGGACAAAATCGGAAAGGGACAATTCGGGAAAGAACTCGGCTCGATTCGGCACAAATCGGCTTGACTCATCTCAGCTTATTTAGGCAAGTTGAGTGCGGGTTGGATAGACTTGACTAGTTCGGCTCGGTTCGTCTCGGCTCGACTTGGTTCGGTTTGCCTCGGTTTGCCTCTGAATTGCATATGGGCTTTAGTCTGTGGTTTTGATTTAGGTTTTGAATGTGGTTTTGTCCATGGTTACGTCTGGGGTTTTGACTCTAATTAATCGTATTTGATCCTGCACGTTCCAATTCGATTTTTTTTCAATTTTATCCGATCCTATTTGATTCCATTTTAAATTATTCGATCGTGTTTAATACCACCCGATCATATTCGATCCCATCCGATCCAATTCGATATTTCTCCATTTTTTTTCGAACCCGTTAGATCCTATCCGATTGTTGTACGATATTATTAGATCTATTTCGATCTTCTTTGGCCCTATTTGGTCCTATTTGGTAAATATAGTTTGGCCCTATCCGTTACTTTTAATTTCTATTTGATTCTATTCGGTCTTATTTGATCCTATACGCTTCTATTCGACTCTATTTAATTTTATTCAGTCTTATTCAGTGCTAATAGATCCTGTTCAATTTTATAAACTTTATTTCGATCCTATTCGGGCCTATTTAATATTCGATTCTATTTAATAAAGATTAATTTATCAATTTTTATTTGCTTTTCAGAATAATTTTCATTGTGGAATTAAAAAAATTAATGTTTATTAACTCTATTCACACCAACTAAAATTTTTGAAATTTTTACTAATGACAGATATTGATAGATTTCGTCGATAGAAAAGTTATTATTTATGATTTTTTAGATGTATATCAATCAAAGGGTTGTTTGCAAAACTCACGCCAAACAAATAAATAATTTTTTCTTTCCCTTTCCTTAATAATTAATTTACAATTTTAAAACAAATCTATGAAATAGAGCAGATATGTAGCTATCTTTCCATTTCTTTTTTGTTTCTTTTTCCTTTCAAATATCCGATGTATTAACGGAGGAAAAAAAAATAGTAAAGCACAAGGCTTTTTTTTTAACCTCCATTTGACCCTTAAACGAGTGGGT
>OU426851.1:9237471-9287471 GCA_911387685.1 Dolichovespula media | reverse complement strand
TTCCCGTCACTCACTCTCCCACTTTTTCTCCTGTTTCTCTCTCTTTTCCGCGAGAATCGTTCGTTTCTTTGTTCAAAGGGAAATAGAAAGAGAAAGAGAAATAAAAAGAGAGAGAGAGAGAGAGAGGGAGAGAGAGAGAGGAACCCACCCTTCCTTCACCCAGACTGCACCCCGTCTGGAAGTTCGCGAACAATAGTTTGAAAAGCACTGCCCTAGACAGTAATCCACTGAAATACTGGCCAGCGGAAACTGGATCCTAACTTTTAAAGAAATGAACTTCGTAATCTCTAACCATGCTGGTAGACTCGTCCGTAGCTTGCTAGAGTAGCCTATCTCCGGAACGAAACATTTTCGAAAGCGTTGAATATATGTGTGTGTGTGTGTGTGTGTGTATGTATATAAATTTTTTTCGTCGATTAACAAGCAGCTTTCTCAACGGAGCTTGTTGCCAAAAGCTTAAAAGAAAAAGAAAAAAAAAGGAAAATATTAAAAGAACTTGTTTTTCTTACTCATAACTCGATAATAATATTCGATAATATTCCTTTCAATGTTTACTCATAATTCTTTTTAAATACCTTGGAAATTGATGTATTCATATCTACAGAGAAAGAAAAAGAAAAACAAAGAAGACAATTATTAGATAGTACAGGTTGACATTTATCTTCAGATATGAACTGCAAATGAAAACTTTTTCTTCCTTTCTTTTTTTTTTTTTTTTTTTTTTTCAACGAATACATGAATAAAATAAGTTTTGTAAAGTACAAACGTATATTGTCGGATATTGACGATATGAGCAAAAAGAGGAGAAACGTGTTTTCATTGTAATCTTCGATACTTCGACGAGAAAAAAGATACGTTGAGTACTAATTGTAAGAGGAGGAAGAAGAGGAGGAGATGGAGGAGGAGGAGGAGGAAGAAGAAGAAGGAAAAGAAGAGAGAAACGTAATCATTACGTTTCGAGTCGTTTTTATCGTTAAAGAAAAATCAGCGTAGTAACAATGTGGTAGTTACATCTAACTCGTCGTTTAATCGTACACGTTACACGCCTATTCGAGATATCCTCCGAGTCGTGGCCGGAGATAAAACGATTCCATTTTCTCTGTGTATCTCTAAAAGGCTTGCCGTTGATTTTGTCATCGTGAGTGAGTGAGTGAATGAGTGAGTGCGTGCGTGCGTGTGCGCGCGCGCTTACGCGCACTCCCATAAGTATACACGGTTCCTATCGGTGCTGCCGTTCTCCGGCCACGGCAATAATCGCTCAGGCTCCTCCGTTCGGCCGCTGCTCATGTAAACAGTTAATCTAAATCCCGAGCAAGCAACGATGTAATGTTATGCGCCGCGCAAGACTCATTATACTTGTAAACCAGTCTGAGCGTCGACCACAGATCAAACGTATACATATATATTATCCGTGCGCACTATTCGCACCCACACATGCGTGGAAACACAAACGTATGTATACATGCGTATGTGTGAATGTGTGTATATATATATATATATATATATACACACACCTATACAAAGGAATATATTTTACACGTTCTACGGTGAACGAAGCCATTGGCCACACGACGCGATCGATATATGTATATATAGATATATACATGCCTTATATATATATATATATGTGTGTAGGTATGTCTATGCATGTATGAAAATCGTTTGCGTATGTAAATATGTATATGTCACGTGTACTATCTCTACGTGTGCGCTTGAATGTGTGCGCATACGTATGTGTCGGACTATCGGCAACATTTGTACGCTGGACGCGAGCGCTTAGGCGACCGACTCAAAGAACGGCCCGATCTCTAACGTAAACTCGGCTCGCGGACGTTCGTTCTATCGATCCTTAAGCGCAACCTTCCCAAATGCATAAACTTAACTTTCTATCATTATTTCTCTCTCTCTTCCCTTTTTCATTTTCTCTTTCTTTTTTTTTCTTTTTTTCTTTTTTCTTTATTCTTATAATCCCTTTTACAATTAAAATTATCTAAAAGAACAATGAAAGCCAACGCGACCCTATCGTATACCGACAAATATCCATTTACAAATATCCATTTTGATCGCGCTCACAAATCGTTCCAAATTATTTTCTAATTCCAATACAATTTTATTCCTCGTTCGAATCCATTCTATTATCAAAGCGAATTAGTAACCGTACGAATGAAGAACTTTCGCGGAAAGAAGGTAACATGCTCGCGAAATACGTTCGTCTTGCCAACAGCAAGCGAAGTAGTTAAACAGGGAATCCCATTCCTTAGCGAGTTTCCTCTTTCCTCCTGGCCCCGTTCCCGTCCCACCTCGTCCCACCAACCAACTCGAGAACAATGCTCGAGATCTGACGCGGATAAATCGATTTTTACGCGACATAACTTTCATACCGAGTTGAATCTACCGCCTCCCACCCTTTATACCTGCCACCTTCACCACCTCCTTCACCACCATCACCACTACCACCATCACATCTCCTTCCGTCTTCCTCCTTCCCTCTCCACTCTTCTCCTCACAATCCACTCCTCTTCTCTTCTCTCCTTTTCTCTCCTCTTCTCTTCTCTTCTCTTCTCTTTACTCCTCTCCTCTCTTCTCCATTCCTCACCACTTCACTCCTCACTTCTCCTCACCTAACCTCTCTACGCTGTTCGTCGCGCATCGCTCTCACGAACTACAGTCTCCTCGTTCGCAAAGAGAGTGAAAAAGAGAGGGGAAGGGGAGAGAAAGAGAGAGAGAGAGAGAGAGAGAGAGAGAGAGAGAGAGAGAGAGTCGATGTTGTGTCGGCGGCGGCACGTTTACGTGGAATATTAGCAAAGCTAATTTGGTTTGATCTTCGAAGCTTTATACGTTCGACAGGCTACGTGCGTACGTATGCATGTGTCTGTTCATGTGTGACACGTACGAGTGCACGCACTGTCGAACGTGTCACAATGGCGCTACTGCCAGCAATACTGGTGGGAGGTAACGAGACCAAGAAGTGGGATTAAGGCGTATGATCTCCATTAAAAATTTACGTAAAATGATTTATCTCGATACACTCTTACACATAGTGTTGAACTATTTGATAATCGTGAACGGTTGTAAGATAAATTAAATAATAAAAAAATAATAAGGATAATAACAATAATAATAATAATAATAATAATAATAATAATAATAATAATAATAATCATAATAATAATAATGATGATAATGATGATGATGATGATAACAAATAATAAAAATTTTTTGTTATTCTAGATATAGGGAACATTTGGAAATTTTTCGTAACGAGTAAAATAAAATCAAAAATTTGAATGACAAAAAAGAATATTAAGAGAATTCGTATGTTTTCTGTACCTTTTTATGTTTTCTTTCCTTTTTCTTTTCTTCCTCTTATTCATCTTCTTCTTCTTACGTACTTTTACAATAAATTTCTGTCTTCTTTTTCTCTTCGGTTTAAAGGAAATAAATTTGTACGAGTCGTTCGTTAATCGAGTCAATGTTATTTGTTGTTTGCAAAACTACGGCGTATTCAAAACTAAAACTTATTAATATTATATTTAATATTCGCACGCGAATGAAGTAAAACTTGAAAAAAAAAGAAAGACGCAGAAATAGAGAGAGAGAGAGAGAGAGAGATAAAAGTACGCGTGCTTGGTTCATTCATAATTCATACACTGTTACACACGTCGTTGTCAGCGTCCAATCAATGCAAATATATTCTAGCTCAATGAATGTATTTTCATTTTTAAGTGATATTATACAAGAATATTGCATTCTAATTGAAATATGGAGTCTGAAATAAATCATGAATTATTCCCTGTGTTGTTTTCTCGCGTCACGGAACTTCACGTTCGACTTTTTGGTAGCTGCTTTACGGAGGTCATGACACACACACACAAATACACATACGGGCTCACGCAACATACAGAGAGTGAGAGAGAGAGAGAGAGAGAGAGAGACACATAAACGGGTCTTGTCATTCCGATCGTTCCTCGAAACTTCTATTATTTAATCGTTCATATGCATATCAGATACATATCGTTCGTTCGGAATATATCAAGGTCTTCCTTTTCAGTCAGTGCACTTTAACCTATCGAATTTATACATCGATTTATCCTATACCAAAATCTTTCTTTCTTCTTTTATACGTCGATAAAAGATAGAAGAAGAAGAGGAGGGAGAAAGAGGGAGAGGAAAAGAAAGAAAAGAGAAGAAAAAAGAAGTAGAGATAAAAAACAAGACCTCGAATAAATTAAACAAATTACGTTGGTCGCCATCAGCGATCGGTGAAAGGCGCGAAATTTGAAATTCCGTCGATAAAAAAATATCGTCTTTGGCCGTTGACATCGAGAACTCGATAGTTCTCCCTCATTTTTTCGTTCTTTCTCTTCTGTTCTCTCTCTCTCTCTCTCTCTCTCTCTCTCTCTCTCTCTCTCCGCTCTTTTTCTTGAATTCTCCTTTGAATAAGTATAGCTGGTCGACATTCGCATATTACGATATTATCGATTCAACACGATGCATATGGTTGTCATTCGCCCGCATCTTCTTATGGGGAAGAAACGTATAATATACAATGCGTGAATACATACATACATCAGCAGGCAGATACACGGCAATTTGAATGAGTTAATATACAGAGGCGCGCAAGCGTGAGCGTAAACAGGCACATATGTATGTTATGTGCTTCTAGAAACTTAAAGGGGGAGGGGGAGAGAGAGAGAGAGAGAGAGAGAGAGAACTGGAGTCACTATTTTTCTTTTTTTTTCTTTTTTGTTCCCACTACCATTTTTTGGTTTCTCTGCTTTCTCGATCGATGTGGGACACGCGCTAAGCATTTTAATGCACGATAAAGTTTTGCATAATTCGATGCCAGTCATATCCTTGATATTTAACCCTTTACAATTGCTGAAGTCACACATACACACACACACACACAATCTATCTTTTTTTATTTTCTTCCTCGTAACGAAATAAAATCTTTCGATACGTACACGTTGACAATATTGGCCAAGTACAAGTTTCGCTTGCTGGAGTTTTCCCTTTTTTTTTTTATTTATAGAAAAAAAAAAAAATTTAGGTTGCACAGCGAGTTAATTAATTCATTTTCGAAATCTCGTTGCGGCTCGTCGAATAAGTTGACTATTTTTTTTCTTTTTTTCTCTTTTTTTTTTTTTTTTTTTTTTTGAAAAAGGAAACTAGTGATGACAGAAGAGAAGAGGAAAAAGGGGGAAAAGAGAAAAAAGAAAAAGATAGCTCGACAATCGTTGTCTCTTTCGTTCTCGTTCTTTCTCGAAGAAGTCGGTGCTACTTCAACGTTTAGCGGCCGTTCGCATGGTTGTCAGTCTTCCCGTGACACGAGGAATGTGAAAAGTGCGTGAAAGAATGTGGAGTAACTTCTAATGCCTCTAATACCTCGCGCCGTGGCCGTCTTCGACAGAACCAGATGTGAATTGTAAGTCGGTGTTCACCCTCCCTATATAACAGCTGCCAGCATCGAAGGCCACTGCTTCCATCGAACATAGCTAAGTAGATATATTTTATGGATAGCTGTTACTACGACAGAATTACGAAGGATGCGCTCTCTCTCTATCTCTCTCTCTCTCTATCTCTCTCTCTCTCTCTCTCATCAATTACCATTAACATTACTTATTTTTGGTAAAAGGTCTGCATATGGCGACATACGGTGACATCATCTATTCCAATTTAGTACTATCGAGCTAAATCGAGTTAATCTCCGAGTTACGATTTTCATAGCATTAGATGTTAACGGTAACTCGAACGAGTAAGGAGAAAACGATTGTAAATAGGAAAAAAGAAAAACGAAAACAAAAATTATATAAAAAAACAACGAGGCACATACATAGAGTATCGCTTAATGAATATTTCATACGAATCTTATATCGGTACGTGAAAGACGAACGATAGATTTTTCTTTTTTGTTTTAAACGTACAAACGAACTTCTTCTTTTTCACTAAGGAAAAGGGGAGAATTTTGAAGAGGAAATAGAACCGGAGCGAGCACTTAAACGATAAGGGAACATCAGCTGGTAAATTAAATTTAGTCGCCGAAATAGTTCCCTTTTTCTTTTTTTTTTTTCCCCCGAAAAGAATTTCTATTTCGGACGAAGTTACGATACTATAGACGAGTTCAAGGACAATTATCATCCCCTAAGCATCCCCAGGCGCATGTCGCGATAAATCTCCAAGGAAGTCGTAGCTTCCGCGATCGGAAAGGCGGAAACGTTGCGTCTCGTGTCCTGTCAAAACACGGAAAAGAAAAAGATAGGGGAAGAGCGAAAGGAAGAAAGAGAGAGAGAGAGAGAGAGAGAGAGAGAGAGAGAGAGAGAACAACGTTGACTAGACGATGATGGTGTTGCCACGTGCAACCTTCCTCGCGCCCTCTTCTGTCATTCATAAATGCATTTCTCTCTCTCTCTCTCTCTCTCTCTCTTTCTGTCGTACACACATACACACACACACACATCCTATTGCGCTTTTGTACATAGGCGTGTGCACGCATACCAAGAGAAACACGACGTCTTCTTCGAATACGAGCACGCGACAAGCTGGCTCGTGCACGTGCTCGTCCCTGAGGAAAAAGAGGATGGAAACGATATTGTCCCGTTCAAAGGACCGACCATTCAATCTTCGCTTATTCTCATTGGTTAATCGTCATTATTATATATATATATATATATATATATATATATATATATATATATATATATTGTATATATAATTTCAGTGATGATAAGTTCACCGTAACATAATAACGATATGGATTAAAAAATTTGAATTTTTTCCTATAATCAAGTATTAAATTTTTATACCATCATGTACTAATAATCAATATATAGATGTAGATTGTAGTTTAGAATATAATTCACGACTATCCTCTCAAAGCAATTATAAATTCGTGCCTTTTAAAAATAATCTTTATTTCGTGTTAATACGATGAAAGTGTATCGTGTGTACATTGAACATTCTAATAAGTACGTATCTATATTATTATCAATTTGTATGATTTTTTTTCGTGATCGGGATAAAATTTTCCATATTCTTCATACGTAGCGGCGTCACTTTTTTTCTTCCTTTTTACGTCATCATTTGTGAACGTATTTATCATGTAAAAAAAAAAAAACAGAATCAAACGTATTTATCATCTAACGTGCAAGACTTAATTATGCATTTGAAGATCAGATTTGAAAAATGATTGAATTAATGAACGTTAATATTGGTAATGCATTAGTTAACGTTGTATTCTACTTAACTACATTATTTATGATCTATCAATAAGAACGAGTCATAATGTCACGATTTAAAAGGCACATTAATCATCGCGGAGGAGAGGTTAAATGCGTCAACGATTACGCTTTTTAATGAAGTTAGAAAAAATAATATGCACCGAACGACAAACATTGTGCTGAATAAACACAGAATATAATTAATAGTAATTCAGATAGCCTCGTGCAATATACGGTCTGAAATATTATGATAATATCAATGTCTATTGGAAAATTATACTAATCGATTCTAACGTTCTTATGCATGACCAATTAAAGAAATGAAAAATAACTTAACTCTACACATATAATAAAACAATGAAATCATATAGGTATATATATATATATATATATATATATATATATATATATATATATATAGACTATATATATATAAACTATAGATATATATATATAGACTATATATATATATATATATAGTCTGTGTAATATATTATCTATACAAATTTAATTATATAAATATATATAAATATATATATGTATATATATATATATATATATATATATATATATATATATATATATATATACATATATATCTTTCCGAAACGTTTGAAAATCATTTTCCGACGATCGAGCATCTAGTTAGAATTAACTGAAGACCCACTTTTCCGAAAATTTGTGAAACCCGAGCCACGTACTATTACTCCCCCATCTTTTCTACGAGGAAAGCGACGCGTGCTCGTCTCATAGATCAATAATAACTTTCGTTTTCACTATCAGCCAAAAGGGCCCCCCCACCGTCATCCGGGAAACGTTAACGACATCCGTATGTAGCAAATCGGTCGTTACCTTTTCAAAATATAACGTGAATCATGTCTATCATCCGGGTACTTAAATAGGATTCTCATTGTCGATAAATTTCAGACAGCTGGCTAATATATACGATAATAATATCTACTTTATTTCAACGATCTAAATTAATCTATATTCTATATATTCTATAATCTAATTATTTCTCGTATCTTAACCAAAATTAATACACATAGCATATAATTTAAAAGAGAGAGAGAGAGAGAGAGAGAGAGAGAAAGAGAGAAAGAAAGAGAAAGAGAGTGAGAGAAAGAAAAAGAGATGCAGAGAGAGATAATGAAGTTATTTTTGATATCTAAACGAAAATTAAATATTAAATAAAATATGCGTAATATATAATTTAAAAAAAAAAAGAGAAAGAGAGAAAACATTAATCTGTTTACATGAAATAAACAATTAATTTTCTGATTGAGAAGCTCAAATGACACTTAAGAAATACATGAGATATATAAATGTATAATTGTGCGAAGAGTAAAATAAAAAAAAAAAAAAAAAAAAAATAAGAAAAAAATAAAATGAAGAAGGAAGGGATTATTCGTAATACTAACTGCGACAAAACGATCCATCGGTAGTGACATCTGTGTCAATAAGGTGAATCCTCTCGGGGGTATCCCGCGGGATAGGAGGACTCGAGGGTCCGCGAGAACGCGATTATCCTCATTCAATCATCGATTTTATTTGGTTAATAAAACGATTATCTCGCTCGTCGACAAGCTCTCGGAGCGTCGAACGAGAGAAAAAGAGGAGGAGGAGGAGGAGACAGACCGATAGAGAGAGAGAGAGAGAGAGAGAGAGAGAGAGAGGTAGAGAGGGAGATAGACACGGGTCGCGTACCCTCCCGAGGGCGTTCGACCAAAAATGTAATTTACATCCCTTTATGTCGCGAGATTGAAATATTTGCGAATTAATCCGCGCGACAGGATTATCGCCGGCCATTATACGCGGCAGCTCGCTTCCTCCCTCTTTTCCTATCTTTACCCTACTCTTCTCTAGTCTCTTTCTCTTTCTCCCTCTCTAACTCTCTCTCTCTCTCTCTCTCTCTTTCTCTGTCTCACCCCCTAACACTCTCGCTCACCCTCTTTCCTCCTACTTCGAGAGACTTTCTGGACTCTCTTCTTTTCGTTTCCACTTCGGCCCTCGGCGAACGAACGATTATCTCGTCTCCTAACGATCCTCTCTTTGTTCGACTTGCAAAAATCATTTCGGCAGTTCCTCCTTCGCCTTTCACGATGAATCGATTTTAATTATATAAAAATACAGATATAGTAATATATACAGGGTATCCAATATGCATGGGATCGAACTTATAACTATGTATTATTGAGTTCAAGTGAATGAATCAAATTCAAATAAACTTTGGTCCTCAAATGCATTATATCGAAGAGATATATTTTTTTATGTATATGTATGATTTATTTCCGTTCGTCGAATTAATATTCGGCCAATGTTCGGTCAGTCAGCCTTCTATATCAACTGACTTAAAGCCACTGGACTTCTATTTACGAGGTCCCGCGAAAGAATTGGTTTATAAAGATATGATAGAAACAGAAAATGAACTTTGGGAATGTATATGAAATGAGTTTACTATTATTACCGATATAGTTGGGCTATCTAAATATTTGAGTTCGACGATAATTGATTCAACGAATAGAGAGAAGCCTGCATTCTTGAGGAAGGAGGAATTTTCGAACATTTCTTATAACTGCCATAATAAATCATAAATATCTTTAAAAGTATATATCTTTACAATGAAACATTTTCGGGCATAAGTTTATACAAACTTTTTTTTGCATCTTTCTGATCTCACTAATACATTATAGAGGTTTGGTCTCATTTTTTGTTTGGACACCTTGTATACACACACACACACACACACACACACACACACACACACACACACACACACACACACACACACACACACACACACACACACACACACACACACACACACACATATGTACGTAGAATATCTTTCAGTAAATATCAATGAACTTATCGACAAAATTATCATTAGATATTATTGAGATATATCGGAAATAGATAGCTTTTCTATTAATTTCCGTTAGTTAAGATAATCGACGTCTTTGGATATAAACCCCTCGTAGTTTCTTATCGTTCAAGTTCACGTGATTCGAGCAATCATTCAAAATTGAAGAGGATTTCTTGGTCTCTATGTATGTATTTACGTTAGATACAATACAATACGCTACATACATACATACATACATACATACATACATACATACATACATCCTGGAAGTAACAACGAGGATATAACTTGGTCCAAGGGAGGAGCCAGGACATAACGTCGAATCCCCGAGCTGTTAAACTGGCATACAATAATCTGCACGGCGCCAATCCTGATGGGGGAGGAAGCATTCAATTAATTCTCTCTCCGAGTCCAAAATTTGTCGCTCGTATTAAATCTCACTGGATTAAAGACAATCTCGCTTACGCTCGCTTCTCGACCTTCTCCTTCGCTTCGCTTGAACCCCATCGTCCTTTCTCCATCTCTCTCTCTCTCTCTCTCTCTCTCTCTCTCTCTCCTTCTCTTGTTCACCTATAAAGCTTATCTCTCTCTCTCTCTCTCTCTCTCTCTCTCTCTCTCTCTTGTATTACTCCCATCACCATGAACGGTGTCGACCATCTTACGACGATCTCTTGCGCTCAACTGTCTCTCTCTCTCTCTCTCTCTATTTCTCTTACTCTCGCTCTCTCTCCTTCTACTCATACCCCCCACACCATCGCTTTCCCCCTCCAAACCCTTGTCTCATCCATCCCCCGCATCCTCAAGTTTACGATAGCTTCAGGACGCAACATGAGACTGCTACGTGGCCGTTTCAATGAAGAAACCGGCGCCATTAGCTCGATCTCTATACTCGCGTCGATGAGCCTTCTATGATCGTACTAAGTTTGTTGCTCGCTTCCTACGACGTCGGGTAATAGTCGTTAATGAATGAACGAACGTATCTAATGAATGAATCATGATATACATATACGGTTTATCGGTGTTGTTCGTTCTTGGTTGGTTGGTTGGTTGGTTGATTTCTTTCGTTGATTCTTTTTATTTTATTTTTTATTTGTTGTTGTTATTGTTCTTCTTCGTCTTCTTCTTACCCAATAGAATCGCTAAGCGTTAAAACGTCGTTAGACATCGTTATGTATTTTTCAATGTTTTACTCGATAATTTGCGCGTTCGTAATTTTTAACGATTAGAATGAATTATAGATGCCTGTTTTATTTTTCTTTACGGTACGTTCGTAAACACCTATATTTAATTGAAACATGTAGTTTCCGGTGAATTCTCCATTTTAATTAATTTATTTATCAAGAATAGACGCTCACGTTTATTTCTCACGTTTATCCTCGCGCTTATGTAAGGATGGATTGGATGGTCTCTCATAAAAATCGTTCGTTATATGCGTGATATATCAAAATATATATTACGAGTAACTTTATTATTAACAGGTTGGCGAAGTGGCACGTTCCCGCAGTGCAGGTGTATTAAAGAAGGGAAATCCTGTCGTGCATCGATCGCGCACGAGCCGAGGATAAATGATCGTTTAGGTGAAAGCTGAAAGCTAAAATTCAATTATATTTCAAATTCAAATTCTGATATATCGTGCATATATCAATGTGATAACGAACGTGTAATAAACGAAATTCCGAGATACGGTCATGAAACGATTTTCACTCGACACTTTGAGAATTACTTTTTCAAACACGAAAGAAAGAAAATGACATAAGTATGATTAATATATTGACAAAGTATAAAAAGTGACGCAACGTTATACCGTTAAATATTGTAATAAGAATTCGATATCATTTTAGAAAGCGGAATAATTGAAGGAGTAAAGTTAAATCAAGAAAATTCATAGTTAACGTCCAATAAAAGTACAAAAAGAGAGAGAAAAAGGGAGGAGAGAAGAACGATAGAGAAAGAGAGAGGGAGAGAGAGAGAGAGAGAGAGAGAGGGAGAGAGAGAGAGAGAGAGAGAGAGCGAAAAAGCATCAAGGGAGGTGGACGATACGGGTGACTGTAAATAAAAGTGAACCGTGGCCCGGGCTTCATCAGGGGCCAACGAAAAACGCGTCAGGGTCGCGACCCTGAGTTAGGCTGCGAGGGGCTGCCATGACATCGGAGAGTACGGGACCTTTCGAGGGACGAAAAGGGAGTCTCTCGTTTGGTAATTACTTACTCCCGCAGTGTATTTCGAAAAATAAATCGTTCGAGATCGGGTAGTTTCAATCGCGATTTTCTCTGTTATTTGAAGAGGAAAGAAAACGACGCTTCTCTTTTTGCTAGATAACTGTGAAAACGGGAAGGAGGTGAAAGATGATAAACGACTTTAGTGAAGGTATGAGATAGGGATCGAAGGGCACGTACGTGCGTCTTTGATCCACAGGTGGTATAGTCGAAAGTTAACGAGTCTCCCATTCGAGAGATCAAAGATGTACGTACGGGTCGATGTTAACAATAGATTTCAACCTTGGTCAAGTTGGCGACGTGGCACGTTCCCGCAGTGCAGGTGCATTAAAGAAGGGAAATTCTGTCGTCCATCGATCGCGCGCGAGCCGAGGATAAATGATTGCTTAGGTGAAAGCTGAAAGCTAAAATTTGGGTCAAGGATAAGAAATTTTCTCGGTCGAAGAAGAAGAAGATCATTAAGGGGGAAAAAAATTTTGACAAATAATAATAAGAAGAAGTAGAAAGTGTCGACGAGGATATCTTTTTTGTCTATTTTTCAAAAGAAGAGAAAATGAAAGAAGAAGAAGAAGAAGAAGAAAAAGGCACATATATCTTCGTATAATTCTTCTTCCCTTTTTTCCTTCTCTTTTTTCTTCCTTTTTCCTTCCTTCATTTTCCTTTCTTTTTCTTTTCTTTTTTTTTCTTTTTCTTTTTTTAATCGTTCAACAGATATTCCAACATATCTCGAGAATAGATACATACGCTAGCGACAATTTATTAGGTTTAATAAAGGCAAGCAAACAATCCATGCGAATAAATATTCTTCTTAGGGTTGGCCAAAAGCAAGCAAGCGATAGATTCGCCAAGAGGGAGACTTAGAGGCCATTAGCGAGATTGCTTGTACCGTATCTTCCTTCCTAGATAGTACCTCGAATGATATCCCGTTACAGAGATTCCTGAACAATAAGATCTATCCCGTGAAGAAATGAAATTTTCTCCTGTCAGAGTTAATACGGAAAGGGCATAACTTTTCTATCCTTTTGTACGTGTATATTCATACACATATACATACACATACACGCGCGCGCACGCACGCACGCTTGCACGCACACAGATATATATATATATATATATATATATTTATATTATATTATATATATTATATTATATATTATATATTATATATTATATATATTATATTATATATATGTTATATATATGTATATATTATATATTATATATATATATATATGTATATATATCGCGAAAGTAGTCGCGAGGAAGAGACAAAATTCTATTATCTTCAAAAAGGGGCGAGAAAGGTGTATACCTCGAGGAGGGCTGTAATTAGACGCCGTAACGCAATGCCTTAATAATCCTTGCAAGTTGTAATTTTATATCTTTGAAAACTAATAATAGGGCTTAACTCGAGACCTGCGGCGGTGGATCGATGATGTGTCCTTGAGAAATATAATTCAATTATAAAACATAGCTAATTAAAATATATTACAACGATAACTTTATAATACATACACATACGTATTATCTTTATACAATCAAAAGTTAATTGTATCTTCGATCCGTTCTGTCTTTATTTCTTTTTCCTTCAAATTGCAATCTTCCTTGAAGCGCTTATTAACTAATCCGATTATAATTCAAGTTATTGCCTATAATTGATTACGAAAATATTCCGAGTCTACATATATATATATATATATATATATATATATATATATATATATATATATATATATATATTGTTTTCCTCTTTTTTGTTTCTTTCTGAGAGATAATTACTTTTTTATATAAGATAATTGTCTTTTTGAAATTTTAATCCTCGATTCTCGAATCGAAATAAACTTTTCGCCTTATCGACAAGGTATCATTCTATTGCAACCGTTAATGTAACATGGCGAAGTAATTTCAAGATTGCATTCGGTCGCATCTTATTACCCGCGTCATCTCCAATGTACACACGTGGATTATTGCCAGAGTATCGAATGAATGGGATCGCGATATCCCCTATACAAGTGCGGGGAGAGAAGCGTATAAAAGCGGAGCGAAGAGCCACGGTGGAATCTAATTGGCAGAAGGATTACGGATCGTACGGTGGTATCTCTCTTGAAATCGTATTCGGATCACCTATGTGCACCAATCGCGTAGAGAGAAGATTGAAGAGCCTCCTCCTCTTCTCTTCTCTCCTCTCCTCTCTCCGTCTCTTCTCTTCTCTTCTCTTCTCTTCTCTTCTCTTCTCTACTCTTCATCCCCATTCCCTTCTCTTTTTCTCTACGTATCGCTCTTTCCTGACTTTATGTATAGAAACTCGTTCGAATCGGTATCGATTCAGAGTCACGAATCTAATTATAAACAAATTAAAAACGAACAAAACCTTTCTATATTTCATTACATATCTAAATTGTTTAACCACGAAGGTTATTACGATCGACGTATAATAAGAAAGAGGAAAAAGTAAGAGACGAAGAGGTTGATTACGTGTAAATATCTCGAAAGAGTAATTAAAGAAAAAAGGAATGGAAGAAGAGTCGAAAGGAAAGGAAAAGGAGAAAGAAAAAAAGGAACGATTTGGACGTTGTAGAAAAAAGAGCGGGTTAAGGCTGAGCGATAGGGGGCGGGGTAGAAAATACCGAAAAAAGTTATGACGGGGTTAGGTTATCAAGTTTTGATATAATTTATCCTCGGGTCGTGCGCGATTTCCGGGGCGCGAAATCCCGTAAATATTAATTTCACGAGCGCGGATATAAATTGCGCGGGCGCGGCCGCGTATAAGTCGTCGTAATAAACGTCGCTCGGCTGGAGAGCCGTGAGTTGTACATACAATGTGTAAAGTGCCGGGCGTAAAGTTAGCCTCGGCAGTGTCCATCGTCGAGAGGCACGCCGCGACTCTGGGAAGGTTATAACGGCGCCATAATCGTATACATTCGGCGACAATAATCGTTTTATGGTGGTCGGCAATATCGGTGGGTATATACCACCCTCGTACCTCCCTCCCCCTCTCCCTCCCCCTCTCCCCCACCCCAACCTCACATCACCCCTCACAGCCTTCCCCACACCCCTCCGATCCTCGTCTACCAACACTATCACCAATCACACCGACTACAAACACTACGAATTGATAACCTCCACCTACAAACGGACGACTCTCGAAGGACAAGCTTACTGTCTCGGTCATATACGGCCATTACCCACCGTAGAAATCGGTACTCCGACTCTCTATCGAACTTTTACCATCCATCCGAGACCTGAAATTCCCTTATGTTGGACGTTCTAAAACCTGTAGTCCCGCTTTTACCGAGGAGAACCACTTTTCGTGGCTAACGTTTACGAGGACGAAGTCTAGATCGGTATTCTCAGTTTGTTGAAGCGAAGTTAGGTGATCGGATAAGATTTATATGTCGGTGATTTCGATTTCTTAATGCGCGAAGACAGAAAGAAGAAAGAAAAATTTAATATATGCATATATACATACACTATATACATACATATATATATATATATATATATACATATATTTGTAAGGGGGACTTTCGATCGTTACACGTTTGCTTCCAAAAGACTCGCTTTTATGAATTCTGATATCTCTTCGAGCAATTCGTAACTTTCCTCGTAGTTGACGATCCATTAAAAGAGAACGTAAAAAATCTTATCGACTTTATGTTCCGGTTAACTTGAAAAATAGCAAACCTCGTCCCTTGGCATATATATACGGATATATGTATATCCTCCTCTTAACCCTCCGACCGCCCCCATCCGTCCAATGATATCTCCTATCTCCAACTATAAAATTGATCGAACGATGAACCTTTTACGAATTTACCTTTAACTTATTATTCTCGATCGAATCGACGCTTATTAATTGAGAAAGAAAGACAGAGAAACAGAGAGAGAGATAGAGAGAGAGAGAGAGAGAGAGAGAGAGAGAGAAAGAGAAAGATTGTACCGAGGTAGGAATCAGCTCTCTTCGGCACCTTCCAACCCCCTTCCACCCTCGTAATTATTATTCCACCCCTATATTGCGCGAGAAGATGCACGGCCGAGCAAACGTAACGTAACGTACCGAAACGGGGACGAGGCGAAACGAAACGAAACGGAACGAAACGAGCGACAGTGTAACCCACCCGTCCCCTCCTATCCAACGTCCCCTCCCCCGATGTACCCCTCTCATACCTATTTCAACTCTAGCAGCCCCGTTTTTCGAACTAGCCGGCCTACCCATCTATCCCGCGCGAACCTACACCCTCCTCTGTCACCCCTTTTTCCACCACCGCCACCCCCTCACCTCTTCCCGCCCACCCCCCTTGGATGGCAATCAATAACTTTGAAACGGCAGCGACGTTTCGGGGAAAAAACAAATTCAGCAGGTTGCTTGATTGGAAAAAAACCAGGACCACCCTCCCACTCCCAGCGCATCCTCTCCCCCAGTTTCATGGAGCCCCCTTTTTTCGGCGTTCACCAAAGCACAGAGAGAAAGGACGAGAGAGAGAGAGAGAGAGAGAGAGAGAGAGAGTACGAGAGAGAGAGAAAGGGAGAGCATCGGCAAAGCCGCGTTTTCGAGCTCGACGCGAACGGATCTGGCATCTCTCTCTCTCTCTCTTCCTTTTTTTCTATAATAAAAAACACTATTTCTCTGTCCCTCTCTCTTGCTCCCACGCCCTCGACACGAACCAAACTTTATCTCTCTCTCTCTCTCTCTCTCTCTCTCTCTCTCTCATTCACTCTCTTACTCTCTCTCTTTCTCTTTCTGTCTCTATCTTCCTTTCTTTCTTTCCTATAATAAAACACTATTTTTCTTTCTCTCTCTTGCTCACACACCTTCAACACGAACCATGCTCTTTCTCTTTCTCTGTCTCTTTCTCTTTCTCTACCTATCTATCTATCTATCTATCTATCTATCTATCTATCTATCTTTCTATCTATCTATCTATCTAGCTAGCTAGCTAGCTAGCTATCTATGTCTATCTCTATCATTCTTTCCTTCTCTCTTTTTCTCTGTCCTCTTCGTCGTCGCCATACGACGATGGTAGCATGGTTCGTGATGGAAAATCGTATCTATCGTCCATCCACTACATTCTCTATCTCTCTCTCTCTCTCTCTCTCTCTCTCTCTCTCTCTCTCTCTCTCTCTCTCTCTCTCTCTCTCTCTCTATTCAAACCGATATAAAAAAGCAGAAAGAGAGATAGGGGGGGTGGAAGAGGGTTGAAGGGGTTTCGCTATATGGAATCGCGAAACGTAACGTTCGTTCTCTAACGCGACCGTCTCTGTCTCGCGAGGCACGTCGATGCCGTTTTATTTCCAATTCCAACGTGGCCGGACATCGGCGTGCCCGATAAAGAGGAGGCGGAGGAGGCGGAGGTGGCGACGGTGGTGGTGCCGCTGCTACTGGTGATGGCGGAACCGGAGGTGAGCGGAGGAGGCAGGTGGAACGAACGCACAATCACGTCGGCCGAGATAGCCACGCCGATGACGCATTGTTTAAGAATTAATCGGCCACCACCACGGTTTGCGACAGCCAATCGGTTACGAGCACCGACGAATTTTCTATTTATCTCGTTCTTTCTTTCTTCCTTCGCGATGGAAATGAAACTTTCCACTTTTTCCGACCAGTCCGACTATCCACTCTCCCTCCCTCTCTCTCTCTCTCTCTCTTTCTGTCTCTCACTCTTTCTGTAGGAAAATAGGATTGGCAAGTTAAAGGCGACGTTATTCAACGATTCGACGATCAAGAGATGTGAGAGAAAACTTTCGGTGCATTTGTACGCTTCCGATAAAAAGTTGCACGAAAAAAAATGTTTAATTGCAGCTACAGACATGAGTCCCAATATGTGTGTGTGTGTGTGCGTGTGTGTGTATATTATTAATATTATTTGTTACATATATATATATATATATATATATATATATATATATTATTAATATTAATTGTTATTTGTTATATATTATATTAATTATATATATATAATTTCTAATCTAGATGGGTGAATAAAATATGTTATTATTTATAACAATTAATAGTTTAAACAATCGTAAACGTATCTGCGATTTAAATACTTTCTACGGTTTATTGTCTCCTTAAATTATCGACATTCCCAGTATTATTTTATACCTAAATCAATTCGAGAGATTTATGTGCAATTAAAACGTGCGAGAAGAAAAGAAGATAAACGTTATTATCTCTCCGATAAATAATATCTAGTCATCATATCATCATAATTTATTAACATCGTTAATAAACACACACACATACACACATACATAACGTATACACAAACGAGACAACACACATGCAAGACATTTTCGTCGAAGTAAACGAACATTTCTTCGAACAAAAAATTTTTCGAGAAGGTGAACGGATCATCGCAAGGTTCTAACGTTGATAAAATTCGAGACAATGTTACACGTGATACATGAAGACATACGTACGTCTTTTACAATAGATCCGTCGATCATTATCCACTGCTAGATCGTTAGATATTGATTCGGACTACAATGATACGCGACGGCGAGGGGTTAAAAAAAAAAAAGAAGCGAGTCTCGTTTATCATTTGATAAACGACGATTACAAAAATGGCCGAGCTACGATAAATTTATAGACCGAACAACTCCGTCTACCTCATACGGCAACGAGTAGTTAATGAATGCAACCTTATAAGCTCACCTTGTCCTGTCATTAACGATGCAAACGGACCAATCCGGCCAATTTTCGATTATTCTCTTGCGCTCGAACTATATTCCGAAGATATTGTACAATCGTGGAAATTCATTTGAACGATTACGAGTAATAATTTTCGATCAAGCTCGAAATTAAAATATTATCTTATTAATACTCAACGAGAAGAAGAAGTAGAAGAAGAAGAAGAAGTGGAGGAAGAAAAAAATTATGATTTTTAAAAAACGTAGAAACATTTTACGACGTATTGACAAACGTATGTACGCCTTAGATCTACGTTAGGGACGGAACACCACCAGGAGATTCATTTGCTGCAACGAGAAGAAGAAGGAGGAGGAGAAGGAGGAGGAGGAGGACGAGGAGAAGGGGCGAAGGAGGGGGAAATAGGGGGAGAAGGAGAGAGGGGTAGAAGAGCGTGCGAAGATGCGGCCGGTTACGTCAAAACGAAAGACGCAGCAGGGAGGAAAAGAGAAGGCCAAGGGTTTCAAGGCCGGTTCAAGAGATTCAAACGGGAGCAAAGACAAGACGGGAGGAAACGAAGGAGAGAAAGAGAGAGAGAGAGAGAGATAGAGAGAGAGAGAGAGGCACGACATTCCGGAGCGTTACATCGCGACGTAATATACAGTCAGTCGGCTTTCCTCAACGACAAAGGCTCGGGCCAACTGACAAAGGCACACGGTAGGCCGGCATATTAGGACGGTATGCGAAGCTCGGTGAGTCTCTCGGCACATTCGGCTGCTCTACTCGTATACAGGGTGTCTCGAGAAAGGCAATGAGAAAGACAGAAGAAAACGTTATGTCTAAAGAGTGATCTAACAAATTCTATTTTCTTTCTTTCTTTCTTTCTATTATATATATATATATATATATATATATATATATATATATATATGTATACAAATTTGTATATATATCGAACTTAATCGTCTCGAGGAAAGATATGGTATCGAAAACAAAGTAAGCAAAAAAAGAAAGAAAAAAGAAAAAGAAGAAAAAAGGAATAAAAAACGAGGAACGAATAAAAAGATACGATATGTGTGTATGTGTGTATGGATATTGAGAAAATTGATTTGAAATTCAAATAATGTACTAATAAATTAATTTTGAAATATTGATTGAGTCATCGATATTGAATCATTTATAAATGAAATCTTTTCGAACGCCCTGTATAAGAAAATGCAACGACTTCGGAACATAGTCGGACGGGGACGGATCGGGTCCTTCGGGCCTTGCGTCACCGAGTGTCATCGTGGCTCCCCACGCTGATTTACATCTTGGCGTGTTCCACGGAAGGAATCCTCTCTTTCCCTCTCGATTGAACGAGTGAACGAAGAGGAGCGAGCGAGCAAGCGAGCAAGCGAGCAAGCGAGCAAGCGGTTCCCCGCCATTCGCTTTATACATAAAATATACGGCCGTCATATCGTTATGCCTCCTTCTCAAACGACATAACTGCGAGCATCCAGAGCAGAGCTCAGAAGCGAACTTTCCGACAAAGGAAACGCCGCGGCGAGTCTACGAGGACGACGACGACGAAGACGACGACGAAGACGACGACGAAGACGACGACGAAGACGACGACGACTTCGTTCTTCCATCAAAAAGACCCTTAAGGCTTAAGCCATTGTCTCGTGGCTACGATCTTTCAAGATTTTAATCATATCTATCGACGATTCTATGAATTCATCGAAACGTTCGAAACGTTCGACGAGTAGATGATCCTCGATCATTCGTTTACGATACATATATGTCATTTGTTTACCTATTGAGAAAAAATTAAGGATAATACATTTATAAAAAATTATACGAAATATATTTATTATTAATATTTTGTCCATACGACACTTCGAACGAACGTGTGGGTTATTCAATTTTGATGTACATTATTTTAATGTTTCCCCTTAAAGGGCGTATAATTATTAATAATAATGTTTGATTTGAATGATGCCCGTCGAAATGAGACAATGAATTTTTCGTATTTCTCTTTATCGAAAACAAACTCTACGATATATATATATATATATATATATATATATATATATATATATATATATATATGATATGTATGTTTATACAAAATTAATTTCGTAATCTATTCGTATTTAATAAAAACTATATTTGGTATAATTACTAAGTTACTCGATATAAAACCAAGTTAAGAGGGAACATAACTAAAGCTAATAATAAAAGCTTATCGTTAGGCTTCGGTCACGCACGATATTAGCTCTCCCTCTCCCCCCCCTCTCTCTCTCTCTCTCTACTGTGTTACGACCTGACAATTGTGACTGACACGCCACGGAAAATGAAACGAACGTAAAACATTTCTGTCGCACGATGTCACACGATAATTAACAATCCCTCGTTTTACATATAAAAATATTATAAGAATTAATTTACGTACGTACATACATTTATGCATATGTAGGTATATCAAAGATAAATAAGTAATTAAATATTTCAAATGATTAAGGATGGAACTATGCCGGATATTACTTACGTAATAAAAATGACTTCAATTCCACGAAAAAAAAAGAAGTAAATAAGAAAAAAAAAATGAAACAGAAGCGAAGAACAAGCCCATGAGGAATTAACTGAAACTATCGCAATACGTAATGGTCCTAATTAATTTATGACTCCTAAGAGAATTCAATTGCGTGCACAAGCGTATATGTATATCGAGGTTGTTGGTGTGCGTGTAAAATAATAATAACGCGTATACATACGTATACATACTTAGAGTACGTATCTCTTTATCAAAAATAATTCCACCGTTCGTGTAACCTTCTGGGCGTTAACACAGAACGGCCGATATAAATAAGTCAATAAAAATCGATCCCGAATGAATACGAGTATGGTAGTATAGTAGTAGACGAGAGTATTGCGTAGATACAGGGAACGTATGTAGTTGCGGGCGTTCCGAACTAAATGAAATTCTTCGGAGGCTGGCTTTCACTAGGGCGAAAAATATCGCGGGAAACGTGTGCACGTTTCGAACCAATAAGAATCGCTTTGTACCTCGCGAGACTCTTCCTCGTGTTATAATCGAAAACCGAGTAATATCCTTTGTCGCGTTCGCTAGTAGTCGCGGGTTATTTCGGAGAACGTTTCGATTTAACGCACAAATGGTTTACCTCTCTCTCTCTCTCTCTCTCTCTCTCTCTCTCCTTTCTCTATCTTTGGCTATCTTTCTCTTTCTCTCTGTCTCTCTCTCTATCTCTCTCTCTCTCTCTCTCTATCTGTCTCTCTCTCTCTCTCTCTCTCTATCTGTTTGTCTCTCTCTCTCTCTCTTTAAAGGGCAGGCCATGCCTACAGAGACAGAGAGAGAGAACCGGCCGGTATCCGGTATCCCGTGGTCCTTTGATTTCCATCGATGAAACGATTTATCTCTGTCCGCGCGTACTTTCAATCCGAACGGGACACCTCTCCATCGGGACACCCAGGACGCGGGACGTACACCTCTGACCACGATGGCGAACCACCATCGACTGTCTCTCTTTCTCTCTCTCTCTCTCTCTCTCTCTCTCTCTCTCTGTCTGTCTGTCTGTCTGTCTCTCTCCTCTTGTCCGTCACTCCGAACGTGTACGCGAGGCCGCGAACGTCGCGACTTTTTACGAACTGCTCGCTTCCACGTTCTATCGAATCGTTGCCATCTCTCTTCTCCTTTTATCGCCTGATTTTATCTAACTACGAAAAGAAAAACAGACCGAAGGCCGATCGTTGAAAAAGATAGGATGATGATGTTCAACGGACGCTATCCACGTAACGTTAATTTTCAAAAGGTTACGTTTAATAAAAGTCATGCCTATAATTTATATATATCCTCGTATATTTTTCTTCTTTTTTGTTTTCCTTTTTTTTCTGTTTTCTTTTTTTTTTTATTTCTTTATTACGATCGGTTTCGAGCAAGCGTCGAAAGCGAAGAGAAATGAGAGAACAATAATTTTTAAATCTTTAATTTGATAAATGTTTCCTCGTTGGCATATTTCAAATGGTTGATATCGTCGAGCTTTCACTAACTGAAGAAACACTCATAGGCGATAATGATTAACGAAAATGAAGATCGAGGGTTAGATCTTATTAGTAGGAAAGAATCTTTTCGCCGAAGAGACTGCGATCGAGCACGAGCCAGGCAATAGCATGGTAAGAGCGATCTCTATCTCTCTCTCTCTCTCTCTCTCTCTCTCTCTCTGTCTCTCTCTCTCTCTCTGTCCTTGTCTACTTCTGGTGAGTTCTCGGTGTCAGTACTCGTTATGGCACTATATGGCGCGGGCCACGAGAAGGGAAGGAGGATGTGGAGAAGGAGGAGGAGGAGGAGGAGGAGGAGGAAGAGGAGGAGGAGGAGGAGTAGAGTAGGAGAAGAAGGAAAAAGAATAAAAAAGAGGAAAAGAAACAAAAAGGACAAAAAAGAAGGAGAAGAGGGTGAGAGAGGGGGTGCTGGGGTTGGCACGAGAGAAGCAACATGCCATATCGGAGACACCTGTTAGTAGCTCTGGCTAGCAGCAGGCCACTCGCTTATTCGCTTACTCGCTTACTCGCTCTCTGGTTGCTCCTGCTGTTAGAAGATCGAACGAGTCCGACTACAAACGTGTATTCCGTGCTTCGCGAACGAATCGAAGATGAAGGGAGGGGGATTGGAGGCATGCAGGGAATTAAAAGCGCGTTGTCATATTATAATCGTATTATGGCGAGTCCGAGCAGCTCCTACCTTATGGTGGAAAATAAAAAGAAAAAAGAAAAAAAGAAAAGAAATGAAAAGAGAAGAAAAAGAAAAAAAAAGAAACAGGCACACTTGCCCATGTCGGCCTATCCGAGCCCGACGTCACACCGCGAATCGATCTCGCTTCGATAGGATCGACGCGAATCGAACGGCACTCGCGCACGCGACGACCCCGTTGTCGTCCTCGGGGTCGTTCTTTCGACATTTTTAACGTTACGAACCTTCTTCCCTTGACTTGGAATCTTTTTCATCTTTCAACTACGATCTTTATTAAACGGAGTCACGTTCTGACCGAAGTTTTCTAGTTAGTTTGTAATTCATCGCGACGATCGATACGTTTTGATTTCCTCATATAAATTAATTCATTCATTCAAAAATCGTCGATCCAATTCAATTTTAAAGAGCGTCTTAATGCGAGTCGATCGTTGATTTTTTCTTTTATTCTTTTTTTTCTTTTTTTCCTTAATTTTCTCTCTCTTATCAATATCTTCCCAAAGAATCTATAACATTGCTTTTCCATTATAGCAGAATGTAAGAATAAAGTTTCCATTGGAAGAGACTCTTCCCGTTTTTCTTTTATACATTCACGACCTGTAGAACATATACATTTGGTAAGACCAGAGGCCAGTATATCTCCGGTGTATGTATGTACATACATACGTGGGAGCTGGCAAGAAGAAAACTCTGTGAGTATAAAAGACAGGTGGATGCGGTGAGATGCTGGTGGAGTTGGAGTAGAGAGAGAAAGACAGAGAGAGGGAGAGAGAGAGAGAGAGAGGGAGAGTCTAAGTGGGAGGACGGATATCGAAGGAGAACGGATGACGGTCGAAGGGTTCCAGATAGATAATGAGGCTAACAAGGAGAAGGTTAGGCTTGCGGGTAGGACGAGGCTAAGGTAGTAGGCTGAGGTAGCTGAGGACGCGATCGCGAGAGGATGGATTCCTAAGTTCCAAGAAAGCAAGAAAGATAGAAAGAGAGAGAGAGAAAGAGAGAGAGAGAGAGAGAGAGAGAGAGAGAGAGAGAGAGAATAAGAGGAGAAGAGACCAAGTCGGAGGCCTAGACGTCGTCGTCGAGTGCAAAGTGTAACAAATCCAGCTTTCACCCGGGGCAGACAGGGAGACAATTTATGTGGCGCGTGTTTCGTTTCGTTCGAAGGCCGATCCCCCGATGCTACTACAACGAGAAGTCACTCTGCCTGTCTCTGCCTATTCCATACCTGCATGCTCGATTCCATGGGAGTGAAATCCCACTGGCGGTGCCAGTACGATGAGTATCCCTCCTTTATCTCATCCTATGTATTCGAGATGTACTACGACCTTGCCTTCTCATTCTAACGTTACGTTTTTGTCTTTCTTCCTTTTTCCATTTGCTTTTTTCCTTCTTTTCTTATTTTCGAGATAAGCCAACTAAATTTGAATTTTTATTTAAAAACTTTTCTTCCTCTTTTCTTGTTTTTTTTTTTTTTCCCCTTTGAAATTTAGTTCTTCTACGGGTATGCCGTTTCTTTTTTTATTAACGTCTTGACGAATATATAAGTATTTACATATAGATATTTATATATATATATATATATATATATATATATATATATATATATAAATTATTTCGCTCTCCCTTTCCCACTAATTTATATCTATTTCTCTTTTTAAATTTCTATCGTGTCTCTCTTTGAATTAGGCTATAACATAAAATGGCACTTCGTTAATTATCCGTGATGACCGATATCTATCTATACGAAAGAAGAATATTAGAAAATTTTTCTAAAAAATCAATTCGATTATCGAAATTAGAAATATTCGATCAGCAGGTAAGGTGTATAAGAGCTCTCGTCAAAAAGAACCGACGAATAAATCCAAGAAGCGCAGGAAAGGTGGCCGTTTGTCAAATAGAAGGACAAGGAAGGGTGCAGCTCCGAGGGAGAACAGGTTTCCGAAAAGTCTCGGTAATGGCGTCTTCGCCCCGTTAATTGGTATTTATTATAATTGGTGCTCATACTTGCTCGCGGCGCGAGATAAGAGCCGGTAAGGATAGACGTCCTGGTGGAAGGAACGAAGCTTTTCGGTCGAGGAGGACAGGACCCAATGATAATTCCATAACGAGTTAGGGGGTCCCATTAACATAGTAAATGTCCGGTCCTCGAAAGTGATGCTCGTTCGTGGGAACTCTTGGCGTTTTTCAGACCGAGAAAAGAGATCTCAAGACGATGCCACGACGCGTTCAGGTAGGTGACAAGCCAGAATAAAGAGAGAGACAGACAGACAGAAAGAGAGAAAGAGAGAGAGAGAGAGAGAGAGAGAGAGAGAGAGAGAGAGAGAAAGGTTTGGTGTCTTTTGGGATCTGAACTATGGCAAACAAGGGCGTGATTTGACGTCTCTGCCGAGGGTGCCATAATTCACCTGACTCTTTCTTAGGCCACCTGTATGAAAGGAAGAAAGAAAGAGAGACAACCCACACGATTGGCCTTTCAGAAAGAACGACTTTAGGTACTTTAGAAAAATACTCGAAACTCGTTATATTTCATCCGCTGTCTCGGCCCGTTCGAAGTGCTTCTTGGAAAGCAACACCCATATCCTGAATCGAACGGACAAAATGTTCTTCATCGAACTTAAAAAGTTGTACTAGTTGACGACGACATACGGTGATTAGCTGATGACGTCTGCTAATACGGAAAGCTAAACGCTCGAATGGATAAAAAGTTTACTTCATGAATGAGTTGTAACGGCACGTGCGGATTCCAAACTGAGTTCTAACATCTTCTAATACTCTCGGGGATAAGTTCGTTACTATCACGGCGATGCAAATCAAGATCATGAGAATTTAGAAGCGAATTTGAATCGGGGGAAAGAAGAAGACGTTTAAATAGATTATTTAAGAAAATACGCATTATTACGAATATCTATCATCTTCGCGTTGGTCATAGGCGTAGAACGAATTTTTTTTTTTTTTGAAAATTCTAAAGATCGACAAAAATCAACGGAATATTATAGGCGAAACTTTCTCGAAAACGAGCATGCCCATGATCTTTTGAAATTAGTTCGATCGGAATACAATTTATTAACGAATTATTCATTTTAATTATAAAAAAAAAGTATATATATATATATATATATTCATATATGGATACCTTTGCAATGTTATTACGTATATCAATCGAGTTGTACTTTTTCCAATGATTCGACGGATAGGCGCGTTTCTAATTCCGCATTAGGTGCCGTTGTTCCGCGTAATGCCGATTAGCGGGATGTTCGCGTCCGGAGAGGGCGAAAGAAACGCATGTTGCAACGGTATCGAGCGGAAGCACGCTCCTCGTAATCGTAGCTTCGCGAACGTATGTTCATAACGCCATTAATGGCCAAACACGAGAAAACCTGAATGGGAGAACTAATTCCTGAGAGCACTAAGACTTCCGTTATGGTCCACGTATTCTTTCCGTGCAACGGGACGTAAAGAACGGTTTGCTTTGCTATATAGTTCATCCAATAATCTCTATTGATATCGTAAACGCGAGCCTAAAGTTGAATATTCTAAAACATTTTCCTTTATTCCTTTTTTGCCATTCAACCAACTGTCTTCAGACATTGAAATTGGATTGACCCGAATCTTATAATATTCTCTTTCGTTTTAATTACTATAACTTATTTTTGATCATAATTCATTTAATTATTACAAGTGATTCTTAATGATCATAACAATATAGTAATTATTATTATTGTTATTATTATTATTATTATTATTATTATTATTATTATTAATATTATTATTTTAATGATTATACCTCACTGGATTCATTGTGTATTAAATTATTTATATGATTATTTGATCGACGAGTAAAGCCGAAGAAAAATTTAACCTGTTAAAAAGTAAAGAGTTCGTATGGGGGAACAACGAGGCGAACGACGGAGGCGTGAAAATGGCGAGAGTATCGTTTCGTCCGAATACGGAGACGAAAACGCACCAAGACTTGTTGTTATTTATGACCCGTGAAACGTACGGAGAACACGAAAACTAACTAACTCTTCGTGAGCGAATTGGCAAATACTGAGAGTAGAGCGAGAGAGTAGAGCTGTGGATATGAAAAATGAATGGGGGAAAAAGAAAAAAAAAAAAAAGGAAAAAAGAAACGCATAAAAAAAAAAGAGGGAAAGTAGAAAGTAGTAAAGTGTTCAATGAAAGAAAAACAGAGAGTGAGAGTGAGAGAAAGAAAGAAAGAAAGAAAAGAAAATATATTGAATAAGGGCAATATAAATTAGTTGTTTATGAATGGGCCATCTTTTCGTTTGCGGTAATGCTTGAACGACTATCGTAAATAACGTTCGACGTCGGTCTCGTGTCGAGAAAGAAAGAAAAGAAAGAAAGTTATAAAGAGAGAAAGAAAGTGACTTTCCTTTATGGCTTGCTCCCTACTCAATATTATTGTCCGTTCGAGCACACGCCATCATCCCGTTTGGTCTTTCACGCTTCTAAGGCACAACAGACGCCATCGGGAAAAGAAACCTTTCCTTCTTCCTCTCTTCTTCCTCTCTTCTCTTCATTTCTCTTCGTTTCTCTTTCTTTCATTCTTCCTCTTTTTTCCCCCTCTCCTTCCACCGTTGCTAACTGCAACGATACGCGCGTATAGGTATTAGGTACTAACTCTACTACTATACTTTCGGAGAAATGCTCGACCTCTTGGACTTGTGCGTTTTCCATTTCAAATTCGTCCCTTTTATCAAAGCATTGTACCATTCCCAGTAAGAATAATAATAGAGAAAGATAAGAGCCAAGAGGTTAGGATAAATTGTCTACCTTGAGACATTGGCTCTTAAAATTTTCGAATAATATACGTGATGTGTAAACGAATCCGGAAAAGAAAAAAGAAACCGATGTACGAACCCTATTTTACATTACGCACTTCGTTGTCGTCGAATATTTCTTTCGATTTACGATCAAACCTCATCCTGTTAATTAATCAGATCAAGAATGTTAATTAATCGTTATTCGCTGAGCATAGATAAAAACGACGGACGACGCGATCCAACGAAAAGTCTTCCGAATTTTCGGGTTATGGAAGAGGGGAAAAAACAAAAAAAGGAAAAAGGAAAAGAAAAGGAAAAAGAAACGATGCAAGGTCACGATTAGTCTTTCGCTGGTTTCGAGAGAATCAGTTGAAAGGTAGAAGACGCCGATAAAGACGGGACGAGATTGACCGAGCGCGCGCGCGAGTGAGACAGAGACGGAAAAGAGAAAGAGAAAGAGAAAGAGAAAGAGAAAGAGAAAGAGAAAGAAAAAGAGAAAGAGAAAAGGAAAGAGAAAGAGGGACAGAGAGAGAGAGAGAGAGAGAGGTCGATTCCCAAGCTGAGATAGAAGTTGCAGTAGTCTGCAGCAGACCGGTCGTAGTGGGTTACGTAACATCCCGTATTCAGACGTTCATTTAGGAAAGCAAAGCTTTCCTCCCTCTAGTAACCTCCTCACCCTCTTCCCTCTTTCTTTTTCCATGAATACCAAAAGTTTTCGGACCGAGCACACCTCTATCCCTGATATTAGTTATACTTAATTCAAGACACGCCGTCGCTGCGTTGGAGATCCATCCAGAGTGGAATGGAGGGGTGCAAAATGGAGGGTGAAAAAAGAGTAGTGCCTGTTCAAAGGTCATCGTGTATCCTTTTTCTTTTCCTCCCTCTCTCTCTCTCTCTCTCTCTCTCTCTCTCTCTGTATATTTATATATGTATATATATATATATATATATATCTTTTACTTTTTCACCGCCTCTGTTTCAAATTCATCGCGTGGAATTTATATTTTCTCTCATCTATCTCCTTTCCTCCCTCGTACCTCATCCCTCACCCCTTCCACTTCATCCTTCTTCTCATCCTTCTCTTCTCTCGTACTTGCTATTTAATTCCAAAACTCGCTTCCCTCTTTCGACTTTTTCGCTCGGTTTTGTACTCTCCTTACTCTCTACCGTACTCTCTCTCTCTCTCTCTCTCTCTCTCTCTCTCTCTCTCTCTCTTTATCTCTATCTCTATCTCTATCTATCTATCTATCCATCTATATATCTATCTCTTTCGCAACGTTTCTACCTCGTGTGGCTCGTTCTTTCGGATTTATTTATACGAAGTAATCAAATGCGTAGCTGGCATCAAACGAGCATAGTTGATTTCGTTCATTGGATCATTTCGATAGGAGCGAGAAGTTTCTCGCGGTAACTCGTCTTTTGAAACTCTCTGCAACGAGCTTGTGTCTTCGTTCATCCTTCCTTCTCTCTCTTTCTCTCTCTCTCTCTCTCTCTCTCTCTTTATATATATACGTCTATCTGTCTGTCTTCATCTCTCTCTCTCTCTTGCTCTCTCTCTCTCTCTCTCTCTCTCTCTCTCTCTCTCTCTCTCACTCACTCTCTTTCACTCTCTTTCTCTCTCTTTTTCCCGCCTCTTCGCTCGTTCGACTCCCACGCAAGTGCAGCTGGCCGTGCCCCCGGTACAACACGTCGGTGCATGTGCCTCCACGACTTCTTTTTATTTTGGCCCTCCCACCTTTCAAACGCAGCTGCCACGGTATAGGTACTTACTTACTTACGTGCTTGTGTGCGTTTGTGTACCAGCGCAAACGCGAATGCATTTAGTTACTCACTCACTCACTCACTCACTCACTCACTCACTCATTTATTTACTTACTTACTTACTTACTTACTTACTTACTTACTTATTTACTCACTTACTTACACGATGAGAAGTGAACTTAACTTAACTGATTTTCGTCGGACCGGATGGACTCGGTGGCTCATGACGCGTAAATCTAATTTGTACGTACACGCTTCGTGATCACCAGATATCCTTCCGTTGATCTTTTCTTACTGATCTAACTGATCTTAGATATACCTATACCGGAAGTACCTAATATTTTATAAATAATTTTTTATTTGTTTCATTTTCGTAATAAAATGCAAAGAACATCTAGCCAAGCTAGTAAAAATGATAAAACTTATGACCGAGACGATTTTTTTTTTTTTTTTTTTTTTTTTATGATCAGCTGACCTTTTCAGTATCGTCGAACATTTAACATCGTTTCTTTATACATTGGCACGTAATTAATAATCAACGATACTCCTATGAGACGATTCGATCTATAAATGTAAAAAAGGCGAAAGAAGATTATTAAGATCCACGTCGAAATTTGGAGAATCTCTGGGTCTAATCTCATATCTTCGTTACTGTATCGCATTATACTAAATAGAAACACGAACGTTTAGAACGTAAAAGGTGCGTATATGGAATACGCTCGACGACGATAGGAGCATAAAGGACCGACTCTCTACGTTGCAACGCAATAGAAAGAGCGAGAGCGTGCCTTCGGGACACCCTCTGTGTGTTATAAACTAACACCGAAGTTAAATGAATTTGAAATGATCGATAAACTTTATCATTGATCAATTAAACTTTGTACCGTGTGAGTGACGGCCGCGCAGATAGACGGTGGAGGGTTAAAATAGAGTAGGAGGAAGATAGGTGCGGGGATTTTAGAGGGGGTGGTGAATACGGAGAGCGAAGGAGGACAACCCCTCTCGCTAGAAAGGGGATTGGGAGAGAGGGGAGAGTTGGAGAAGGGTGGTGGGTTTATTTAATGAACGCTAAATGCGATGCCCCAGGCATCCGACGTCTCCTAGACGTCTGTAGCCATTTTAGCTGCTCGTAAGACGATTTTCGTGTGCGACAAGCTGACGACACACTCGTCATCGTTTTTCCTCCTCCTTTTCCTCCTCCACCTCTTACTACTCTTCCACCCCCTTTCACGCTCCTCCCCAAAGTTTAAATTGCCGCGCGTTTCATCCCCGATATTCCGCGACATATCCCTGGTGAGAACGAAATAGAGAGAGAGAGAGAGAGAGAGAGAGAGAGAGAGCGAGAGAGAACGAGAGAGAGAGAGAAGCTAAATTGCTATCTTAATAACTTCCGGACTCGTCGCATTCCTACGAAACAAAATCGATTCTCCTAGGAAAGTGTTTTCGACGATAAGTGTCGAGTTTATTTCAAACGGAAAAAAATATCGCCAGATATTTTACAAAAAGAAAAAAAAACATTGGATTTGCGAAAAGTCAATCAATCATCATTTCCCTATCAAACCATTATAATTTATCAAATTTAACGTTATCATTAAATCCGTTCGATATGCATATGTACCTACTTAAAGGATGCATCTATGTACGTACAAGGACATTGTACAGACAAACAGACGGAAACACACACGCATACACACAAACACACACATAGACAAACAGATACATATAAGTACGTATGCAAGAGTCAGTTCGAATAAATTACATTAGATTTCTCGAGGCTTCGAACGAACGGGCCACTGTATGGAAATACAAGCGGACGAGGACGGCCGAGCACACGATGTATACGGCTCTATACGGAGCAAATTCACTGTTTACAGAAGTCTCCGTAGATCCCAAAGCTCGAGTGAGAGAGATAGATAGATAGAGAGAGAGAGAGAGAGAGAGAGAGAGAGAGAGAGAGAGAAAGAGGGTCGACGGTCTCGAGGCCTGGATGGAGATGTAAACTCGAATTAGGGACGATATACATGACGTGCGAGACCGTTCGGTTGCGTGTGTACGGACGATATTCCGTGTCTGATCTAAACTCACCGCGAAATCCCACCACCCCCTTGACGAACGAGTACTCGATAGAAAGAGGGCCAGCCAAATAGAGTACCCGGGATGTGGTGGGACGTATGACTTGAAAGTGGCTCGAATTCTACCACAAAACGAGCAACTTTTGTATAGTTGATTTTGTCATCAATTATTATTTCTTACTTGTCGTGTTTAATTCTGATTCTTTTTTACTTTTTCTTTTTGATAAACGAAACAACTAATAACAACGAATGATTTATATTGTTTTGAATAAATAAGCACGATTAACGTGATAAAGAGTTCGAGAGCGTTTCGAATGTTTCAATGGCAAAGACGGTAGAGTCAGAAAGGTGAGCAGGTAGACAGGTAGATAGATAGATAGATAGATAGATAGGGTAGGGTAGGGTAGGGTGGGTGGATAGTAAGCAATAGCAGTATCAGCAACAGCAGCAGCAACAGCAACAGCAGCAGGTTGAGAAACACGCGCAGAAGGATGTCTGCATAGGGCAAGCAAATCCGCTGTTTGCCAAAGTCTCGGCGAGTCTCGATGGAGATGTAAACACGAATTAGGGCGTACTCACGAAGCGCAAAGCATTCGCTCGCGTGCGCTCCGATGATATTCCATGGCCTAAACAAACTTGCGGGGAAACCGCACTTAACGTTTTCGCATATGAGCGCTCAACACGAATCACGTGGACTTGCGCTTCCGATTCGCGAAACGTTAGCATAAACTTCTACTATTTCTCCTTTTCCTTTTCTATTATATTTTCTTCTTCTTTATTTTTTTCTCTCACGATATCGCGTTTCGACGAAAGGAATGACGAAAAGGATATCTCCCCAATAAAAAGAAAAAAAAAAAGAAAAGAAAAAGAAAAAATAGAAAATAAAAAAGGAGAGAGAGAGAGAGAGAGAGAGAGAGAGAGAAGCGATGAGTAACTATAAAAGAATAACAAGTAAAAATATAAAATAAATAATAAATATGAAAGATAATAAATATAGATAAAGTGCGAACGAAGCTATGAGGAGGATTAGATATCTCTGGCACGAGCTCAATTAAAAAGTCTAACATTAATTAAATAGATACATATCTACATGTCGTCTTTGAAATCGTAAAACACACTTCTTTATGATTAAAATTAATTCGAGTTTCTACGATATGTGAGCTCTCTCTCTTTCTCTCTCTCATCTCTCTGTCTCTTGGTCTCTCTCTCTCTCTCTCTCTCTCTCTCGTCTCTCTGTCTCTCTGTCTCTCGGTCTCTCTCTCTCTTTCTGTCTTGAAGCACCGAACGACGATTTCATTTAGTATACTCGGCTACTAGTATACGCAGACGTTAACAACGACTGGCAACCGGTTACAAGCAATATGCGCGATAACGAGCTGTGTACGAAGCTACTAGAGACATTAGTAAAGATTTCTAACGTGGTTCTTCAACGATAGAACTTATGGATTCGAGTTACTCGCTATCAGATAATCCTCTCCTACGACGTGCTTGATTTTTTTCCGTGGACTAATGCGCAAAATTCAAATATCCATACCCATTTATGTACGTGTCGTAACTTTCTAGCTTGCATTAGAAATAATAAAAAGATATCGCCCGCAATATTCGAGTGAGATAAACATCTACTCGAAATTCGCGATAGGAATATTCGTAAATATCGATATTTATTACGTTAAAGGTATTCAAATCGGAAAGATCGATTTTTGATAAGGAAAGGTCTCGACGAAAAAAAAAAAAAAAAAAGGAAAATAAATCATGCAATCAATCGAAATTATTCCACAATATATCTTAACAATCGGAATTAAATATTACAAGCTAATATGCGTGAGATAAGCGTGTAATCATAGAAAACATTTTTGGCTATTCGTAAATATCGATATTTGTTAATATCGAAATGTCGAGATTCTAATAAAGAGAGAAAAGAAAAGAGATCGGGTTGGACATGTCCTCTCTCTTTCTCTCTCTCTCTCTCTCTCTCTCTCTCTCTCTCTCTCTCTTTCTAGTATCACGTGTGTCTCGTCCAACCGAAATAAATACGTTCAACCGGATTGTATCTCGTTCGGTCCGGTACGATATTATTCCGGGCGTTTGAACGCACCCGTGCAATTATATGAATTTTATTGGACCCGCTCGAGAGCACTTCGCCAGAGCGTAATCGCTTGATCTACTCCGGCGGCAGCAGACTCGGCTCGTCCCGGGGCCCAGAACACACTATAACCACACACTATAACCACGTTGCGTACTAGCGAGAAGACGTCGAAAGAGGTAGAAAGAATATGCGTGTGTAAGAGGTGAAGAAAAGAATTGAATAAGAAGTTAGAGATGGCGGAGGAGAGAAGAAGAAGGAAGGAGGAGGAGGAGGAGGAGGAGGAGGAGGAGGAGGAGGAGGAGGAGGAGGAGGAGGTGGAGGTGGAGAAGTAGGTAAAGAGGAAGGGGTAAGAACGAGAGGGGGGAGAGGAAGGGGGTGGGATGGGGGTGGGGGGTTAGGAGGAGGAGAAGAACTACCTAACTCCTCGAAAGAATGGGAAGAGAGAACGGTGTCCGTGCGTACATTTTCGCGAACGAGAAAACAAACGGGAGCGGCTTGGACACGACCCGAAAATAATAATGAATTAGTCTCGATTTAGGGGACCCTTCGTATCTCCTTTCCATTCAGGACGTCTCACTCTCGAGGACGTGTTTTCTCGAGAAATCACGAGACAACGTTTCGTTGTCGTACTTGTTGTTCTCCCGTCGTTGTTCCCTCCTTCCTTTCTTTCTTTCGTTTTATTTTATATATTTTTTGCTTTTTGTTCTCATTTTTTTCTGTTTTCTCAAATCTCCCGCCACTCTCAAACGACACGTGTAAAACTCCGTACCATCCGACGAGCTTAATATCTCTCTCTCTCTCTTTCGAATTCTGTCCTATCTAAACTTCTAAAACTTCGTACCAATTTACAATTAATTACGGTCCTAGTCCTAGTCCTAACACGATCAAGATTATTTCACTGGTATCTATAAAAAGTAACATATTCTAGATCATCCAATCGAATCAAATATATTCGAATTCTACCACAACGATATCGCTTCATCGAACGAGGTCGCTATCGTAACGGGCTAGATACGATCGATTCTTTGCACGAAATTCTATTCCCCTTTTGCTTTAAAGACATTTGTAGAAGAAAGAAAGAAAGAAAGAAAGAAGGAAAGAAAGATAGAGGAAAGAATAGAGAAGAGAAAGAAAGAAAAAGAAAAAGAGAACGGATAAGCAAAGGGAAAGAGAAAAGAAAAAGTAAATAAACAGAACAAATAAATAATGAAATAATGAAATAAATAAGTGAATAAAAAAGAAATCTCTTCGCGTTTCTAGAAAGAGGAGAGGAGGTGCGCGCAGGTGTGCCGCGCGAGTTCGCTCGTGTACACGCGTGTGAACGGGGCCTCGTATAATATCCAAGCCGTTGGACCGTCTACTATGAGAGAGAAAGAGAGAGAGAGAGAGAGAGAGAGAGAGAGAGAGAGAGAGAGAGAAGGAGAAAGAGAGAGAGAGAGGGGGTAGAGACGGTGTCGGCATGTTGCGGGCGTGGGCGTGCGTTTTATATTCATCGCGAAGGTATCATTTTCACGGGAAGTTTAAAAAAAAGGGACGCACACAGAGCCGAATAAATAATGTCGCGGTGTTAAACTCTTATCCGAGGTCGCCGGCCGGTGCGCATAAATAAGGACTGCGTGTAGGTACTCTCTTTCTCTCTCTCTCTCTCTCTCTCTCTCTCTCTCTCTCCGTCTTCCTTTCTTCTTTCTTTCTTTCTTTCTTCCTTTTTTTTCTTTCTTTCTTTCCCCCTCGCGAACACGCGCGCGCGTAAGGACAGGTATTTCTCACTGGTCGTTTCCAGGGATAAGAGGAAACCGTTCGAACGATGAGCCCTTACGTGGACACATCGATTATTATGACGGCTTGCGGATGTTCCTCGCAGCATCTTAAGTAAGATTTTCTTTTTCACAGAAAAAGATCCCAGGTATGCGTAGGTATTCGAGGGAACATTTTTTTCTCCCTCTTTCTTCTCTCTTCTCCTTTTCTTCTATTTTTCCTTCTTTTTCGACAAAAAAAAAAAAAAAAATAAAAAAAAAAAAAGAACAAGAAGCACAAGACCACAGAGAAAATATTATTTCGTTTTTATTTCGAATTAAACGTATGACGCGATAAAATTAGAAATGTTCGTGATTTGATTTGACGCGTTGCGAATCTTTTAAACGTAACGACGATGCAAGGTGATCTTAATTCATTCTTGTGTTGTTAACCAAAAGAAAGGGAACAAAGGGGAGAGAAGAAGTAAAAGAAAAAAAAAAAAATAAAAGTCATACATCCTATCACTTCCGAGCCCGATAAGATGAACGTTCAAACGATAGAAAGAAACTCACCTAACGATGAATAATTTTGTATTAACCCGTTGATGGTACGATTATAAACGGACAAAATGATGATTTATATATATCATAGATCGTCCCGTTAAAACTCAAATATAATCGAAATAAAATAATACGAATTACAAACGAAACGAAATGATAATTAGTTAAAAAAAAAGAAGCAAAATCAACGCGATACAAGGATTAAGAATAATTAATTAAATATATACGTACGTACGTACGTACGTACATAAACATACATATATATACACAAACACTTGTTATTCTTATAGTACTATACTACTAGTGATGTTACGCGAGATCGACAATCAAGAAGAAATAAATCGATTCTCGTGGAAAGCGCGGAATGTCCGCCGCGGCAATGTGGGTAGGCACGCGTAAGAGAACGAGTATTTCTTCTCGAACAAACCGTCGACAACGTCGAGAACGACGACGCAACCCAGCTGGGTAGCGATGGGTTAAAGAAAGAGAAAGATAGATAGATAGATAGAGAGCGAGAGAGCGAGAGAGAGAGAGAGAGAGAGAGAGAAATAAAGAAAGGAAGAAAGAAAGAGGGAAAGATAAAAGAGAGAGAGAGAGAGAGAAGGAAAGACTGAGAGAAAAAGAACGGGAAAGATATAAGAATAATCCTTACAACGAACCTCCTTCGTGGAGATCGGTTTTACGAGGCGTTGAATCGAGGCGCGTGTAATCGGGCGCGAGCCAAGGTGTAACAGTTTTGTTCGGTTTACGAGCCTCCCGCGAAAGACTGGTCGATATCTTTTCTCTCTCTCTTTCTCTCTCTCTCTCTCTCTCTCTCTCTCTCTCTCTCTATCGCTCTCTTTCTCTCTCTTTCTTTCTCTTTCTCTCTATCTCTATCTCTTTTCTCGGTCCATCCTCCAAAATTTAATATCGCCTCATTGTCTTCGAGAGACGCTTTATCTCTGTGACTTTAAATTACGCGAGGCTGATACTTTTTTAACGACGCAACTAACTCGCAAATCGGATTCAATAAAATAGATAAAAATATACTGATTGTAAAATCATAATAATAATAAAAATAATAATAATAATAATAATAATAATAATAATAATAATAACAATAACAATAATAGTAATAATAATAATAAACAACATTCATTGATACATCTGGACGGAACAACTACATCCAAATGCATGCAGGTAGATAAATCAGTAATTCATGACGCGCCGTCCGATCACAAGAAAATTCATGAATGCATCATTATTGAACAGCTATGGAGAAAACACGCTTGACCACGGTCCGTGTGATTTTTCCATTGCTAATCAGACGCAGGTCTGAGTAATAATAATAACAATAATAATAATAATAATAATAATAATAATAATAATAATAATAATAATAATAATAATAATGTTAAATATAGAAGTGCTGAACGTAAAATGAATAAATATATAAAAAAAAGAATAATAAATAATAATAAAACAAATTATTATACATTCGGATCGTATAGTCTATCGCACGTATATATCTGATAAAAATGTATTCGATTTAGACGCTTTAATAAATAATCACGGATTCACTTTGATCGGAATTAAAGGGTATTGCATACAAATGTAAAGTGTGTAGAATATATAATGTTTCTTCTTTAATATATTATGAATGTGAGTGATCAATCGCTAAAAATGCTCCCCTTGAAACATATACGAAGCCGATAATATACTCGGACGGCCACGAGCAAAGCTCGTTCTCGCGAAGAGAAAATAATCTCTTCGAATGAAATTGTGCACCTTTTCAGCTAAATTCGTCGGGACGGGTTCGACGAACACCTAAACTTCGAGCTCCGCTGTATGAGAGAGAAAGAACGAGAGAGAGAGAGAGAGAGAGAGAGAGAGAGAGAGAGAAGGAAAAAAAAGAAGAAGAAGGACGTATCCCTGTTTTTAGGGTGCAAGCCCGGTTTTCACCCAGGGATTGCCAGATTTATGACGGCCTGCCCTTTCTGTCGCTTTTATTTTTAACCTTTCGCCCACTAACGAACCTTATCTCCCAACTGCATTTCTCTGCGCAGGCCCGATAGACAAAAGGAAAACGTCATCCGTTCGTGGGTCCATAACTTAAGGATCTTGCCCGATTCCCGTATTCGTGCGGCCATTATGTCCCGAAATTTTTACATTTTGTGTTATCCTTTCCTCTCTTTCTCTTCGACCACGAAACCAGAGAGAGAGAGAGAGAGAGAGAGAGATAGAAAAGGATGTCGCGATAAACTGCGACATCCCTTCCTCTCGAATAATTAATTTCGTGAGCCAAAGAAGGATCCTTTTTAACGAGGCACTCGATAATAATATTATCGAAAAGATACGATACGATCCAATGTTAAAATCTAGAGTTATCGAACTTTGGAAATATTAACGCGCATAATCCGATTAAGATATTAGGCTAATCTAAAGACGACGAGGAAGATAGATAAGTGGTTTGTTTGTTTGAGAGAGAGAGAGAGAGAGATATCGATCAAGGAGGGTGGTGTACAGATCGTATCCTCATTAGCCAATAATCGTAATTAGTAATCAACACCATTATGAGCCTTAGGCGGTAGTTTCCCCTCTTGGTCCATGGCTAATTAAGGACACGACTGTGACGATTTCCCTCGAGTCTTCGACGGCGTTTCTCGAAAGAAAAGAAGATTCCTTCCTTTTTCCTTCCTCGCTCCTATAAATTCAATTCGATTTCATTATCGTAGTCTCGCTTAAGAAATTTTTTCGCGAATTGGATTTGTCACGGTCCCGGTAAAAAGAACTACGAGTGCTCTTAAACAGAGATAAATTATAATTAACGTACCGATTCCTCGATGTTCTTCTCTACTGACGTGAAAAACGTCCAATGAAAATTTTTATCCCCGAATGCGCCACTTGAAAATTTCGAACGACGGGGTAGACTTCGTTTGAGAAACAAAAAAAAAAAAAGGAAAAAGAATAAAAGAATACGGTAAGAAAATCAAATTAAAATGTTAATTAAACGTTTCGATATACCTATCAACTTCTTTTATATATATATATATATATATATATATATATATATAAAATATATATATATATATATATATTATCGCCTTTACTCGTAACACGTAATTAATGGACGTAACGCGAGATTGCTATTGCTGCTGTTACTGATGATGCTGCTGGTGTTGGGTATTGGTGTTGGTGCTGGTTCTGCTGGTGCCGTTGGATATTCCGTCGGAAAATGAAGTTATCTGCATCAAACGGATATTATACTTAACTAAGGTACCGCAATTCGTGAAACTCGAACTCAACTTCATCTCGCGTTTTAATCCACGAGGCGAGTTAACCTCCCGTTAAAGATTTACATCTAGATGAAAACTCCCGGTTAAGAGTTCGTTGCTTAGCCAAACTTCTCCTACCTTTCTCTATTCGATCGTTAGAAAGAGAATGAGAACGAGTTTGAGAGAAAGAGAAAGAGATTCGGTAGACGACATTAACGACGTTTCTCGTCCTTGAGATTCTTACGAAATTAATAGCCGAACGATTCAATACGAATCAATTAGTCATTTATCGACAATAAGAAAAGATAGACCGTACTGATGGTTAAAAATTAATGTTTCAGATATACACGAAATTGAAAAAAAAAAATATATTATTCGATTGATCTGTCGTACTACTTACGATTTATAACGACATCGTTCATATTCGCAACGTGAACGAAAAATAATCCTTAGAATTATAATATTAATTATCCGTGATATGATCCGAGATAAGAAAAAAAGGAATATATCATTTATATATGGATGAGTAACTTAATTTTCGAACGTATACGTAAGTTATATAAAAAAAAAAAAAGGAATGAAGATTTGAATCCTTTCCGGGACAAAAATGGTCAATTACACGAATAAAACGAGTCGATATGGATATCGTGATGACCCTGAAATCATTCGTGCGTAACAGAAATTAATTATGGGTCTCCACTAGTATAACAAAAAAAGTAACTATCGCGAAATACGCCCCGTCATTTCGTTGCGTTATGCTCGAACGCTGTCATAAACGAGGCCAAGCATTTTGCTCGCCTCGAATTCCATATGTACCGTAGAAAATTGATCCTCTCTGATCTGTCCGTTTTCTGTCGATATAATCGAAAATTCGATAATAATCCCCAAATCAATTCTTCAAAGAGCACGAAGCAAAAAAAAAGAAAAAAATAATTTCTAACGATAAACTATTAAAGATCACACTTCTCGCGAGCTTCGGAAAATTTTTCTTTTCTACCGCTCCAACGTCATTCGAATGAAGGGGGAGTATTAATTAAGATTCTGCAAGCGGGAGGAGAAGAAAAAGGGGAGCGGGAGGAGAGTGGGAGGTGGTGGCGAGAGGGAGAAGATGATGGTCCAGGGATCCTTCGCGCCGTCCTTGGACAAAGACGTTGCTTTTTAACGTTCAGACTTTCGTAGGATACCAATCTCACGAACCTTAGGACTGAGGATGAAAGAGGGAGAGAGAGAGAAAGAGAGGGAAAGAGAGAGAGAGAGAAAGAGAAGGAAACGACGAAGCACGGTCTTCTCTACTCATCCACAGAAACAAATGTTTAAATTCAAGAGAAGTTAATTAAAACTAAGCGTAATTATAGCAGCGCCGCTACGTAAACCGTCGACGGTGAACTGAGACGGGAGAGAACGAGAGAGAGAGAGAGAGAGAGAGAGAGAGAGAGAGAGAGAGAGAGAGAGATAGCCGCAGTGGAAAAGAGGTCGGGAAGAAGAAGAAGAAGAAGAAGAGGTGGGAGAGGAGGAGGAGGAGGAGGAGGAGGAGGAGGATGAGGAGGATGAAGAGAATCGTGAAGAGAGGGAAGCGAACAGTTCGGGAGGGAAGAGAAGGAAGACAATTGTGCTACGGGCCGGGAACGGAGATGAGAAGCTATTTTGCCGTGAGCGTGGATATCGTGTCCTTGTGAAAGGCTTTATTGTAATAACGAAAGAGAGATGAAGAGAGAGAGAGAGAGAGAGAGAGAGAGAGAGAGAAATAAAAAGAAAAAAATGAGAGGAAGTCCATTCGTTCCTTCAAAAATCGATCGTCATCGGGAGGTCATTAAAAGTCTTTATGCGACCTACTCGTCTATAGTTCTTCGAGGTTTAATAGAAAATCGGGATGATATCGATTACTTTGATCTTCAAATGTATGTATGGACATATAACACACACATAACATCACACACGTATGTATATATGTGTATACATATATATATATATAATCATATATATATATATATATATATATATATATATATCATATATATAAATATGTGTATGTATAAATCTTTAGTGGCTAATGTTTTTCGAGATACATGAAAGATGCTGGTAGATCCGATCAGAAGAAAAGATTCAACCTGTGAAATATATGACCGTTATATTTTTTATCCGTCTTCTTATCGAGTTCAAACCGGTCGGACGATCAGCTAAGGATCTCCCAGAATCGACTATAACCAAATAAGAATTTCAAAGATATCATTATAAGAAAATAATGGAAATCATACTTAATAACTTCGATAATACGCAGGTATTATATATACGATACGTAATTAATAATAATCGATAATTGGTCACATATTAATTATTCATAGATTCTTCACGAATCTTATGCTGTATCGTCGAATTCGATCGTATCATATCGTTTATGATAAACTATAACGCTAATACAATCCTGAAGAGTAGTGGGTGGTGAGTGAATGAAGGGGAGGGTGGAGAAATAGAAGGAAGAACGACGATTTCTGTCGATAACATCGCGACGATTAACGTGGCATCCGTTCGCTAAATGTGCCTTAATAATATTCTTGGCACGTGTCAAAGAATCGCGCGCCTAAGTCGTCCAATCATTCTCGGAAATTAATAGTTTACGATTACGAGCATATCGCCAGTGTATTTCGCACATGACAAATTTTACATCGTCTAGCCCTATATTTTTAACTCTGTCACTCTCATTCGTCGTTCACCACTCTTACGTCGTCGACGTCCACCTCGTCCTCGTCGTTTTCGTAGTCGTCGTCGTCGTCGTCGTCGTTCACGTAAGTACGGGACGCGCCATTATTTCGAAACCGACCCAACGTCGACCGTCCGTGGACTTAAATGGGCTCGGACAATCGGCGGACCATTAAGTTAGAGTCCGAGCCATTAAAATCAGACACCCTCGACGAGTGCGCCGTCGTTAGACTGTAGCTGGACACGTAATGCTAAACTCGTTACCAAAATTTTGGGAGCTAACGTGCTCAGCCAGCCATGAGGAAGAGAGGAGGACGCTATGTCTCTCTCTCTCTCTTTCTCTCTCTCTTTCTCCCACACACACCTCTCTTTCTCTCTCTCTCTCTCTCTCTCTCTCTCTCTCTCTCTTCCTCTTTCTCTGTGACTTGTCTGCGTTACAAGAAGAAATGAAATGGACGATAAAATGGGGGGGGGGTGAAGAGGGAGAGAAAAGGTACGTGAATTTCTATAGAAACGTTGAGTTGTCGAGTACTTCCACTAAATTCAACCTAAATGATATTATTCGATCGTTCACTCACTTTCTCTCTCTCTCTCTCTCTCTCTCTCTCTCTCTCTCTCTCTCTCTCTGTCCGTCTCTTTCGAACAAAAATAGATTATATCTACCTAGCGAAAGAAAAAAAAAGGAAAGATAAGATGATTTTGATCAAACAGGTAAATAATGAAGATACGAAGGAGAGAGAGAGAAGGGGAGAGGGAGGGGAGAGGAAAGAGAAAGAGAATAAAGCAAAGCGGAGGAACGTTCGACGAGGAAACGACTTTCTCGAAACGTCTACGAGTGCCTTGGGAAGATATAAATGAGCGGCAAGAGTCGACAAATCAAGAAACTATCGACATAAATAAATTGTAACCCGCAAGGGAGCCCGCTAGCTCGGCGTCGGATCGTTTCGTACTGTATGAGGGAAATGGCAGATCCTAAGTCAGCAATTACCCACATCTACTCTACTTTCCCTCTTCGCTCTATCTACTAGAAACTATCCTACCTATCTACCACTACGATTCGATAAGATGAAAAATATTATACTTTCCCATTTACAATACAGATAACAATTTTGTTGAAAATATCGAATTAAAAGGGGGAGAAAAAAGAAAAGAAAGGAAAAAAAATAAAACGCAAAAGAAGACGAGAAATTTCGCAAATCGTTCCTTATTTTCTTACTCATTTTAATTTATAAACTCCATCTTGACATCTAACTATTAAGTAAGATAATACTCGCTAACGATCTATCGTTCGATTCGTACAGTTAATTATCACGACGATCACCAACGATTGACTCGTCTCGTCGAAAAGGGTGACAGAATATATCAAAAAGAGACAGAGAAGAGAGAGAGAGAGAGAGAGATCCAAGAAAGAGGGGAAAGAGAGTGAGAAAGAGAGAAAATTCAGCGATCGGTCCGCCAAAAGAGCTGGTTGATGGTGCTTGCACAAAGGAGCACAGGAGCAGACTCGTCGCAGCTGGTTCTTTCTCCTACACGGCCGACAATTATTTACCGTCCATCGGCCAGCCATACAACGCGGGCGAGTTTCGACGTGGGACGCTTTACCGTGATTCGATCTAAATCTCAATTTTGGAGCATCCTATATACCACTGGCATCCATATACACAATATACTTATACCTATACATATCGTTATATATATATATATATATATATATATATATATATATATATATATATGTATATACATATATATACATATATATATATATATGTATATAGAGATACAAATACATGAAGTTGGTCTTTGCACCCCTCTCGAAGCTTTGGCACGATCACCCTCTCTCTCTCTCTCTCTCTCTCTCTCTCTCTTTCTCTCTCTCTCACTCTCTCTTGAACCCCACGTTCATCCAGTGAATTACTTCGTTAGTGGCTACCTTCAGAGGGCTGTTAATTCCTGCAGGGCAGATTATACAGATAGGTTTATTGCGCTCGTGTCCCAATCTAATGTCCGTAATGCTCCTGTAGCAGCTATACGCTTCTCCATCTCCTCTCTCTCCTCGTTTCTCATCCCCTCACCTATACAATCCCTCCCTCCCCCTCCTCTCTCACTTTCTCTCTCTCTCTCTCTCTCTCTCTTTCTCACTCCCCACTTGCTCTCCATCTTCCCTCCCTTTTCGAAACACCTCCACCCACAGTCCTATAACGCGCTACACTGCTGGGGTTCGCTTTAATACGGCCGAGGCCACGAAAACCGCTACGCGTCGATAATTTCTTCGAAATTGTTAAATATCCAAGGTTCAACGTCGATGACATTAAATCCGATCTCGTGTTAGGTATGCGAGGGTGGCCAGGCGATCGCTATGAAAGGGGGGAAGGGTGGGAGTGAACGGTAGAAAACTCAAACCGAGGAGTTAGGAGGAGGGATAGGGGAGGGAGTAACTAACTCCGACCCCGGCTCACAGTAATAATCCAACGTTATCACGTAACGTGCCCATTCTACGGTGAAAGGGATTCGCTCGTTCGATTGAAATTTTGTTAAATGAAAAGATATTTTTACTTTTCCCGATACGATATTTGTACTATTTAACGTTTCTATATAATCGAGATCGATTGTATATTTAACGTTAATAGAATCGGTTGGAAATAATCGCCATTCATATCTCTCCTTCACGTTACTTCCTTTATAAGAATTTCTATCGTTACGTTCTTATAATTTCATTTAATATAGGTAATTAACATTTATTAATTAAACGAGAAGAGAAATATATATATATATATATATATATATATATATATATATATATTTATCTTATCGATCGAAATTTTGCAGATTTTTCACTTCGATTATTTTCATAATTAATGACATATCTGTCTACTATATATATACACATACATACAATATATATATATAACGGATATCATTAGACAAAAGTTAAAAGTTTTGAAGTAATATCGGTATATCCATAATAAATATACGTCTCTATTATAGTATATATATATATATATATATTAAAAATATTCGATGTATCGTTATCGCTTATCTTTATCGTTACCACGATACCTCCTATACATAAATATATACGAGTGAATTGATTTAAATCGAACCATCACAACGTATATTATATCGATAAATAACGTTTCGTTTTCTACGTTCGTTAACTCAAAAGATATATCCGCGTGAAACATCGTTTCCGCTTAACGGAATATACACCTCGAAGGAACATCGTATCTTTGCTTGTCCGATTAACAGAGTTATTAGTTAGAAAGGATGCTCCGGTGCTTATCTCGACACGAGCGTTCGTCATCTCTCGGTGGCCGATCCCCGGAACAGAAATAAACTCGAGCTTAGAGAACGGCGCCGTGAACGCGTTATTAGGCCCGTCGACGAAGGGGTTATGACGTGCGAGAGTAGCTATCAGTTACACGAGGAATTAGTCGTGTCAACACGCCGGTCTAATTGATTATCGTGACACGACAGTTCCTAAGCGGTCGGGTACACCGGCCATCGCTCATCTCGCTAAAAGAAAAAGACGCTGAACGACGTCGCCGTCTTCGTCTTCTTCGTCGTCGTCGTCTCCGTCTTCGTCTTCGTCTTCGTCATCGTCTTTGTCATCGTCTTCGTCGTCGTCTTCGTCTTCGTCTTCGTCTTCGTCTTCGTCTTCGTCTTCGTCGTCGTTTTCGTCCTCGTCTTCGTTTTCATCTTCGTCTTAGTCGACTCTCTGCCACACCTGCCCCCTCCTGCCACCCAACACCCCTGTGAAAACCCACGATCGAAATTTTAACGCGTAGATCCTAATTTATTACCAAACAGATAATTATCATTGGATTAATTCATAAAACAAAAGTACCGTTACAGCGAACAAGTTAATTATAATAAAATGATCATTACTTATAAATCAATCGTATAGATATGCAAAATGAAGATCGAAGGAGGGAAGGAGAGATAGAGGGAGGTTTGTTAGAAGGGAAAAAGAGAAAAGAAGAAACTAGGAATTTCTGATTACGAGTATTGATTATAATATTATAATAAACAAAAAATATATTCGATCTATCTACAAATACAAGTTTGTCTCGTTATACGTGAAAAAGGAAAGAAAAAAGATGATCGAATAAAAAGAACCAAAAAAGTTCATTGAAATAAAATGTTAATTAATTATGAATCAATCCATTTAATAGTGATTGTTGTATAACAGTTCGTGAGATTTAATTATAATCAAGATTAACCTTTGCGGAATTTTCACACGTTGCTCGAGCATGCTTTAATAAAATTTCTTTTTTTTGCCTTTCGTTTCTTCTTCCTTCACTTCCTCCCTCTCTTTCTCTCTCTCTCTCTCTCTCTCTCTCTTTCTCTTCCCCCTCTCTCTTTCCCTCTCTCTCATTCTCTCCTTTTGACGAAGTTTATCAGAGCTTCCGATGCCCGTGCCTTTTTATTTCGAGGTTCTCATCTACACGCGTGCAACCACACGAGTCCTTGTCAAAGTCCCATCTCCTGTGTGAATATTCATAATCAACGTTTTGAAATTCACCGATATATTCGAGCTCTTGCGCGCGCGTTCCCAAAATAACAGAGTCCACCGAAAGGCTGAAAATCGTTGGAGAGGTTATCGAAACGTATGAGAAAAGAACAAAATGATAGGGAAAGAGAAAGAGAGACAGAGACAGAGAAAGAGACAGAGACACACAGAGAGAGAGAGAGAGAGAGAGAGAGAGAGAGAGAGAGCGAGAGAGAAAGAACAGACCCTCCCTGCCTGTTCCATTTTTCTCGATGTCGCGAGTTTCGAAAAAAGCATTTCGCGCTAAAACGCGAGTGAATAAAAAGTAAAGAGAGAGAGGGAGAAAGAGAGAGAGAGAGAGAGGAAAACGGGTTAATAACATTTTACTTTGAAGTTATATTCGTCGACTGAGGAGGGTGGAACCGATAACTCTGCGAGTATATACGTGATAAACGCGATACCATATAAAAAAGAAAATAAAAAACAAAAATCTCTACATACCGTGATATGCGAGCATACAGGGGGATACATCCAGGGGATGAATTTGGTAGGAAAAAATGAAAACCGAAAAAAAGAGAAGAGAATAAAAAAGAATCATGGAAAAAATATCGAAATCCGAAATATCTCTATTCACGTGAGATCGTGGTTTCGTTAGTTGGTAAATTAGACCAACAGGATACGTCGATATTCCAAGGATACTCGATCGACCCTGCCGGATATCCGTCGGACGTCCCGTGCGTGAGACTATAGCGACCGAAAAAAGGATTTGAAAGAGGGTCGAAAGTAACGAAGAGAGACAGACTCGAACGAGAAAAGAAGAAAGAGAAGGACAGGGAGATAGAGAGATAGATGGAGAGAGAGAGAGAGAGAGAGAGAGAGAGAGAGAGAGAGAGAGAGAGAGAGAAAGAGAATAACATCGGACGATAAACGAGGCAGCTGTGCGCGCATTCAATTTAAATTTCATCGAGTTTATTGCCCCGTTTCGTTCAGTTTTATTTACTATAATTAATTTTTCAATCGGGAAACGAGCGGCCTTTTACGAGGGCTCCGTGGATTAGCGCTTCATCCTCTACGCTACGTCGGCGCACTCCACGCGAGTTGACTCGCAGCCAATGAAGAGACGATATTCTCTCTCTCTCTCTCTCTCTCTCTCTATCTATCTATCTATCTATCTATCTATCTATCTTTGTCTTTCTCTTCTTCACGCTCTGCAAGGGGTAAAGTTAAAGGTTCCGCATGAGTTTACGAGCACGGCAAGCCTCGGGCTCGTTCTTATTGGCGGAGAATCCGCTGGCACGTTTTCTTCTTCGGCACTTCAACTTTACAAATCGCGATAAAGGCTACTCGCTCGAGTGTTCCAGGCTATTGTCGGGGATCGGCTTTACGGACTTTGCCGATGCTTTACGGCCATACGTTTTCTTCTATTCTCCTCTCCTCACGTGGCTGAGGGTGCTTGCAGGAAAGAGAGAGAGAGAGAGAGAGAGAGAGAGAGAGAGAGAGAGAGAGAACGCGATCTCCGTTGTCCAAGAAGTCTATGTGCTTACGTGGAAACGAAGAAAGAAAAAATAACCATGCCATGGCAATATGAAGATATTACGAGTGATGGTAATAAAATATACCAGGTCCTGCCTCCGCGAAGTCAACCTCTCTCTCTCTCTCTCTCTCTCTCTCTCTCTCACTCACTCACTCTCAATTTATGACCCTCAGACACGCCGCCGCTGCCGCTGCCGTTGCTGCTGTTGCTGTTGCTGTTGCTGTTGCTGTTGCTGTTGCTGCTGGTCTCGCTCTACTCTGTTACAAATACGCCCCTGAAAATATATTTTTACTCCGGCCTTTTATTTATTACCACGTTAATGCCGCCTTCGAAATTTTCCGACCCCGTAATCCCCATCACCTCTCGGCCATTTCATTCGTTTTCTTCCTTTTATCTTTTATTTCGTTTTCTTTTTATCGATACTCTATAGCACCAATGCATTTTTCCATCAATTTCAATGAGAATATTTTTAAACGCCACATATCACGTGTAATCTTTAATAATTCACTTATACGAGTACACAATATCGATTAGATAAATTGGTGAAGATTTTTAATCGCCATAGATACGAATGATAATACCTATTATCTATTAACAAAGCGATAGAATATCTTCGTTAAAACGAACCTGACCCTTTTACCTTGTCTCTATCTCTTTTCTTTAATCTTTTTTCTTTTTAAAACTTTTGAAAGATATAAAAGTGTCGATCCCCTTGAAATTGATTCTCTCAGCAACGATGTCTTTACATTTTCGTTCCTCGTTCATACTCGAAGATACGAAGGACCTCGTTCTTTGAAAAAGATAAACCACATGTAATATATATATATATATATCTATATATATATATATATATGTATATAATATACCTGCATTTATAACGTTATATATACCTATACAACGTTAGCCACAATACACTTAAAACGTGTCAGAGAAAACGAACGTTGGTCAGTGTGATATTTTGTCTTCTTTTCTTTTTTTCTCAAAAGGAAACGAAAGAAACATAGTACGAATTCCGAGCAGTAAGTCACATTTTACAGCGGTCCTAAATGGTAGACATATTCCATGGCGATCGGTGTCATCAAGGTGGTAGACCGTGACGTCAGATTTTACGATCCAGAATTGAATGTAATTTACAACGTCCGCGCGTTTGTTTTCACGTGCCCTAAGCTCTGCGTGCAGCATTTTTCTTTTCTTTCTTGCCTTTACCTTCCTTCTCTTCTCTTTTCTATTTTTCGAAGAAAAAGAAAAAGTAAAAAAAAATGCAAAAAAAAGAAAAAAGGAAAAAAAACGAGAAGGAAGCCTTCATAATATTTGGCCTCACCTCCGCTGTGTACTACGACGGTCCTAAATCT
>OU426851.1:9194971-9229971 GCA_911387685.1 Dolichovespula media | reverse complement strand
TATATATATATATATATATATATACATAGAGAGATATTTGTCGAAATAGATTAACATATATAAATTTAATATCAAGCAATAGCTCGTCCTCGATACATTCAATTTTATATTCATTCTTATAAAAGGAAAGTCCAACCAATATCGAGGTTCCGATCGATAAACAGACATATTTTAATCCTCGTACTGGGTCAACGTTATCGTCAAATTTTTTGTATACCATTGATATGAACGATCTGAAAATACGTTTTTCCATTGTTTGTTCTTCGTTCTGATGCTTTAAATAATGTAAATCAAATTATCGAGCGAGGAAAATTTTCTAACACGAAATACGTTATTACGATTAAACGATATAGAAGGAATGAGAGAGAAAGAGATAGAGAGATAGAGAAACAAAGAGAGAGAGAGAAAGAGAGAGAGAGAGAGAGAGAGACGGGTATATGAGAATTGTGAATACACGATCGTACTCACGTATACTTAAAGCGAACGTATAGTATACTTTACGATAAATGTTTTTGACCTCACGGTTCATCGCGTTTCGTGCGAAAATGCACAAACCGTATTACAATATATGATACTACGAAAAAATTAACTAAACATGTACCATTATTAGAATATCTTGAATTCTAGCTTGATAAAGTGGAATAGCTTGGCTGAGAGTGTTAAAATCCGATCATAGTTTCCTATGAATGTATATATATATATATATATATATATATATATATATATATATATATATATATATATATATATATACATATATATACGTTGAATTTGTTACCAGTATTTAAATACATGAAATTCTAAATAAATTTTATTTCGACCATAAAATAATTAAATTGCCAGTCTGATATTCGTTTGTATTGAAAGTATTGTTCTTTTATATAATTACTAATACCTACTAATTTTATAGTATTTATATACTTATACTTGAAAGTAGTACAGTGCTATAATAACAATCACGTAGCGATACAAATTTATCCGTTCATCTATTTCATTATTTATTCTTTTTCTTCCAATTACTTCGTCACTTCAGAAATTTTCTAACCCCTTTATCTATTCGCCTGCTGTAAAAAATAGATTGCATAATAAAAACTGATATTTGTTTGTATCGACAGTATTATTCTTTAACGTGTACTATTGAAATTTTATATTTATATTTATATATCGTATTTAGTGTAATATCTTAATAACGATCGATATAATTTCATTTATTCGCGTCTATTTCATTTATTTATTTTTTTTCCTATTTTCAAATTACCTCGTCCTACTTCAAAAATTTTCTATTGAAACATATATTTATAGGTGCTTGTATTTATCGTAAAAGAAGAAAAAAAAAAAATAGATCGCATGATTAAAAGAAAAGAAAAAAAATCGTTCGTCGAAGCGAGAAAGAAGAGCCAATAGGTTTCCGGTTAATGAGTAACGACCAAGAGAAACCCTCGAAGCGTCCGTCGTAGTTATTGTTGGCTCTAGTAACCAAAGACGAATATAGGGGTCGATGATTATAACGTTCTCTTACGTTGTAATATTATGTCCGACACAAATTCAATGACAGTGGTTCTCCATGCGTAAAGAAAAAAAAAAAAGAAAAGTATATATACGAATATAACGTAACAAAAAAAAAAATTATTGTATATGATAAGAAACAAAAAAAAAAAAGAAAAGAAAGAGGAATTATTCCAATAAACGTGAGATCAATCATAACAATTAATAACAATGAAAAATAATCGAGGAAAGGATTATAATTTAACGGAACGTTGGGGGCGAAAAAAAAGAAACAACTTACGTACGAATACTTTCCTAAAAGATCTCCCTTGAACGTGAAACGCTAAGAATAACACGGCGATTAGAAGCAGAGCTAAAAAGGAAATATTTAGAATCGGAAAAAAAGTTTGAACGTTCGAAGAGACTGATAAAAGAGTGTTCTATTTCTTTCGTACGATTGAAAGTATCATTTCCGTTTTTTTTTTCGTTTTTCTATTCTTCCACCTGTTCGTTCGACCCTTTCGAGAGAGAAAAAAAAGAAACACTCGTGTTATAAAAAAAACAAGTAAATAATACAAATAAAAATAATAATAATAATAGAAATAAGTAATTAAGAAAAAAAAAAATAAGAAAAAAGGAAAAAGGAGAAAGAAGCCTACGCGTTATAGTAAAATGTAAAAATGAAATTTTGTATAATATTTGTACGTCATAAACGTAAGACGTGTGAGAGCCTTCGTCATTGGGGAAAACCACGTAGAAGTTCTTAACGATGTAGACGCGTGTACAGTGCGGATAGTTGTGCTCGTTAGAGGTCAGGTGGGGGGTGAGTTAACGGATTAATAACGCCTGGCACGAGCCTAATCAGCCGGTGTAGAGTTCACAACACGGACAGTTTGTGCTAGGTGCCTGCCATACACCGTTTCTCTTCTCATTCTACGTCCCTCCATGTCTGTCTCTATCCCTCTCTTACACAGAACCCATAGAGAAAGAGAGAGGGACCCCATAGATCCCATAACAATATCATATTCGCCGCTTGTATACCGGTACGGTCAACGTCCCACCCCTCTTTAAGTTATTAACCTCTAAGGTTACCACACTACCCTCGCATTGTCGACATAAGCCGCACTTAATTACCAGAAAAGCTTAACCCCTCGGCTTTAAGCCGCGTACACAATGTCTCGTCTTTATGGCAGTACCCGAAACGTGACTCTTTTCGACCGTTTCAAATCCTACCTATTAATGCATAGTTAACCACTCCTTGTTATCAACTAATAACGACCTACTATCGTTACATATTCTTACAATTCATTTATTTACACAATATTAATATTTCAAATGGTACTAGAGTCAAGTCGTCATTTGTATCAATAATTACGATTAATCTGTCATATGAACAATTAAATTTTTCATAATCATCGAGAGTTTATGAAAAAAAAAAATAAATAAATAAATAAAAACGATTATTTATAATGAATCGTAGAGATATATCTATGCATTTGTATAAAATCTTCCAATATTGTGCGAGGAACTATATGAACTATAAGAAAAAAGAGAAAAGAAAAATCGTTTTTCGTAGCAACGATAGAAAATAAAAAATAAATAAATAAAGCAAAATAAAAGAAACAAAAAGCCAATAATTCGGAACTAATCGGTGAGAAGTTGTTCCGCTTTAGAAAAACAAAAAAAAAAAATAAGGAAGAAAAACAAACAAAATTAACCGAATATTTTTATAAAACTCACAATATGATTGCGATATGATGATTCTAACAGCTCGTCGAAAATTACCATAATCGTCCTTGAAGTCGCAACTTTGCCGTTAACGAGCCGATAAAGTGCGAAGGAGAAGGGGTTGGAAAAAGGGATCGGCGATAAGACGCGTGTTTACCGTAGCACGAGCTTTACATCGTCGAAGGTTTTCGTAGGGCGTAGACGGAACGTCGAGAGAAATAGCAAAAGAGAGAACCAGAGAGCGAGAGAGAGAGAGAGAGAGAGAGAGAGCGAGAGAGAGAGAGAGAGAGAGAAAGACGAGAGAGACGAGAGATCTCCGCAACTGCGCAACGCTGTTGAGTGCAATAAAGATAGCCGTTTGGCTTGCAGTAGCGCGAAAGTCAGGCCCCCGGCGAAAACTTTAAATTGGAAAAGTTTCGGCCGTGCGTCTCCGCGAGCGGAGGCGCCGCCCGCCAGCACTCGGTAACGTTCGAAAGCTGAATAAAGGTGCAGGATGTTAAAAAAAATAAGCGCTCATTTCGATCATTCTCATTGTACTATACTCACGCATTGCTCGCTCGAGTAAGTATTTACTTATGTATGTATGTATGTATGTATGTATGTATGTATGTATGTATGTATAAAAATGTATGTATGTATGTATGTATGTATAAAAATGTATGTATGTATGTATGTATGTATAAAAATGTATGTATGTATGTATGTATGTATGTATAAAAATGTATGTATGTATGTATGTATGTATAAAAATGTATGTATATATGTATGTATAAAAATGTATGTATGTATGTATGTATAACATATAACGACTGATTTAGCCAAATATTTTTTGTCTTCTCCCTTAAGAAAAATAATGATGATATTTTTGCGATAACCCATTGTCGTAATAATAATTATTTTCTCGACGTATTATCGAACAAATACGAGGTACAAACCACGCAATTATTTGTTTTGTCCACCACGCGCATACTTGGTTTTTATTTATTTTTTTTTTTTTTTATTTTATTTTGTTTTTTTTTTGTTTGTTTCTTTAAGACAAATATATTCGTTTGAACGAAATAGAAAACGAAGGACGCTCGACACGTGGTCACCTCTCGTTTAGTATAATTTTTTAAATTGTTGTCCATCGTAGAAAAAAAGAATTTTTGTCTACTTTCTGTAATACGTTAACTGTTCTTTCCTTCTTCTTCTTCTTCTTCTTCTTGTTTTATTCTTTTCTTTTTTTTTTTTTTTTAGAATAAAAAAAAAAAAATTAAACAAGTTTTTTAAAACATATAATTACATCCTCTTATATAATTAGGTTACAAGTTGAATGTTTCTGTCAATATAATTTATACGATTTCACATCTAATGGATAATTTAGAAATTAATATAGATAACGTTAGATACATATGTTAGATGACTAATTCAATATATTTCCGTATATAAAATTGGATATATAAAAGAGGTTATCTACAAATCTTACTGTCTTTTTCTTCTTCTTCTTTTTTTTCAAAGTCATTAATTTCATTACTGAGTAGATAATTATCACGTAATTCGCGTGAAAGTAGAGAGTTTATCGAATAAAGAGAGTGGTATATTAACTATCTCATAATTTCAAACCATATAACGAATAGAAATGTATGTGTCGTAGAAACAAAGCGGTTTACCGTATTAAAAAAACTGCGGAGAATGGATGCGAAAAAATGCGGAACCAAACGGAACACGAGAAGTTTATCTCTCTCTCTCTCTCTCTCTCTCTCTCTCTCTCTCTCTTTCTCTCTCTCAGTCTATCTATCTATCTATACATCTCTCTCTCTCTCTCTCTCTCTTTCTCTTTTATACACAGTTACTTCGGATATTTCGCAACGTTGTCCGTCGAGTAATGCGGACTTCTGTGCTATCGGCCTCTATCGGTTAGGTGAAAGTAATAAACGTAAGTCATACGTTCGGTGATCATAAATACTCGATATTAACGTTGATACGCGGAAATTAGCATAACGGCCGGTGTGCTACCAGTCAACGAGTCTGCTCATGGAAACACGGATAGTCTTTGTGTGCATTTGTTAAAGAAAAAGAAGGACAGATAGATCGAGGGACTGTCTGTCTCTCTGTCTCTTTGTGTGTGTGTGTGTGTGTGTGTGTGTGTGTTCGTGTGGTGCATGCGTGCGTGCGTGTGCTGTGCGTGTACGTGTGTTAGTTCGTGTGTCGTGTGTGTTTGTGCTTGTATGTGTGTTTGTGTTTGTTTGTTTGTGTGTGTATGTGTATGAGAGAGAGAGAGAGAGAGAGAGAGAAAGATATATCATTTATATCATTTCACCGCATCGATCGATGGTGGTGAACGTGTGTGTATGACTTCATGATTCTATACGGGTTCGCAAATCAATCGTTATATCGTTGATACACGATTCTAAAGCCGGATTCACACTGAATAAGACGAAGCGGAAAAAAAAATTATGAACGTAACCAAGCGTGAGAAAGAATTTTAAATATATGTAATATATTATCGATCAACAGTTATTGCAATATTGAGAGTTATATGTATATATATATATATATATATATATATATATATATATATACATAATGAAGTTAATTAAATGACATATCGCATTTTAGAAACGATAGTTCCGTAACTCTTTTACAACGAGTTACTTCCGATCGTGTTTTACTCTTGGATTTGACGATATAAAGTTTCGCGACATGAGCGTGCCCAACGTAATTTGCTTTCGTTTCGAGTAACGTATGTTATGTATAATTAGAACAGTTAATTTGCATAGTCGCCCGACGAGAGATCCGATCTAAGTTAAAGCGAGCTGCTCTGCCAGCGGCTAAGCCGTTTCCGTGTTCCACGGATCTTTGATCGATCGCAATCTAATTATTTCATTCGTTTCATTTTGTAACAATGTAATATATTTATGCACGTAATTATGTATATTTTTAATAAATCAATGATACCGGATACAAAGGAATAAATTACTACTTGAAACGATTTATTAATTTTTCTTTTTTTCGTTCTAAATCGTACTATCGTATCTGTAAATTTTTAATCGAGTGATACGCGATTTAAAGAAAAAAAAAGTATACCGCGGGTATAAAAAAAAAAACAGAAATATGACTATATATATATATATATATATATTTATGTACGTACCTGTGTATGTATTTATGTACGTCATTAATAAATCAACGATATTGGATACAAAGAAATGAGTTATTACATAAAAGGATCTGTTCATTCTCTTATTGTTCTAAATCGTTCTCTCGTATTTGTTAGTTTTCCATCGTGCGAAATCTAAAGAAAAAAGAAATATATATACATATACGTATATGTATATACTATAGGTATGATAAAAAAGAAAATAATGGGGAAAAAAAAAGAAATACAAGCAAAAATGTGACTCCGATGAATTCTCGGAGAACGAGAATTCCAAGTAAATTCCCTCGAGGCAGATATTAATACAATATTTCTTATGTCGAACGATAAGCGTCCATTAGAGGAAGGTTTCCTCGTTTAAAACTAAAGTGCATCGTTGACTAATATGGCGCAACTAAACCGGCTGCTTCGTCGATTAAAGTCATCGACGGCACAGCACGTAGGTATATACATACATACATACCTACTTACTTACGATATATACATACATACATGCATACATACATAGAGTTAGATACATATGTAGACTCATACGTACCTACTTACCTAACACGATCCTTCGCGAACGTTATGAAATCAGTTGTACGATGATGAATGTATTTTCCTTAGAGAGAGAATCGATGTTTATGATGGAGATAATGTTACGAGATGGCACATGAATTGCAAATAAAAACGATCTCATCTATTCCGTCTGTCTATGTACGTATGTATGTATGTACGTCGACAAACAAGCTTCGGCCTGACATTTTCTCGAGTAGGACATTGAAAATTAATTTATTAAAAGATCATTAATAATCATTAGTAAATCATTTATAAGTAAGATGTATAAATACAAACAATTTGCAACTATAGTAATGGATTCGTGTCGTTTCACAAAAATAATCATTAATATATCGGCATTATCTGTATGTATGAAGAAGGAAAGAAAAAGAAGAAGAAAAAATAAAAAAAATAAAAATTAATAAAAAAGAAAAATAAGAAAATAAAATAATGATGTCGATTTAATTACGATTACATTATGAATAATTCGAGATCATCGATATTCAATAAATATCTCCGCGATCTATCTAATTAACTAATCGAGCGAGCCTCGTTAGAAATATCTATACCTCGGGGTATTTCCGCGGATAATTTCATAACTCCGATAGTCGTCAGTATGAATGCATATACGTATGTATCGATAAAGTACAACGCCGTTTATGCTCGTAAAGCGCATTTATCGTTCTCTCATCGAGATCCATAAATTCTCTGAGCATCGCATTTTCACATAAATTATGGAAATGTCACTACTGTACGCGCTTGTATAAATCAAAGGAACTGTCCATGTTAAAAAAGAAAAAAATAATGAAATAAAAAAAAAAAGCAACAACACAATGCACGAGAACGCAATACGTTTACGTGTAAGATACTACGTATAAGTGTAAATCAAAGCGTAAAAGCCGCTCTCTGTGTTTCTCCGCGTTATTTGCGCAATCGATCCCTACGAAATGATACGATCTCAACTGAGAGGTCACTTCGAAGGATTCGAGTTCCTTATAGTTTGCTATCATGATCGTCGTACCTCTTAACGATAATAAATTTATTGAAAGGTGACCTCCAACTATTGAGCTCAATAATGATTGTCTCGACTATTAATATAACACATAATAGGGAATGGAATAATATATTCAATTTGCAACAAACATAGAAATATACACACACGCGCGCGCGCGCGCGTGTGTGTGTGTGTGTGTGTGTACGTAGGTACGTATGCTTTATTAATGGAAAATTTTTTATTTAATGACGTTATGTAAATTTACGTTCTTTGAAGTATTCCGAGATTAGACAGATTAACAAATAAGGAATCTAGAATATGATAATATCTATAAATATGATCATGAATGATAGTATGACTAAAGTAGTAATTACGTGTAGTCTCGTCTAAGAAATAACTAAATGCTTAATAAGAAACGAAAAGAAAAGAAGAAGAACAAAAAAAAGAACGACAATTGAAATTTATTAGATCGGCATATAATAATACTTTGGGAAGTTTCCAGTAATAACGATCCTTGGAATAGGATACGTCGGTTAGTAAAATTGCATAGCGAAGATAATTTCTACGAGAAAGATTTGCCATTGATTTATGTCGTTTGGGAAAAAAACATCGTTATTAATGCTAATTATAATTGAATTTTGAATAACCGTTTATCGGAAGCTAAGAGATAGTCTTCGAACATTTTTTTTTTCTTTTTTCTTTTGTTTCCTTCCTCAATGCATACATACATACATACATACATATATACATACATACATATGTATCGTCGAATAATAATAAAAACTCGTCAAGAAGCGTGATTTCATTTTAATCATTGGCGATTACATCGATCGTATTAGTCGTTGGGAATATCGAATGAATCCTCAATAATTCCATCGTTGTCCAATACCATTCGTTGTCGGATCCCATTAAACAGGATCGAAAAGATCGATTATAAGGTGGATTCATTTCGCATAGATATATATCCGGTGGGCGAGTTGATGAAATGCTTAAAAATACACTTAAGAATTGTCTGGATGTTTCAAAGCCTCCACGGTGGTTGCAGTCTGGATGAGGGCGTTCTAAGAGGGAAGTTAGTCCTTAATTTATTCGTCCACTCACGTCGACCGGTAGGCTGATGCAACGGCAATGCAATTATTATCAGCTTATTATTATATAATTGGGAGACTGCAGTTAATGAGACCTCTTGAGACAGCCGGGCAACCGGAGTCGAGCATTGAAGAATCATCCATTTTATTTGCCAAAGCTTTAATTGACGGGAACTAGCTGGAATTGCAACGTTCAGGATGCAACGTTACAATTCACTGTTGTTGTCACCAAACGAATGCGTACGGATAAATTCTCGGTGTATATCTTTAAAGGATATCCTTTCAAGCGAATTATCTCTTCGATGGTTTAAATTAAAAGGGGAAAAAAATGTAGCGTAAAGAAAAAAGAAGAAACGGGGCGGAAAGGGGACAGAGGAGGAGGAGGAGGAGGAGGAGGGGAGGGGGAGGGGGAAACTTTATTTACTTGCTATCTTGGAACGAGTTGTTTTATGGATGAAAAATGTACGTTCGAGTCTGAGGTGTTGCTCCATAACTAGGGAAAAAAAAAAAAAAAAAAAAAAACAGAAAACCAAAAAAAAAAAGAAAAAAGTACGAAGTCAACTTCGAAGTGTCTCTCTCTTTCTCTCTCTCTCTCTCTCTCTCTCTCCCTCTCATTTCTCTCCTTCATTTGAACTCGGTAAAGATGGAATCGTGTCTTGCATAGCTCCATACTTCGAATAGAAGAGAGGAAAAAAAAAGAACGTGTGGGGAGAGAGAGAGAGAGAGAGAGAGAGAGAGAGAGAGAGAGAGAACGGATAAATCTTCTTGCTAGCGCAATAACAGCGCACATTTGTTAGTAACAAAATAGCAGCCGGTGGTCAGGTGCGAGCGGGTGCTGTGCCAGCAAAAACCATAAGAAATTCCGTTTCTAAAGCCCAATTACTCGTGTCATTACACTTCTGGATTCCAGAGACAAGTGCGAGGTAAGAGTTGCTACCGGCCTACAACTCGTCCGTGTTCGTTTCTTTTACGAGACGAGACGACGTATCTGCTTATGTAGAAGCGGTTTCAAATCTGGTTAAGCCTGAAACGCGATTTTGTAATCCATAAACGTCTCTGATATGGCGCGTGCTCTAATTCCATTTATGGTGATAAACTGCGACTGCCCTTGCAGGTGATGCCTACCTCAAATGCATTGCGAAATAACGCGAAATGCGTTTCACTCGATTTTCTAATTAACTAAAATTCTTATTAATTCTTTATGGAGAGGGAAATTGGCCAATGATGAAAGTAAAAAATTATAATAACGAACGACAAATCGTAAACCAACTGTAAGCGTACAATATTGTAAATAATAATAATTAGAGCGAGCGAGCGATGGAGAGAAAGAGAGTGAAGAGAGAAAAAGAAAATTGGGAGCGCGAATTTTTTCTTTTATTTCTCTCACCGACAAGATAGAATGTAATTACGTCGAAAGATTTGATGGAAAATATTCCCGCAAGACAATCGTCATCATAAAGAGACAAAGACAAGGGTTGAAGAGATAAAGGAGCGAGTTGCACTGGCACGCGAAAATCTTTAATTCGTGGTAGAAAGGGTTAATGAGCGAGAAAAGGTAGTTCGCGGAAAGATACACGTACGCTCGACGGTAGGTCCCCTCTGTATCTCTCTTCCGTGGGAGAAAGAGAGAGAGAGAGAGAGAGAGAGAGAGAGAGAGAGAGAGTCTCTGAGAGTCGAGTTAGGTCGGGTTAGGTATATTGCTGAATTGAGGAAGGCGGTCTTACAAAGCGCCCCGTAAATCCGCGCCAGGTTCGACACCCGACATTCTCTCCGTTTTATTTCTCTCTCTCCTTCTCTCTCTCTCTCTCTCTCTCTTCTTTCTTCGTTCTCCCTCATCCACTGGACCCTAACCTCTCTCTCTCTCACTCTCTCTCTCTCTCTCTCTCTCTCTCTCTCCCCCTCTGACTCACTCCGTCTTCGAGGCACTACTACAATCCGCGTGGAGTAGGTACGTTTAAAGCATTAAAAATAATAGGAGGTGGGACAGCCGACTTTTGCGCTCTTCGGGATTGGGGAACGAAGATATGCTGGGAGCAGAAACAGCAACAACGCAGTCTGGGACCGCGAAATTCCGCGAGCATCTTCGTTCTTCCCCTTAGAATCTCAGAACACGATTTATTATTATTTGAAAATCGAATTTCTTTGTGAAATCGATATATATATATATATATATATATATATATATATATATGTATATACATACACACACGTATATATATGTATATACATACATACACGTATATATATGTATGCGTATGTGTAGATCGTTTCGAATCAAACCACCCTTAACGAATTTATTTCGACTGGTTGCTTACACACATATATGTGAATATATATGTGTATGTATATATATATATATATATATATATATACATGCATACATACATACATATATACATAACTTATCACAAAATGCTTTGAGAATAATTGGATTAAAACGATCGACGAGATGCTACGTGGCACGGATTTAGCCGAGGAAAGTTGCCGTCTTTCCTTTATCTAGCCGAGCCACGCTCCGGTCTGAAATAGCGCAAGTTCATTCCTCTAGGTCAGCTCTATGAAGGAACTTGGCAGAATGCCATATTGGGTGATAACGCGTCGAGCACAATGAGAACTTCAGGAATTGCGACTAACGCTCGTCTACTGTCGTTCCGAAGAATAGTCCTTCTCTCTCTCTCTCTCTCTCTCTCTCTCTCTATCTTTCTCTTTCTTCCTCTCTCTCTCTCTCTCTCTCTCTCTCTGTCTTTCTTTATCTATATCTACGTAATTTTTTATTACGCTTATATATTTGTTTAAAAATATATGTTGTTCGTTTGCTTTCAATTGTTATATACTTACAGATCTGATTGTTGTATAACGAATAATAATCCTCTCTCTCTCTCTCTCTCTCTCTCTCTCTCTCTCTCTCTCTCTTTCATACACACATATAGACATTTGTCTTCTCTTGCTCCTCCAAATATAAATCCCAAATTTATCATCATCGTTTTATAACTCGTATCCCTCCATCTTCCCACCTGTATATTTCCTTCTCACCCTTCTCCCGTTCTCTTCCCACCTATGGGAGAAAGCATTAAAACGTTCATCTTTTTACGGCCATTATACGGCATATAGGTAGTAGATTCCCCCTTCTATGGGCGAGCGTCGCCATTATAAACATATACAAATTCGTCAGATGCCGTACGAAACAATGGGCCGTTTAGCACCCAAGATATATATCATCGTGCTACGATCCAGCCACGAAATAAGGGGTAGGTAAAGGATTTTATATGTTCTGTACCGCTTTCGATGTTCGCACGTGCATGTCGGCAAAACGGAAAAAAAAAGAAACAAAACAAAACAAAACAAAACAAAAAAAAAGAAAAACGAAAAAATTGTATCGTTAGGAAAATTTCAAGGAAGTAAGAGAAACGTTTTTAATGTTACCACTTCGGAATGAACGATAGGAGTTTTAATTGTATATCAAGTAACGCGTTGTTAAATATTCCATTAAAATGAAAAAACTTGGACTTAAGAAATACGTGGATTTAACAAAAAGAAATGATTATAAACGAGCCTCCTCCAACTATGTATATAAACGAGCCAATTCACTTTCCCATTCTGAAATCCAAACAGGTGAACGCCGAAAGCATTCTATTCTTTCTTTCGAAATTCGCATCGTACGTTTATCTTTGGTATTCGGGATTCTTCCCTTTCTCTCTCTCCCTTTTCTCCCTCTCTCTCACTCTCTCACACTCTCCCTCTCGATTATATAGAACGAGGATCACAAGCCGTGAATATCGTCGCGGCTGCTAGTCGGCAGCTAATATGTCATCCCTCTCGTTCGGACTCGGTTCTGACGTCCGAAAGAATAACCCTTGAATATTTGGAAAAAAAAAAGAAATGAAAAGACAAGAAAAAAAGGAAGAAAAAAAGAAAAGAGAGAACGAAAGGAAAGGAAAGAGAAGAGGAGAGGAGAGGAGAGAAGAGAAGAGAAGAGAAGAGAAGAGGAGCGAAAAGAAGAGAATAGCGAGGAGTAAAGGGAGAAAAGAGAAAAGAGAAGAGAATAAGAGAGACGAAAGGTACGCGCGAAGACGAATCGTGAAGGGAAATAAAGGTGAGATAAGGAGGAAAAAGAGATTTGGAGTGGGGAGAGAAAGAAAGAAGGAAAGAAAGAAAGAGAAAGAGAAAGAGAAAGAGAAAGAGAGAGAGAGAGAGAGAGAGAGAGTCGGGTAAACTGGACTGTCGTTGGATTGGCCGCGAGCGAAGGATCGGGGATACAAATGGGCAAAACACCGCTCTGTACGGATGCCGCGGGGCCGGTTGCAGGTGGCGCGACCGCCGATAAATATGTCAGCGGGCAACACCACGGCGTGGCAGACTACGGCGAGCCGCGCCACTGCATACCACGCCACCACCACCACCACCACCACCATCACCACCGCCACCACCACCACCGCCACCACCACCGCCACCACCGCCACCACCATCACCACCACCACCATCACCACGATCACCATCACCATCACCATCACCATCACCATCACCATCACCATCACCATCACCACCACCTCCTTTACCAGTACCTCCTCCCCGTCTCTCCTCGACCTTGCTCGTCCTCTCTTTTTTACCACCGATCCCGTTCTCTCTCCATCGACGATTCCTTCTCGCTCCTTTTTCGAGACACCGTTCTCATCCTCCTCCTCCTCCTCCTCCTCCTCCTCTACTTCTTCTTCTTCTTCTTCTTCTTCTTCTTCTTCCTCCTCCTCCCACTCCCCCTCCCCCAGCTTTACCTCGTCTTCTTCTTCTTCTTCTGGGCCCTACGAGAACCTTTTATACATTTGAATATTATGGAAATGCCGAGAGCAACGAGGACGTAGATATTCGTATTGCAAGAGAAACTGAGATAGAAAGAGAGAGAGAGAGAGAGAGAGAGAGAGAGAGAGAGAGAAAGGGTTGGTAGGTATCGGATGGCAACGAACCTCGCGAGAAATTCAGGAGCCAGCAAGGAATCGCTCGAAGGAAGCTGCTGCAGCTGGACCAAGATGTCTCTCCGGATACATGCCACAGAGAGAATCGCAATCGGTAAGAAAAGGAGTGAGTGAGAGAGAGAGAGAGAGAGAGAGAGAGAGAGAGAGAGAGAGAGAGAGAGAAAGGGAGATCCAAGTATCTTCCAACTATTCTAGTTGAACGTATATACTCTGTCGTATGAATCCGCCATACCGACTCTTTCACTGGAAATAATGAGAGAGACTGGTCGACCTCGGAGCATACGTTAAATTAAAATAGTTACAAATAATTACTGGTCTACCATAATCGGTATAACTAATGTAGAATAATAGTAAAGGAGAACCTTTAGCTTCGGTAGCACGATCATGCGCGACTTCTTTCGAAAGACCGTCGTCCTTCGTGTCCAAAAGCAGAAGGTAAATTACGGAGGCGAGATATTCTTGAAGAGATATCTCGCCCGTTCGGCCTTTTTTCACTTTGTCGCGATGGAGACAAAGAGACAGAATTCGAATATCCTTCGAGGAAAAAAAAGGGAGAATATAAATAAATATATATATATATATATATATATATATATATATATATATATATATATATATACACTTACATACAAAAAAATATATATATACATACATATATACGTGCATACATACACACACACACACACACATAGACAATATATAGGTATCAGATGAGGGAAGAAGCATGCGTTCTTCTATCTACCGGCGCATCTATCATATCTCCTAATGAGGACGAACGCCGGCATTCGAAAACGCTATCCAGAAGCGCGTTATTATATGCCACTCAGTGAGACAACCGACCCTTGCCATTTTCGTGGAGAATCCGTGTTGAAGCCGCCGAAAAGAAAGACCTTCCCAGTCTTTCTCTTTCTCTATCTATCTCTTTATCTCTCTTTCTCTCTTCCTCTCTCTCTCTCTCTCTCTCTCTCTCTCCTCTCTCTTTCTCTCTTTCTCTCGTTCTCTCTTCTTCTCTACCTGGTCGATCGTACTGTGCAACAGGTGAGAGATTCGGCCGGCTTCCTTCGACCGGGGAGGTTCGCCGCGAAAAGTGTCGCCCTGGACGACGATTATTTTTATCCGTCTTCCTTCCGCAGTCGGACGATCTATTCTAATCTCGTAAATACCTACCGTTAGATACAAGAACGATTGTATATACGTAGAATATACACATTAGATTTTTATACATACCTATACCCTCGTATACTCGTCTATGTCTATCTCTATGTCTAACACACACACACACACACACACACACACACACATATATATATATATATTTCTCTATTTCTTTCAATAAAATTTTATATTCGTATGACTTGTGTTAATTAGCAATTCGTGTTAATAATAATTCTCGGCGATAAAAATAATAATAACATTCCGATGCTTCGTTCATGAGATAGATAAAGAGAATTCTCGCGATGTATTTCCCATTCTCACAGACTATACTTACCTATACATACATATGTCTATCCTATCTAACTATTACTCGCATAAACATGATGATTTTTTTTCGTGAATCAAGAAAGTGATCACCACGGTGAATGAATTTGCTCGCGATGTCCTAAGCTTAAATAATTCGCTTAAACATTTTTATCTAGTTCTAAGAGAAACGGAGCTACCAATAGTAGTAACTCGGATAGAAGGCAAATTAAAGCAAAACTAACGTTTCACTCTTTTGCATATCGCAATGGGCTGCCAACCAACCGCGAGGAGATATATTAATCACCGTGAAAATTTCGAAATCACGCTCTTACCAGCTGTTGTCTCGCGTGATGATTCAAGGAAACGTACGTTCGCGCTTATGCGTTTCGATCGTCGAGTATGATAAGGAAATCCGAGCGACGGCAATCTGTGAATTGTGCAATATTTGAAGAGGCTCGACCGATCCCGAACTGATTTCACAGGATAAGCATCGGATTTCCGCTTTTCGCGGATAGCGGATTCATTTGCATCGAGAGCAAGCAATAACGCAATCGCGGTCAAAATTCTTTGCCGTGGTATGGCACAGAGCTTGGAAATCGACACGTCGACTGGTTCGCTTTAGAAACCAAAAACTCGAACCGCTCGATTTCTACTTTATACATACTCGAAATGTCGACGAATTATCTCTCCTCTCTCTCTCTCTCTCTCTCTCTCTCTCTCACTCTCATTCAGCATTCTAAAGATAATTCACGTTTGCAAATGTTCAGCTCTTTAGAAGGAACTATACTATAGATAGATTGACTATGTATAGAACGTTAATGGTACGTTTCGTGGGAAGAAGAAAAATAGGAAAAGAAATATCACAGTGGTACAACGAGAAATCGCGAAAGGACATCCAAGGGTTAGGACGTGGTACGTTTGTCCTGTTACTCTCTGGATATGTAAATGAATGTATATGTGTATATAGATAGGAAAGTGCGGGAAATTGAAATACACGAAACGTCAAAGAGCAACGGGGGATACTCAGGACGGTGTTGAATCGACGCGCCGTTGAGAAATGAAAGCAAGCGGAGGTATCTAATAGCAGGGCTAGCTAGCAAGAGCTATCCAACCATCCAGACAGCCATCCAGCCAGCTAGCCATCCAGCCAGGCAACCAGCCAGCCAGCCAGCCAGTCAAGCCAGCCAGCCAGCTAGCAAGCGAGCAAGCAGAGCGAACAAGCAAGCAAGCGCCAGGGAGAACGTTGCTGTAACGTTCGTTCGTTCGTTCGTTCGTTCATTCGTTCGTCCGTTTGGTCGTTCGGGTTGGTAGATAGGTGGTTAGTTAGATAGGTAGATAGGTAGGTAGGTAGGTAGGTAGGTAGGTTGGTAGATAGATAGGTAGGTAGGTAGGTAGGTTGGTAGGTAGGTTGGTAGGTAGGTATGGGCCTTTGGTTCCCGTACGGTCGTTGTTTTCACTCTGTTATGCAGCAACCGAAGCACACCGTTGCACCGTTGAGTGTGGTCGGTTTATACACTAGACGCTCACTCGCACACTACGTTACATCCTCACACGAGCGCTCGGGGCTACTAGCTCGAACGCTCGCGAGGCGACCGGTAGCTGTATAGCTCGGCCACGTAGATGGACTAGCAACTCCGTGTACGTGTATCTGTGTGATTGTTACTGTGTATAACAGATAGAGAGAGAGAGAGAGAGAGAGAGGGAAAGAGAGAGAGAGAGAGAGAGAGAGAACGAGCCGGTTGGTCCAAGTCCTGGCGAGAGAGCAGGCTGGTCCAGCGCGATTCGACGTGGAGATGATTGTAGTTGCAAATGGGCAGTTTGCATCAAGAAGCGACTCGCCCTGCACCCACCCACCCTCTCTCTCTCTCTCTCCCTCTCTCTCTCTCTCTCTCTCTGTCCCTCTCTCTCTCTCTCTCTCTCTCTCACTCTCTCTCTCTCTCTCTCGTTCATTCTCGCACACTATATTCGCTCTCTCCGTCTCTATCTCCGTCGACAGGACATGCACGTCCAATGCAAACAAAGTTGACCCAAACGTTTCGCTACCCTCGGACACCCCGCTCGCATACTCTGTCTCTTTATCTCTCTCTCTCTCTCTCTCTCTCTCTCTCTCTCTCTCTCTCACTGTCTCTCTCTCTTATCCAGCTCTCGACTCTCTATGGAACTCCGCTTGGTAGCCACGGCGAGTACACACGCCGGGCCAAAGTATACAAATAGCCATCTTTGACGTGCCAGAAGCACCGTGCTTCTCGCCCACCTTACTCCCGGGCGACGCATCACGAATGGATGTATCGTTTGATAGAATCTTCATGGTACTAACAAAAACTTCCCTTATTTCCTCTCGTTTCTATCAATCACCTTGACGACCAATGGATACCAACGTTAGTACACGTATGTATGTATGTATATATATATATATATATATATGATTTCCTGGATAAACGAGTCACGTGACGTTTAACACAATGAAATTAACGAATCACGATCGTTGAAAGTAACACGGGGAAAGGAGAAAGCGATCCTCCGTACGATCGAGGAAGGCAAAAGGGGGTTGGAAAGAGAGAGAAAGAAAGAAGAGATAGAGAGAAAGAGAGAGAGAGAGAGTGATAAAGAGGGAAAGAGAGATACATAGAGAAGACGAGTACTCCAGTCCGACGCCAAAGTTCAGCAAGTCTGATATTTACTTTGGAAGGTCGGTAGCTGCTTCGGTTGGCAAGCAGGCCGCTGGGTGCCATGCTCGGAGGAGTCGTTGCCGGATTGGAGTGCGGTGTATAAATAAAGTGAGTTCCAGAGGTATCAAGCTCCCTTTTCCTCGCCTCTACCCATCTCTCTCTCTCTCTCTCTCTCTCTCTCTCTCTCTCTCTCTCTATCTATCTCTCTTGGGCTCTATGGCAGTGCACACTCTATCCTATAGGGAGGTGGGAACGCGGCCGACGATACAGAGTTTTGGTCAGTTAAACATGCGCATATTGCATGAAACTGGTAGTAGGCGAGGCTCGAGAGCGAGCTCTGTATTAACACCTCCGCCATTCCACAGATCTTCGATGTACAACCGCCTCGGACACGCGCGTTCTCTCTCTTTCTCTCTTTCCTTCCCCCTTTTCTCTCTCTCTCTCTCTCTCTCTTCTCTCTTTTTCTCTTTTTCTTTCTCTTTCCCTCTCTCATTCACTCTCTCTTTCGTTCACCTTTTTCTTTCTCTCTTTCCTTCTCACTCTCGTTCTCGAAAGAACCTTTAGACTATCTCTCTCTCTCTCTCTCTCTCTCTCTCTCTCTCCCCCGATCTATCTCTATCTATCTCTCGCCATCTCTTTCAGAACGTGTGAGAGCACCCACGGCTATCTTCCTCATCCCCCCCCTCTCTCTCACTCTCTCACTCTCTCTCTCTTACACATACAGAAACATACTTTATCCACATCTCTCCTCTTTCGTGCATCGAATAGTTAAACCATTATTTTTGGCCGGCAGTTGGACAAAAGGAATCGCGCCGTTTGTGCTTTCTGGAGCGTATCTCTCTCCTCTCTCCTTCTCTCTCCCTCCCTCCCTCTCTCTCTCTCCCTCTCTCTCTCTCTCTCTCTCTCTCCCCCTCTCTCTCTATGTTTCACGTTCTTATGTAGTACATACGTGTCGCCGGACATTCGGGAGCGCACGAAGAATTCACGCTACGCGGCAACTTGCTCGTGATGTAGTGTTCCTACGATGAAAATTGTCTCAAGAGGGTTACCCTCCTCTCTCTTTGTTCGAACGTTCAGAGGGAGATCTCGTATCCGAGTGGCTATTTTCAAAACGACAAATGGAAATATCTACTTGATACTTCGTTTTCTCTCCACTCTCTTTTTCCCTAACTGGTTTCTCGTTTCTTTCTTTTTTACGTTTTCTTCCTTTTCCTTTTCCCCATTTTTATTTCTCTCATTCCTTTTTATTCATTCATTCGTAATTCCTTTTCTTTTCTCTTATCTTTTTACTTTTTTTTTTTTTTTCGTTTCTTCCCCCCTTTTCACTTAGGTATACCTACTATCCTGTCGAATGGCACTTGTAGCAACACGAATTCGTAACACGAATGCTTTAATACGTCTCCATGAGGACTCGTAAAATTCGCGCAACGAGGACTCCGTGAGCGTAGCACGCAAATTTGTAGCCATAACTCTTTTCTCGTCGAATCCGTGAACGGACACGCATGCTCTCTCTCTCTCTCTCTCTCTCTCTCTCTCTCTCTCTCCCTCTCTGCCTCTTTTTATCGTTGACTCTTTCTCTCTCGAATGGCATACTCTGTCGGGTCGAGCGATCGTACACCGTTCTCTCTCTCTCTCTCTCTCTCTCTCTCTCTCTCTCTCTCTCTCTCTCGAACGCTTCGAAACTCGACGTCCACCGCCAGAAACGTATATACTCGGGCATGCACGCGCACGAACACGGCGTCAGCTCATACCAATTGCAGCGACATGCCGCATCATTACGCACCGCTAATTAATTGTGATTTATCGACTTCAAAATGCCCGATCGCGGCTATCTCGAGAAGACACAATGCCGGACCATACACAACGATGCCAGAACATCGATTCGGAAATCTCTCTCTCTCTCTCTCTCTCTCTCTCTCTCTCTCTTTCGTTCTATCTCTATTTATCTCTTTTTCTCTCCCTTTCATTCGTTTTTGTCCTACACGAAGCTTGGAATAGGCTTTTCGAAGGAAATCGTAAGAGAATACTCTGGCTCGAATTAATTTCTATTCACTCGGCTATATGTAGCCTTATGTATTTCGTGGAAACGTATGTACATATGTATGTACGTGTCGCGAATTTCTATGAATAATACAACGAAAATGATCCTATCCTTGAAGGTATCCCTAAAGCGTTAAGGTTTTAGATGCTCTCTCTCTCTCTCTCTCTCTCTCTCTCTCTATTTCTCTTTCTCGAGTAGCAAAGAATGGTTTGACAAACGCGACAAATATTTTGAGCTGTTTTCCGATCCGTGAATAAACGGTTTAAAGGAGACCAGATCCCGCTTGGGCCATCTCGTCTCGAGAAGAGTAGGTTCTCTTATTAGAAGAAAAAAGTAAGAAGGAGGAAGAAGAAGAAGAAGAAGAAGAAGAAGGGCCACCTTTGTGCGATGGGTAGGTTCGTAGACGCGTACAACGAGTTGTTGCACGACAAAAATTCATGCCTCATGGAATTCGACGAATGACGAGCACGGGGAATGGTCGTAATTGCTGATGGCCGTTGTCGCAACGGATCATCTGTCGGCAGCTGCCGAGGATAACGAGAACAAACGTTTCGTCCCATATTTTCTTAAATAATACCTACCTAAAAGAGAAGTTGGAAGAAGAGGATCAGTCGCCATTTTACGCCTCGAATTGCAATCTCAGGGATCATCGGTGGATTCCATCGGTGGACATCAATGGTAACTTGTCGTGTACATCATCGCATCGTCATCGTCGTCGTTATGCCGAACGAAACACGTTTTCATACCATTATAATAAGGAAGAGAGAAAGAGAGAGAGAGAGAGAGAGAGAGAGAGAGAGAGAGATCAGCTTCGGTCAAGCGACGAACATTTTTCCGTTTGTATAGATAAAAGAAACCGAGGCCGTTCGTTTTCAACCTCGGATTTGTAAATACCGGAAATGTCCTTGAATAAGGGATAATATTATAGAAATTTTAGTAAGTAGGGTTAGGTACGCGCGACGATACTCAATAGAAAAAGTATCAGGGATCTTAAGTTATATGGAGAACATAATGAAAATACTTTGTATGGGAAGTATTTAACGGTAAAATAATTTCGAGGGATATTAAATGACAACGATCACGGATGGATAAACACATATTTATCCTTCGACGTGAAATAATGTGCAACAACGGAATCGTGAATCTCAATAAGGTCGTATATAACAATATATTCCATCGAGTATGGAGGAAATAATCATTGATAATTCTATCGAGTCAACGTATACATAATGGAGTAAGTAGATATCTACTTAATAGTAATGTTAGACTGTCGATGAGAGAGGAAGAATAGACGAGAAAGATGATTAGTTTCGACATGAACGAATGAATATAAGAAAAAGATAAGAGACATCGAGGCAGCAACACCTTGAGCTTTTTAACGGCAAAATAGGAGAACTCGTCTTCCTCGGTTCGAAGCCTGTTCGGTCACGTCGGTGTAAGATCGACGCGTAAAGACGCGACGCGAGGGCTCGATAGTTCGTTAGCGAGAGAGAAGAGAAAAGAAGAAAAGAGAAGAGAAGAGAAGAGAAGAGAAGAGAAGAGGAGAGAAGAGAAGAGTATACATACTCTACACGGTACGAGACTTGGCGGCTTCGTTAAAAATCATCTTTCTTTTTGCCACGATCTCATGGTATGCGAGGCCGTGCTGCCAGCCGGTAAATCTATCTACGGAAACGCGGGATGGCGAGCTCTCTCGTCTTGTTGTTATTGTTCCGTGATACCAAAGGGTAAAAGAAAGAGAGAGAGAGAGAGAGAAAGAGAGAGAGAGAAATAGATAGAGAAAGAGAGTGTCTCTTCTAGTCCAGCACCTGGAGAACGTGAACGATGGATCGCCGTCTTCTTAGCTCGCTTCCTCGATTCGAAACGCTTGGGACACACGTTGGGAGGACTCTCGAGTTTGCGGAAAGAACGTAGCTAGAGTTGGAGTCTTCTGAGTTTGCCTTTTCTTTCTAGCGATCAGGGAAGCATCAGCATCATCACCAGCACCAACGCGAGCATTCTGTGATAATAACGGCAACTATTCATTTTCGCGATCGCGCGCAAATATGACAAACGTGATACTTGCAATTAGATATAGTTAACTCTATATATAATTTATGTTCAATTTTTCTTTTTTTTTTTTTTTTCTTTTTTCTATTAAATCTCGTCGTGCCCGTTGATTTATATACAATGGGATAATCTATAAATATTATCTCTAATGAAAATAAACGGCTGCGTTTCATCACCGATTGCGTACGCTATCTCTCCGATATCTTATAACATCATCGTTCGAATGACTCAGATAAGATTACTCGTAAATGATAATTCAATGAAACTAAGAGAACGTACGATTTACGTTCTATCTTTGTTCTATCTACGGAAGAAGGAAGAAGAAAAAAAAAAGGAAAAGAAGACAAGACGAAACAAAATATCGCAACGATTACGCGGATGAGATTTATCATGAATGGATATAATTAAAGGATCGTGATTAACGTTAATACGAATTAACGTATTATTAATCGATGCGTAATTTTTTTCTCGTCCTTTATCATTATGATCTCTATCTTTCTCTCTCTCTCCCTCTCTCTCTCTCTCTCTCTCTCTCTTTCTCTCTCTCTATTACGATCAAATTCGAAAAGAAGTACGATTGTTTCGATTGAACGAAAAAAGTTTGAGAAAAAAGAAAGATAGATGGAGAGAAATGTAGATAAATGGATAAATAGATAAATAGATAAATAGATAGATAGGTAGGTAGAATAGAGAGAGAGAGAGAGAGCAAGAGAGAGAGAGAGAGAGAGAGAGAGAGAGAGTAGTGTTGCGGAGTAGGATGTATCCTCGACCTTGCGGCTACGTACTGATCGGAGCCGCGAAAGAAGAAGAAGAAGAAGTCAAAGATGAAGAAGACGAAGAAGAAGAAGAAGAAAGGCAAGGACGTCCGTTCGTGGTCGCATCGAGTGGATCTAATTGTAAGCGGGCTACGAGTAACAATAAATCCGCTCCTGCGAGAAGCCGAGCGACGTGCGGACTCGCGCGAGCAAGACTATCCCCCCCCCCCTCTCTCTCTTTCTCACTATCTCATGATTCTCCTATACTCGACAGAGAGTCGACTGAGTCTCTCGTCTTGTAACTCGGCCGTTCGCCAAGATTCCCTAAACGGTTTGCTCGATCGGTCCCAGCGTCGACTGAAAAATCGTTCGCAAAGAGCAAAGCTCGCTCTCTCCTCAATGGAGAGACGAATCGCAGTAGCGCGTGCGCGCGATCCCGAATAAGAAGAAGAAAAGGATCAAGAAAGAGTAGGAGGAAGAGAAAGATGAGAGAGCTCGAGCCGTGTAAAAAGAAGAAGGATCGCGGTTCGCATAAGCGATCACCCTGTTTTTGCTTGATTCCTCACCTTGTTCATAGGCATACTACGTTGATCTTATGGAAGAAGACGACGAAGAAAACTATGATGAAAAACAAAGAATCGTGTGGTATCGAGAGGGGCGAGAAATACGCGTTAAGGGAGAGACATACGTACATATATATATATATATATATGTGCGTGTGTGTGTATGTGTGTGTGCGTGCTCACACACGGTTAACCGATTTTTCTCAAACCTTCTTGGCTTTTACTTCGAAAGGATTTTTCTTTTCTTTCTATCTATCTACGGAAAGAATGGAATGGAATGGAATCGAGTCGAATCGTATCGAATCGAATCGAATCGAATCGAATCGAATCGAATGGAATGGAATGGAATGGAATATTCTTGATCGACGACACGTGCGACTATACGTCTCTCGTTCGTTCCTAACCAATCGTTCGAGGAAAAATCGAGAAACACCGAGGGATCGCGACCGATCGACGTTCCTCGATTCCTCGAAACCTACGGCCAAGGCTCGATCTTAATTAGGACGCGAGTGTATATCGAGCGAAGTAATAGGTCGTACTTCTTTATCCTCTGATTCTTCTTCTTTTTATTCTTCTACCTTTTAGATCGGATACCGGGAGAGTCCTTCAAAATCCATGACCGGCTGCGAATGGACCAAACTTGGTCACCGCATCCGCTTCTTCTTCTTCTTCTTCCTCTTCTTATTCTTATTCTCCTACTTGACGATCTTGAATGTACCTTTGCTACTTTACGTTCTATTCACGGGCAATCTCGTACAAGCTTTTTTTACTAAGGTCGTATAGATATATATAGGTATGCCATGAAGAAGGAACTGTAAAGAACTAGCCCGATATTTCAAATTTAAAGGAAATTTCAAATATCGAGCTTAGAAATCTTATTCAATTTTTCATTTTGACAAATGTACAAATATTCCCAAAAATATATACAAGTTTAATAAACGTCATTTATAAAATTCTACGATCTCTCTATCTATATATTTATCTGTCTCTCTTCGCGATATCTTATCCATATACGTACCCTCAACTTTCTACATAAAAAAAAAAAAAATTGCCTGCAAGTAAATTATGAAAATTAAATTCAGGAGATTATATATATATATATATATATGCAGTACCTATAGTGAAAGCTCTAGTCTATGAACATTTTCGTGCACAATGAACGATTGTTCATATGCTAGTAAAAAGAGCAAAAACGTTCTGCCACGTTCTCCTAGCAGAGATTCCCAAATATTATGACGTGCAATAGGGAGCGTGAAATCGGCACACAGCTGATAATATCGCATCGACTTACCGACGACTCGACCGTTCTCTCTCTCTCTCTCTCTCTCTCTCTCTCCTTCTTACTCTCATTGGTCAAATTGCATGAAAAGGAGGAAGAAAAAGAAGAAAAAAAGAAGAAGAAGAAGAGAGGAGAAGAGTAGAGACGAGACGAGAAGGGAAAGGAAGAGAAAAGATCGTCTTCCGGGCTCTCGTGTACTAGCTTTCAGCCTAAGACTATACGTTTCCTCTGTTTACACGTACCACCCACAAATATCACACGTAAACGCGATTCCCTGTCCGTTTGTTATCTTAAGGAGAAAACGAAACGACGAGATATAACGAGCTCGCTGTGCGTTCTCGCCATCTTAATGAATGACGTCTCGATTCGTACGAGACGATCCATTGACTTAACTTTTCTCGATAATGCATAAGGAAAACAAAACAAAAAATACGAAAAAAACAGCTTCACCCTCTGCCCAGACTAATAAGACAACGTAACAAATGTTGTCTGAACAGTACAGAGAAATAATAATAATAATAATAATAATAATAATAATAATAATAATCATAATAATAATAATAATAATAATAATAATAATAATAATAATAATAATAATAATAATAATAAAAATAAAAGATTACAAACGTTTCAGTCGTTTAATCGACTGAGAAAAGCATATTCATAAAGAATGCGATGAAATATTTAAAAAAGTAAAAAGAAAAAAGAAAGAGAGAAAGAAAAAAAAAATATATATATATACATATATGAGAATGAAAAATTACTTAAAGAAATGATTTTACGAGTTGACGTATCGATGGGATCGATCAATATAGATCGATCGATCGGTCGATCGATCGGATCTCCGGTTTAAAAGGAGACACCTATGTATGTATCGTCTTCGTTATCTCGGATTTACAGGAGAATCGATCTCGAACGTTAGAACGATCTCGAACGGCGATGATAGAGTGGCCTTTATTCCAAGCTCATTAATAAATAATGCGTCCGCTTCGTTCTCGTTCCTCGGAGATACCCGCAGCCGCCGTTGCCTCCGCCGCAACCGCCGCCGCCGTCGCCGCCGCTGTGCGGCCGCGATCCTTTGACGTCGCTTTTTCGATGCACGTAGAACGCGAGAATCGTGGCCTCCGAGAGGGACGAAGGGAACGCATTGATTTTTAAATGAACCACGTGTATTCTGCCCTATATATAATATGCCATACGAATACACCACTATATACCAATACGCCTTTTCATACATATACATACATACATACATACATATATACATATATACATAAATACATATACCTATAACTATATAAATCAATTAAAAAGAAAAAAGGTGAACACGATTCTCTTACCACTCCTCCAAATATATACCTATATTTTTATTTTTCATAACTTTTTTTTCCCCTTTTTTCTTTCTCGTTTATTTTGTTTCTCTTATCATTATTATTATTATTGATTTTATTAAAACCCATCGAATAACAGCTCTTTCGTAAACGATCGCTTTATCTCAGATTGATATCAGTTTGAAACCTCGCGTTTAACTCTTCATTAATACGGCGCAAATGATCTCAACTTGATTATAGATATCGTATGAAAATGTCGAAAAGTCCGATGAATGGTCGCCCGTAGTGTCACCTGAGACTTTTCAGATTCTCATGTGGGTACCAAACTGGTCCACCAATGTACCGACCATAAAAGCCCATCGGGCCGATATAGCCAGGTTGGTTTCAAACGACAACGAAGACGACGACACCCTTTATACTCTTTCACGAGGAACCTTTATCTTTATCGTTATGCGTCGTTGTTTCAAGCTCTTTATGCCTGACACAAGGTCCCCATTAACATTTGATTTACGACTTTCTACAAATCTATAAAGGAGTCTTCGTTCCTTCCTCTCTCTCTCTCTCTCTCTCCCTCTCTCCCTCTCCGTCTCTCTCTCTCTCTCTGTTTCTCTCTATCTATCTTTCTCTTTCTTTCCTTCGAAGGTATAGACTTTCTGCGATCGTGTCTCTCCTTGCACGTACACCATCCTCCTCTTCTTCTTCTTCTTCGTCTTCTTCTTCGTCTTTCACGTTCGAAATGTACACCGCAATGACATTTCATCCTCCCTCCCTCCCTCTTTCTCTTTCTCTTTCTCTTTTTCCATATAAGAGAGAAACCACCTTCGGAGACAATATTTGGCCCGGAGGGAACGCCGCTCAGATCGGAAGGCACGATAAAATTATACGCTAAGGCCCATAAACGGTCCCGAAACTCGGCCGTTAAAATTAAAATCTGCCCCGTAAGATGTTGCTCGCCGATGAGTTACTGCTAGAGTAGCTTTAAACCTTATGGGATTCCCACGAAACGGAGTTCTCTTTTCGTTGACCCTTTCGATCAAAACTTTTTTATAGGGAATTTTCTATAAGAAAATTCTTACGTTCATCAAGTGATGCCTACTTATACGTATATACATATATACATACGTATATATCTATATATAAACATACATACATATATACAAACATATATACATAAAGCATACGTATATAAATGTATATGTATATATATATATTATATATACATAAGTGTATATATATATATACATAAATACATATATACGTAAGGACCACGTTTAAATAAAAAAATATAACTCTGTCTTCTTCTACTACTAATATAATATTTTTTTTTTATAAATCAATGACATTTAAATATTTCTTTTTGGATATAATACATGTAATAAGAAATAAAGATAATGATAATAATAATAATAATAATAATAATAATAATAATAATAATAATAATAATACAAACGCGATTATGATTTGTATTTATTGTCGAATAAAAATTAAAATATGAATGATGAACTTTCATAGTCGTCCCGAGAATCGAATCGAATCCTTTTTATCGACTATAAAAGAGAAAGAAAATGTTGGAGATATAGCCAACGATAGGAATAAAGGCTTCATGCTTCGGGCTCATAAAATCAGCGCCGATGTGTGTTGCAGTTGCCGCACGTTGCATATAATATGGCACCGTGTAATAAACTCCCTGTGGCGTGTCCGCGAGACGATTGGGCATTACTTTTCCTTTTATTATCACTTTATTATTACCATAGGTTGCCTTTATGGCCGTATTAAGACGGCAAGAGAGCGTAGCCGTTATTATACATACTTGTGTATTACACGCGTGTTATGCTGCGCTCGCGAACCCAGCGCAACTCAAACGCGACGTAGCGCGGAGCATTTTAGCGCAGCGCGGTGCAACGTAGCGAGGCAACGCACACGCGTTCAACCAACTCCGTGCATGTCCGCGGGGCTAAGAGAATGATTCATTTCCACGACTCTTCCTTTCGCCATTTTACCACTCTATCAATTATCCCCCTCGAGGATGAACCCGACACTTTTTAATGACACTCCGACACCAGTAGCTTTATATCTACGTAAGTACTTTTGCAACAATTTCTACTCGAATATTTAAATTCAATGCCTTTGGTGAACTTTGATACTCGGATAATCTAAAGGGTGGATATAAAAAAAAAAAAAAAAAGAAAAGAAAGAAAGAAAGAGAGGAAAAATAATTGACATTAAAAATTACATCGAAGAATTCAAATATTTGATACTTATATTATCGGAACTCTTCTATTTAACACTAAATAAATGTACAAATTGTTTCTTCCTATTTATCCCAACGAACAAAGAAATCTGTTTTCGTTAAAACGAAATGAACGCTATTATTATTCACTGGGTATCAATTAAATTAGGAATAGAAATTGTCGAAGATAATGACGATGATATCGGGGTTTAGTCCGTAGGAGCGAAATAAAAATCGATTTATCGACGTTAAATACGACACGAAGGTCATAGGGAAGAAAGTAAAGAGAGAAATTGAAGAACGTAAAGCGCCTTGGTAAAACGTGGGAGGGTGGGGGAAAGGAGAAGGAGACAAAGAGATCGAGTATGTGTATAAGAGAAAGAGAATAAGAGAACATGAGAGTAAGAGAGACAGATGGAGAGAAAGAGAGAGAGAGAGAGAGAGAGAGAGAGAGAGAGAGAGATGAAGAAGAAGAGTAAAGGGTCAAAGGTGGAGCCCGGCCTCTCGCCTTCGTTGCTTGGCTTCGTCGTACGGCGAGATCCAATCGGGATCCTCGGACTCCTTCATCCATGGACTCTCGGCTCGCATCATGCTCTCATTATACCCCTATCGTGAGCCCCGATTAGGAGTGCAAATTTGTTGGAATCGTTCCCGTTCCTCCTACTCGAGTTTCACGATCGATCTCTTACCCACCTTTAACACTCGCCTATCCCTTTCTTCCCTTCCTCTCTATTAAATTATTCATATTTTCTTCTTTCTATCTCATTTATAACAAATTTATCCTTATCCTTAAAAATAAGGTTAATAAAGTAAAATAAAATGAACATATATAAATATATATATATATATATATATATATATATATATATATATTTATATATATATATATATTTGGACGTATAGTTAAAAAGCGGGGGTGAGGTTGAAGAATGAGAGGTGGCAGGAAGAGGAGAAGGAGGAGAAGGAGGAGAAGAAAAAAATGAAAAATACATTGGATACATATATTTATACCTATGGGGTGAAAAAAGAACGAAAGAAAGAAAGAATAAAAAGAAAAGGAAGGAAACAGAAGGTAAGAGAGACGGGATAGAAGGAGAAAGAAAAATTTTCGAAGAAGAGAACCGATCGGATAAAGATCTTTATGCGAAGAGCGAAGAGCTGAAATACCATGCTCGTTAGAATCCAAATTGGGGGTCCTTTAAACCGTGTCCCGTAAGCCGCAACGTAGAGGTAGGTATATTTATAATTTTAGTCCGCTTTTGATGAACTGAATTTACATAGACTGAAAGCTTGTGCCCTTCTCCCGCGAGAACGATCTCAACCCTTATAAATATAACGTTTTATATATATATATATATATATATATATATATATATATATATATATATATATCGTACACACGCGAAAAAAAAAGAAGAAAAGGGCCCCATCGACTTTACGCGAATTCTACGAATCATTCGACTCATTCCCCTAAACAGAGATTACTTTTGATATGTCTCTGCTATGTGTGGTAGTCAGTCAGTCGTGTATCTTAACTCCTACAAAAGTTGAATCGAGCTTTCTCTTGTTGAAGAAGATTTAAGATTTGTAGCAAGGGAAGAACATCGTTGAAAAATATTCGAACGAAGAATCGGCTTTGTCGTTCGAGTATCGATGATCGACTTCGAGTTTTATTCTATTCTAAAGAGAAAGAGATAGAGAGAGAGAGAGAGAGAGAGAGAGAGAGAAAGAAAGAAAGAGAGAAAGAGAGACAGACAGAAAATTTGCATTTGTTCGAGCGCAAATCCGTTGGAAAGGTTTTAACTTGAGGACAGTCAAGGACGAGCATTGGCCTCACACAAGGTCCGATCGATCGATTCGGTAGCTCCGTCGGCGTATCGACGAGAATCGAAAGGTCCCCCTCTATCAAAAGCTCTCTCTCTCTCTCTCTCTCTCTCTCTCTCTGTCTCTCTGTCTCTCTCTCTCTCTCTGTCTCTCTATCTCTATCTACCTTTCTCTCTATCTTTCTATCTTTCTCTCTCACTCTCTCTCTCTCTCTCTCTCTCTCTCTCTTTCCCTTTCTCCATCTTTCTCTTTCTCTAGGTCGTATTCGCGAAGCAAATGCAGTCTCTCGCGTATTCGGACCACCGGCTAAGAGAAAGAGAAATCGTGCCACGACCGAGTACACTCGAGTACATTAAAAATAAAGCGAGAGAGACAGAGAGGCACACAGAGAAAAAGAGAGAGAGAAAGAGCGAGAGAGAGAGAGAGAGAGAGAGAGAGAGAGAGAGAGAAAGAGAAAGAGAGACGAACGGTCGATACCGTCGTTGTTGTTTTTAATTATGTTTATAATCAACGCGTGGCATGTCTATGGTAATCGCTACGTACCCCGACTATTTGGCTCAACCCGTTGAGATTTACAAGCCTGTTAGCGAATCGAATCTCGAATCTGCCTGTCTCTGTTTTCTCTCTCTCTCTCTCTCTCTCTCTCTCTGTGTGTGTGTTTCTCTCTCCCTTTCTTTCTTTCTTCCTTTCTTTATCTCGTTTCAAACGAATATACGCAGCATTATAATGAGGTTAGTAAAATAGTAGAGATATGAAAAGTATACAAAAAGTTTTTAAGATAACTTTTTTGACGATATTTAAAAGCGTACATATTTTTTGGTAATAGTACAATCCAATATAATATGTATGATAATTTATCGATTCTCCAATATCTATTATACAAACAAAAAAGTTATGAACAATATTGGTCAAATATATCGATTTGTAGAAGATTAGTTCGGAGCCGGTCTTATCAACTTACAACGCGTGTACTCGTACGCCTGCCGGACAAGAATGAGAGATAAGTAAATTATTACTATGATATGTACTTTGTAAGAACAAATATGATACACTAAATAAATATGGAGAGATAAATAAACAGAGATTAAAAACATTACGTTATATATCAGTGATCATCATTGTATGCATATATATTATAAGATATATGTATTATATATATTAATACATCCACAATATGCGCCCGTGTGTGTGTGTGTGTGTGTGTGTGTGTGTGTATATACCATCGTTATGTTACTATCATAAATATTATTTTCAATAATTTTCAAATCCCTTATCGAATCTTTTTCCTCTATCATTATTACTCTTACATAAAATGTAAAAAACAATCGAGAAATGCAAGTGAACTTTTGAAAAATGTTAAGAAAAAAAACGTGAGAGAGAGAGAGAGAGAGAGAGAGAGAGAGAGAGAGGAAGAAAGAAAGAGAGAAAGACAACAAAAAAGAAACAAAGCCATGGCCGACGTTGACCCGACGGGCAAAGGTAGATCCGCTAAAGGGTTTCGATCATGCGAGCTCACTAATACGAATTCACTTCTCGTACGTTTACAACGTCGAGGTATACGTTCGAAGCAACAACGGCGACGCCCGCTAATGACGCCGGGAGATACCGCCGATACCTCTAATTAATTCTTCCTATCTCTTCGATATACAAATGTCTACTGGGCCACTGTAAAAAGCGAGGACGATGGCGTATATATCGAGCGGCTAGGCGTCTGTATCGGCCAAATTCGCGAGGGTTCGCACGTGAAAAGGGAGATCGCGATGAACCAAATGAAATAAAGAGAATAAAAGAGAAAAAGAGAGAGAGAGAGAGAGAGAGAAGGGGAGAACGAGAGAAACGACTGTATACGAGAAAATTTACATTTCTTAAAAAATATATTTCGATCGTTCACCTTGACATATCGATATATATATATATATATACACATATATAGATATATAATTACGTTGTCGTGCGCGTACGCGTTGTTGTCTCAAAAAATCATCTATTCAAATATTCCAACGCAAAGCCCGTCAAACACGAAATCCGTCGGTGGTCGCCCGTTTCCGCTGCCAATAAACACGTTCCACCCTCTTACCCCTCTCTCTCTCTCTCTCTCTCTCTCTCTCTCATAGTTCCCTTTCGGCTTTTCCTCTTGTACAGAATTCTCTCTCTCTCTCTCTCCCTCTCCCTCTCCCTCTCTCTATCGTTCACCTACGCATTCGCATCAGTCCAACCCTCGAACGAATCGAGTCGAAAATAAACGCCTCTATTTGCCGATAGGGATGTGTTTATGACGCGGCTGTTTGCCGATGCTACATTATAAAGAAGCTGCGGAGAACGTGCGGCACGAGCCTCGAACGAACGGTGCGGGCGTTTCGAATCACCGGTGGCGTTTCAGGGCGTGGCAGGGCCGCGGGGTGTCTCTCATTCTCTCTCTCTCATTCTCTCATTCTCTCTCTCTCTCTCTCTCTCTCGCTCTCTCTCTCTCTCTCTCTCTCTCTCTTTTGCTCATGCTCTCCTAACTCCGTTGGGAATAAATTATCTCCTCGTGGTCTCGCCGTGAACGGCGCACCCTGCTTATTATTGCTTAATAGACGGCCAAACAAGCGGTTCACGCCCACCCTCCAATAACGGCCGACAAAGTGCTCCGAGTTCTTCTCTCACTCTCTCCCTCTCTCTTTCTCTCTCTCTCTCTCTCTCTCTCTCTCTCACTCTCTCTTTCGAACATCTACGAAAAGAGATAGAGAGAAAGGAAAGAAAAGTAAGAAACAAATAATAGAAATTCAATGGGTCGTTGGGGGGAGGGGTGAATTTACGTGTGTCCCTTTATAGCGCTATGTAGTTAAATCACTATGTAATATTTTCGGGATATAAATTGACGTATACGTTGATTGTTACAGATCGACGAAAAAATTCTAAAGTCAATATTCTACATGTTGACGTTCGTTGAGCACCTCTGCATTCCCTCTCTCTCTCTCTCTCTCTCTCTCTTTCTCTGTTCTTTCTATATCGACCGTCTTACTAGAGTCCTCCTTCCTCCTCTTCGACACCAAACCATTCTTCGCAAGCGTCACGGGCATCCACCGGACGACGTCTCGCTTTACACGGCTGTCGCGCGACGTTTTATCCTTTCGCGCGTTCCGTTCGTACCAATACTTTGTTGCCCTACCGTATATAGCCCATCCCTTACCATAATCTCGCGCAAGTATGGAGACACGTCCTCTCCTAACTTTGATCGAAAACCAAACGACGAATGTAATAATTTTGTTGTTGCAAAAAGTATTACGTATTAACTTCTTTTCCATTTTTAATTAATTTTCATTTCGGAAATTCGGAACGATTAAAAAGGTGGAAAAGGGAAAAGTGCATAGAGGATGCTCCTGCAAAGGGGAAAAAGAGACCATGATAGAAAGGAGAACAAAACGACAGAAGAACGAACGAACGAACGAACGAACGAAGAAGAACGAACGAAGACGAGGACGACGAGTGACTACCGCTCTTCTCCTCGGTTACTTTGATTCCTGCGATGTATCCAAGGCCGCCTCGAATCTGGACGCATAAACATGCCAGGATCGTGGAACGTCACTCCCCATAATAACAATAAGAATCTGTCGGTCCTCCTTCGGTATATCGCTACTTTGTATCGTCTCCTCTCGCTTCCGCGGGAGCGACAGCGCCGGAGATCCCACGTGATTACAGCCGCGGAAGCGTCTTCACAAATCACTCGCTCTCTCCGCGGACTTCGAGCGAGTCGAAGACAGAGAGAGCGAGCGAGCGAGAGAGAGAGAGAGAGAAAGAGAGAGAAAGAGAGAGAGAGAGAGAGAGAGAGAGAGAAAGAAAGAGAGCAAGAGAAGGAAAGAGAGGAAGAGGGGGAGAGAGGAGAAGGAGAACTGACTCACTCCCCCGATTCGGTTTCTTTCCTCGAGAGCCGTTTCGCCGCGTACCCCTGTCATACCCCCCACCCGTAACCCCCATCCCACCCCATTTCCCCTCTCCACCCTCGGCCACTTGCTCGAACTCGCGAGATCAGGGGCGGACGTATGTACGTCTCTTCTATCTAGCCCTTTTTCTTTCTTTTCTTACTTCTCCCTCCCTCTCTCTCTCTCTCTCTTTCTTTCTTTCTTTCTTCTTCTTCTTCTTCTTCTTCTATCTTTCTCTTTCTCTCTTACAAGGTGTGCGTTTCCGTTCGTACCACAACCCGCTCTGACCTCCTCGATAACTCGCACTTATCTCGGATCACGCTCAAATGATTTTTCCTTCGCTTCTCAAGCCTCTGCTAATGATCGTCTTCGGTATGTATGTATGTGTATGTGTACCTGTGTATGTACGTAGATACGTACCCATATGTTGTAGGTATACGTACATACCTATCTACCTACCTATCTACGTACTTATTTACTTACATACGTGAGTTCGATCAATTCGAGTTGATACTTTGTTCTATTTTGATCAATTTCAAAACGATGATCATCGCGTTTCACTCACATCGAATATCGTTATGTATATATGTATGTATGTATGTATGTATGTATGTATGTATGTATGTATGTAAGTATGTATGTATGTATGTATGTATGTATGTATGTATGTATGTATGTATGTATGTATGTATGTATGTATGTATGTATGTATTTATGTATTTATGTATGTATGTATGTATGTATTTATGTATGTATGTATGTATGTATGTATGTATGTGGTAGGACTGGATTTATTGATTGTCAAAAATGATTCCAGATGATGAAAACTTAGGAACTCGTAACACGCTTAAAAAATGCCAAGCTTTTAAGGATCAACAATCATACGTTACTATATATTTAATTTCGTTTTAAAAGGAAATTGAAAAGACATTCGATATCTGAGAAAGAATATATCACA
>OU426851.1:9187471-9189971 GCA_911387685.1 Dolichovespula media | reverse complement strand
GACCATAAACCCGGGGACACCTCTACCTCCCCCATCTCTCATTCTCCCTCTTCTTCTTCTTCTTCTTCTTCTTCTTCCTCTTCCTCTTATCCTCTTCCCTCTTCTTCTTCTTCTTCGTCTCCTTCTTCTTAACGGCTCGTCCGAACCTTTCGTCTTTGACGTTCGTTTCTACCAATTTGGGATTCGGTGAACGTAGAATATTCCAGGACCATTCGCAACTCCCTCTCACTCGCTCACACATTGATCCTCGCGTTCCATCGCGTACCCTACTCGCAGCACTCTTAATCCGGATACGATTTTATGATATCTCTCTTTTTTCCCCTTTTCTTTCTTTATTTCTTCTTTTCTTTTTCTTTATGACGAGATTGTCAACTCATTCTGACAAATAGTTTCATATATATATATATATATATATATATATATATATATATATATATATATATATACATATATACACACACACATATATATATATGTATGTATATATATATATATATACATATATACACACACACATATATATATATGTATGTATATATATATATATATACATATATACACACACACATATATATATATGTATGTATGTATATTATCATTGATAAAGATAAATTAGATTAAATAGTTTTTGGATTTCTTTCATCGAGAAGAAATTATTTTAATCGGGAACGGTAACGCTTACGTTCAGACTCATCGAGGAAGAGGAAGATCGCGCGAATCTAAATGAACGTGTTGCGCATGGTTTAAAAAAAAAAAGAAAAAGCAAAAACAAGAAGAAGAAAAAAGGGGAGAAAGAGAGAGAGAGAGAGAGAGAGAGAGAGAATGTGTTCGACGAACGTAGTAGATACGTGGCTTTTATCCGAGACTTCTCCGCGACCTAATTGAATGCAGCGCAATCTAAACGGCGTCAATTTGCCGACGCCCCACCCCTAAATGTCGTTAACACCCCACGTTCGGTAAAGTGCAAAAGAGAGCAAAAGAGAAAGAGAGAGAGAGAGAGATGTGCCGCCACCTGCTGCGGAGTATTTTCTGTGGTCTTTTAATACTACGATCACTGGGATTCCGGCTTGGTCGGCCTTTTGCCGCTGTTGCTTCCAAGTTCCGATAAGTAGGTAGATATTTAAAATCCTTTTTTATTCTCGATGTTAGTAAAGAGTATCAATCGATTTAAAACGATGGACGAACATTTAAATTTTTACTTATCGATCTCGTTCGAATTAGAGAAATTAACGTTCGAGTCGTCGTTATCATCCGACGAATATGTCGGATATATTGGGAACAAAGATGCCGAGAAAAAGTACCTATGTTTTTTTTTTTGTAAATAAGAAAACCGGCTATGAATAGATAGATAGATAGATAGAAAGAGAGAGAGAGAGAGATGGAGGGAACAGGTAGATAGATATGTATTGTTCGGTAGAAAGGGGTTTAGGTGGAACGAAAAAGAAATAATAATAAAAGAAAGGGATGGAAAAAAGAATAAACAAATAAATAAATAAAACAAAAGAAAAAGGTGCAACATCTTTAGGGGCTTTACAGTTCTAAACGCCGGCGCCTATCCAAGACAAACTTCGACGCGTTTTCCCTCGATTCTCCTACCTGCTTTGCGTACCTACAGAAGAATGAAAAGAAAAGAGAGAGAGAGAGAGAGAGGGATAGAAACACAAAGAGAAGGCATCTCTCTCGCAAAAATTACGAGCCGTGAAAGATAATAAACTTGTCTGGTCCGATGAGATAGAACCTAGGATCCTTTACGTTGCCTAATGTAAGTAAGTACCTACCTTGGAAAAGCCAGTTTTACGTCCATTACCACTACTACACGTGCGGATCTTCCATGCTCGTTGTGCACTCACCTCGTTCGCACCTGTACCTCTACCGTAATGCGTTAGACCAGACCGTCACGCTCGAAACGTTTCATACAATTTCCTATTTCTAACGGCGTTCATTCAATTTCACATTCCTCCTATTTACGTTCAATTATTAACCTCCATCGATATTCATAAAAATAATAACAATGATCATCGTCGTCGTCGTCGTCGTCGTCGTCGTCGTCGTCGTCGTCGTCGTCGTAGTTGTCATGTTGTTCAAGGTTATCTTCATTCATTAAATTCACCTAATTCGAATTAAGATTTACGATTATTCGAGCTCGTCATAGTCGAAAGTTTAATCAACCGTATTGAACGATTTTGAATCGATTTTCTGACTACCGAGATATAAAAGAAAAATAAAAGAGAAGAAAAATTTGTAAAAAGTTCTACAACTAAACTAAAACGTAATTCATTGGGAAAGAAACGTAAAGAGTAGTCCTAAGTTTCTAACGTCGCTTCTCGCGTTACGCCGATCTATACTCTTCCCTGCTCCCTTCCTCCCCCGCCCCTTCCGCAACCCCGGAAGCCCTGTCTTCGTTTACGCTGCCTTTACCACGTTCACCTCTTTTCCTTCGTCTTTCTTCATTTTCTCTCCCTCTATCTCTCACTTTCTCTCTCTCTCTCTCTCTCTCTCT
>OU426851.1:9169971-9182471 GCA_911387685.1 Dolichovespula media | reverse complement strand
GGAGAAAGCAGGCCCGACCGAGCCGTGCCCATCTCGAGGAGGATCTTATCCAGGGCCCTCTCCTGATCGATCCGGTTGGAAGCGTCGTTAACGTGAGCCGTAAGTGATTAATTATTATACCGTGAATTTGGTTTTTGTGAAAACAGTATTTATTACGTGTAGGTATGTACACCGAATTAACCCAGCCACAGTCTAGGTATCAGAGAAAGGTCCGCAAAAAAAAAAAAATATTGATATACCAACATATATCATATGTTTTTGTGCTATCCATCCATCCATCCATCCATTCATCCATCCATCCATCCATCCATCCATCCATCTATCCATCTATCTAATCAAACATTACGAAGATCGAATCAAGATGGACGTTGTTAACGATCGTGAAATCGTGTTTCCTCACCCACCTCCTCTTACTCCGTTCCTCCATTGCCCTCTACCCTCCCCCATCTCTCTCTCCCTCCCTTTACCCCTCCTCCCCGTCACCCCTTCGGATAAAATACTCGTCGATCGGCGAGACGAGAAAAATGAAGCATCTCAAAGAAAACGGCTACTACCGAGATGATCTCGTCGTCGATTACTACCGTGTACCTACCTACCTACCTACCTACCTACCTACCAACCTATCTACCTACCTAACTACCTTACTGCCTACCGGTTCCATACACTCGGAGAACAAGTCCGTGATTATCGTGATAGTAGCACGCGAGAGAGTCCTTAGAAAAACGATTTACTCGATTAACACCAAGATAAATAGGAGAGAATCGTCGTCGGGGAATCGTAATTCTCGCGGATGGATAAGGTAAAACAATGCGTTATTACATTATCGCGCGCTTTATTGAAAAGTAAATATTCCCATTTCCAAATAACGAAGTCGCTACGATACGTTCCGTAGCGTCGCGTAACTCGTCGTGAGAACGTAACGCTTGGTTTATATTCGAGAGGTGTGTAATAAAAAGAAAAATAGAAAAAAAAAAAGAATACAAAGATAAAGAAGAAATGAAAAATAAATAATAATAATAACAACCACAACAACAACATTATATAGTAATAATAATGATAACAACGACAGTAAGAACAATAATTGGAGAAAATGAGAAAAAAATAAATAAAAGGAGGAAAGAGAAACGTAGAAAAGATTATGAGGCAAAAATAAAGATAAGAAAAAGAAGAACGAAGGGGCCTCGGGTAAAATGCTTTCGTTTAAAACGGTAATGCGAGAACTCGATCGAGAACGCGGACTCACTTTCCGTCGGACCGCGTCCACTTCGTCGTCGTTACAAGGCAACGAACATGAAATACCTTTCCGATAATTTCTCTCTATCTCTCTCCCTCCCTCTCTCTCTCTCCCTCTCTCCCTCTCTCTCTCTCTCTCTCTCTCTCTCTCTGTCTCTCTCACGAAAGTTCCTTAGCGATTGGTTTTCATCGATAATAATCGAGAAGACGTCGTATCCTTTGAATTCGAGTTCTCGAACGTACATACGTACGTAGGTTGGTAGGTAGGTAGGTAGGTAGATAGATAGATAGATAGGTAGGTAGGTAGGTAGGTAGGTAGGTAGGTAGGTAGGTAGGTACGCAAGTACTTATAACCCTACGTACGTATTTAAGTAGATATTACTTGCGTACTTTTCGTTCGACGTCTAACATAGATTAAATTCTTCCTTCACGAGAAACTATCTCATGGCTAAGAGCAAGTGGAAATATGTACCTATGTAGGTATGTATCCCAAGTACCTACGATTCCGTTGTCGATGCTCGAGAGCGGTAAAATGTATCGGTTACGCGACGCTAAGTGAATTAACGTAAAAGCGATATATATATATATATATATATATATATATATATATATATATATATATATATGCGAGAGAGAGAGAGAGAGAGAGAGGAGGAAGACATAAAAAAGAACGAAAGAAAGGAAGTAAGGAAGGAAGAGAAGGAAGGAAGGAAGGAAGAAAAAAGATCAATAAACGAAGCGAGCCCCCCTCGAGCAAAGTTGCAAGTATAGTATAGCCCGTGTAGGTACACGCTCGAGACAGACTCCATTCATCCGTGAGTTCGCGCCTTTCGATATTCGAGAGGCGTCGCTAAGCCGTTTCGTTCCGGAAAATAGCCGACCTGTACGGTTTTTCTCGAACCTTTCGAAAGAGCTCGCGACATAACCTATTGGATTTAACTGTTCCGAATGTCGAAAATAATGATGGTAAAATGTGAGGTCGCGCGCGCGCGCGCGTACGCGCACGAACACACGCGCGCGCGATAGCTAGACCAACCACCCGCCGTCTATCCCGGCTGCTAGATGGTCCGAAACCTTACCTTTACCTTTTCCTTTTGCATCCAGCAAATAAGCTTCGTTCGTAGAATTAAAATGAAACGTATCGTGTGAAGATTAACACTTACGTTGTATATACATACAACATACGTACATACGTACGTATAATTCTTTATGGATATAATTATAATAAATATTCTTTAATATTCTACATATAGAGATTATTTGAGTGTTCGTCTAAATTCACAGATAAAATCTCGTTACACTGTAATATCGTTCTCATACTTTTCGCCGAACGCTCCACCTGTCACATAAAAGCCTTTAATCTTGAAAGGAAATAGCACTTCTCACTGGAAAACTTGTAGAGACTCTAAACTCTAAAATAAATAGGTACTCTCTCTCTTTCTTTCTCTCTCTCTCTCTCTCTCTCTCTTTCTATATATATATATATATATATATATATATATATATATATATATATATATATATATATGGAATATGAGTTAAGCGGAACACTTCGTTGGTGGCTCACCTATATAGGTACGTAACGATAAGAAATATTTCCAGCTGGCTAGCGTGCGATACGGATTTGCATAAAATCGAAAGGAAAAGCATTTTTACACGAGCGTGTACGCAAGTTACCTTAATACGTCACGCGAGCGATCACTACCGTGTGTAACGTCGCGGCTAACTACTAATGCGCAACAAGTACTTAGTTTTCATTATTTTCACATTTTCCATACTACCATACATTCTTCCGTATGTTCCTTCTTTATATGTCTGTATTTATATGTATATATATCAGACATATAGATACTTACGTTATACTTATGCGTAACCTATTTGAACACAAAGCGAGAAAGTAGTCGTTCGATCTTTCTATTTTTTTATCTTTCTTCTTCTCTCTCTCTCTCATTTTCTCTCTATCTCTCTCTCTCTCTCTCTATCTATCTATCTATCTATCTCACTGGTACTTTTCATTTTCCCTCTCACCGTCACTTTCACTTCCCCTCTTTCCCTTTCGTTCCATCCCTTTCCTACTATTCCTTCCCTTCTATAACCCACCTCTCCCCCTTCCTGCTCCCCTTTCTTCTCCTCCTCTTCCTATCCACCGTTATGTCCACCCTTCCCAAGAGAAGTTTAACCATTTCGAAAACAATGTAAAGCGGTTTGTAGTCTCGCTTAAAAGAGAAAGAGAGAGAGAGAGAGAGACAGACAGACAGACAGACAGACAGAGACAGAGAGAGGAGGACGTGCGAAAGAGATAGATAGATAGAAAAGGAGAAAGAGAGAGAGAGAGAGAGAGAAAAAGAGAGAATGATGAACGGCTTTTCTCTCTTCTTTGCCACGCTGAGTCAGAAAGAAAATCGAAAATGCTCGTAAATAAAACGTGAACGTTTTTTAGCCGAACGATAAGCGATGATAGGTACAAAGTTTCAATAAATATTTGCGACATATAGAGTCGATATCGGTTTGCTTCTAGGAAAGGAAGACGAATAAATATATACATATCTATATATGTATATATATTTACGTACGTACATACGTACGTACATACGTTCGTATGTATGTACTTAATTCATTTAGAATCGCGAGGAACGAACAAAATAGTTAGATATACGGTAGGTATACGGAACAATAGAAGGCGGCAAATTCAAATTAAAATTGGCAGTTCTACGTTACACACTTAGAGAGATAGAGATAGAGATAGAGATAGATAGAGAAAGAGAAAGAGAGAGAGAGAGAGAGAGAAAGAGAAAAAAAGGATAGAATCAGCTAACTTCAGATAACTCGTACGATAGTGTCGATTTGTAATTTACACGTCATCCTCGACGTAACGAAGAGGAGCTAGAAGAGATAATATTGTTTTACTTGTCGTCATCGTCATCGTCATCGTCATCGTCATCGTTGTATCGTCGGATTCGTAGTCGCAGTCGCAGCTTGGTCGTGATCGTGTTCGTACAATGTGCAAGTAATAGGTACCTACCGGCAAAGAAAATACGACAAAAGAGAGGTGGACGTAGACGACGACAAAACTACCACTCTTAACCGTGCAATCTAATATCGGCTTCGCACCAACTTCATATTAATAGATCCTAATAATACGGATCTCCGGCGTCGCTTGCAAACCGACGATTTCGCGCTGTTCAAATTCGTGCGAGTAATGTTTCTATTTCATATAGAAAATTTTAACTCTCGATTATGAGACACGGTGAGAGAGAAAGAGAATATAGATAGATAGAGAGATAGATAGATAGATAGAGAGAGAGAGAGAGAGAGAGAGAGAGAGAGAGAGAGTATGAGAGAAAGAGAGAATCTGCTGAAATATACTGCTTCGTCGACGCAACGAGATAGCCTCGGTGATTTAGATATTTTCGGCTTTCTTCTCCTCTACTTGCCGCACCCGAAGATGTCGAGTTTAACGCTTTTAGTGGACTCCTTCGTCTTCTATCTCCCTTTCTCTCTCTCTCTCTCTCTCTCTCTCTCTCTCTCTCTCTCTTTCATTCTATCTCTTCTCTCGTTCACTCGCTCGCACGCTTTCACGTATCGGTCCTACTCTTTACGTTTTCCATTCACAGAGTTTCTCGCCCGCTCGCCAAAAGGATTGAAACGGGTCTCATGCGAAACCGCTTCGACGATCGGATTCGTTCCTTCTTTCATCATTTTTCGAATACTATTTCATCTTCCGCGCGATGATCCTTGAAGGACGATGATAATTTAGCACAAGGTAATGAATTCGATTGAGACAGTACGTGAGAATTAATAAACATCGTCTTCTTCAACAAATTTTTCCCACTTCTCTTTTCCTCTCTCTCTCTCTCTCTCTCTCTCTCTATCTATCTCTATCTCTCTCTTTCTCTCTCTATCTCTATCTATCTATCTATTTATCTATGTATCTCTATCTCTATTTCTATTTCTTTCTCTATTTACTAACTTCAACGAATCAAAATAAAATAATAATAACCTTTTTTTATACGCCGTGTAATAAAAAATCTACCGTTGTTTCAACTCGAAACAACGTGTCGTTAGAATAACGTACCCAAAATCCAACTAATAAACAGAGACACATGACACTCCGTTACGGATCGTAATTTCTTAATTTCACTAATTCATATTTCGTGTCGTCCTCTATAAACCGCATAGATAAATCTACTAGGCACGATCGTACTAAAGATAATGCGAGACCGTCATTTCTACGACGAATATCTCTCTCTCCCTCTCTCTCCCTCTCTCTCTCTCTCTCTCTCTCTCTCTCTGTCCTGTTCGTATTCGTACCTTTAATTATACCAACCATATTTACAACTCTCTCTCTCTCTCTCTCTCTCTCTCTCCCTCTCTCCCTCCCTATCTATTTCTCTATGTCCTTTCTCATTTCTTTATTTTTATTATTTTTTTTTTTATTCCTTTCTTTCCTTTTTTTAATTTCCATCGAAACGAAACACGGTTCTACAACGGAACAGACACCACACGCTCGCATTAGAACGTCGCCATCTCAAAGACCATTAAATTTGCGACGAATTAAGAACAACCGACGAGCTACGGGCGAATACGTCCCGACTATGAATTGACCTCGCTCCAACAATATACAAAATTATAAATACCTTCGACGCTCATATAAGCGGTTGCTGCCTTGAGCACACAACGTATCTCTCTCTCTCTCTCTCTCTCTCTCTCTCTCTCTCTCTCTCTCTCTCTTTCAACCGATGTTACTACAAACAACGGTATTCTTCGGCGATGTACGGCGCCGCGACTTGTTATCGTTGTCATCGAGCCGGGCACGTTACTTCGAAAAATAAGTGGTACCAGTTTACGCGCGTGTAAAAAATGTATTTCATATACATAAGTACTTATCTACATTACGTATTAGATGAAATGAAAATAAGCGATCCATTATCGATAAATTTCTCGAACAATCGTCGAAAGATCGATTATTACAGGCCGTAAAATTACGTTAACTTTTATCTCGTTATAATTACGAACTTTAATAATTCTATAGTATAATTGGATTATATACGAGCTAATAAGATCGATAATGTTAATCGACGTTGTTATACGGTATCCTAATCATACGAAATCGCAGAAAAATTGTATATATTTAATTGTAATAGTTTTGCGTGTGATTTACGGTAATACGTTTACAAGGATGTGAGAACAATAGCGGTAAGAAAAAAAGAAATAAGAAGAAAATGTTGATACAATATAATCAATAATATCGAATCTCATACTTGAACGTGTGTAACGAGAAATCGTTTCTTTCTTTTTTTCTTTTCCTTTTCGCCATATTTAATACCGTAGACATTATTTTTTTTTAATCGCATACACACACACACACACACACACACACACACACACATATATATATAATTCGTAGGATTTTTCTTTAATCAAACTTCGTCCTCGTTCAGAAAACTTGTTTAGCTTCTAATCTTATACCCGTTTTTCCAAATACAATAGTACCTTATCATCCAATACTGGTAAATTTCATTTATCAGCCCTGCGATAAGATACTTTCAAACTTTGAAGAATAACTTTCCTATTTTTAATCCCAAAACTTGTTTGCAGTTATTCGTAATGGGATTTTCTTCTTTATCAACGTTGCATACTCGGTTGCATATAAATGCATATAAATGTCGAATACTTTCTCCGTACTAATTAACAATTGGGGGAGGGGGGAAAGGGACGGACGAGAGAGGGAGAAGGAGGAGGAAAAGGATTATCGTTAAATTGTCAAAATTTCATTTGGCGAAAGAAATAGGGAAAGAAATGTCGAAGAAACGTCTGTCGTCTCTCTGTTGCACAAATGTCGGTGGAAAAGAAAAAAAAAGAAAAGAAAAGAAAAAAGAAAAGAGAAGAGAAGAAAAGAAAAGAAAACAAAAGAAGAGAAAAGAAAAGAGAAGAGAAGAGAAGAGAAGAAAAGCAAAGAAAAGAAGAGAAAAGGAAAGAAAAAAAGGAGAGAGAGAGAGAGAGAGAGAAAGAGAAAGACATAGATGCTGACTTACCGGTTTTTTGCCCTTTTGTCACACTCGAGAGTGAATATTTTTGGTGAGCAACGTGCGAATGCGGGAAAACGCGTGGGCGTATGCGACCGTTCGTCTGCCAACCCCAAACTATTAGCCTCTATCTTTGTGTGACGCGTTCGCGCGTGCTTCCCACGAAGGCGCATCGCACGCGTGCGGATTCTACTCTTCTCCTTCTTCTTTTCCTCTTCTCACTTCCCTCCTCGATCTTTCGCTCGCAATGATCGCGTTCAGAAGAAGAAGAAGAAGAATAAGAAGAAGAGGAAGATGAAGAAGAAGAAAATGAGAAGGAAACGTTTGTCTTACGATAAAAAAGGTAAAAATGACTCCTATAGGATTTGGAAAAATTGATGAGTGAAAATCATCGATTATCCTTTCCTTTCTTTTCAAAAAAAAAGAGATAAAAAAGAAAGATGGAAAACAAAATTAAATAAAATGACGCGTTAATTTTATTTCATTTCTTTTCTTTTTTTTTTTTTTCGTCTGTTCGTATTTACAGACGAAAATATACTATCTCGCAATGAGACCATTCGGAATTTCTTAGAATGATAATTTACTTTTACCATTCATTATTAAAATCATTTAGATATGTTACGATGAAGACCTCTACTTCGGAGTAAACGGCGTTTATATCGTAATATCGTTTCTCGTACGTATTTTTAGCTTCCTTTTCACAGAAGCAAGTCTTAGGCGTATATATATATATATATATATATATATATATATATATATATATATATATATATGAAAAATAAATAATAATGTGACGTTCACGATAATGAGACCTTCAAGTTAATTTTTCAAGTATTATATAATATAATATAATATATATATATATATATATATTATAGCAATATAAGTACATACTTATAATATTGCACGATCGCAATGCATCGAACGAAAACAATTTTCAATCGTAGGTCATAAACAATGTATGTAGGATTGCCGTTACGTAAGAACAATGAAAGAGCTATGATTACATAACGTGTTATCGTAATGTGTGCCATCGATTAATGTGTTACGTTCAATATGCATATTCGATTTTGTATTACTCGTGAGTAATACGAAAGGTAAAATGTATTCAACGGTCAATCGAATGCACGAATGATTTCAAAACGCTATACTTTTCGAAATCAAAACTCGCATACATTCGTTTCCTCTTGTAGAATAAATAATTACGTTGGGTTCTTACAAAATGACATCGTGATGTTTTAAGTATGACGTTTACACATGGATATTTAAAAGCGTGGAAAGTGTGTTGTAGCTAGGATTTTTCTTTTTTTTTTTTTTTTCTCTTTAAACGCAACAATTCGCCTCAAATACGCGACATAACAATAAACGAAGAAGCTATTCTTTTACGTGTTACATTATAGAATGTAACAGAGAACTTGGAAGTCAGCGTGCGAACTATGCGAACGGTGGAATGCGTCTTCGCGTTGTACGTTGACTCTTTCAAACGCCCTTACTCGCGTTTTCTAGTATGATCCACGTGTCGTTCGTATAAATCGTTCGAAGCAAAGAGGTGTCGAAGAAACGGGAAGAAGCAAGAAGGAAAAAAAAATTAAACGATAAAAAAATAAAAAAAAGAAAAGAAACACTTAATACTTTATTACTAATTATAAGTTTCGCAAGCGTAAATATAAATTGTGTTTAAGTGACGTTACTCGTCTATATCGTCGAAATCCATTATGTCAAGTATTTTTAATATTACGACAGTATTATTAATCTTATATATATTTATATATATATATATATATATATATATATATATATACATATATATTTATATGTACGTAATTTTTTTTTTTTATTATCGCTCGCAATTTCTATTAACGAAAAGAAAAATACGATGTTAAAGCATTCGATGAGTCTACATTTACGAGGAACGTGTTAAAGAATTACGATTACGACGTGGTAGTCACCTGAACGAAAGATCTCCGTTCGGATCTCACGAGTTTTAGCTCGTGACGTATCGAGACAGAGAGAGAGAGAGAGAGAGAGAGAGAGAGAGAGAGAGAGAGAGAGAGAAACAAACAGACAGAGAGAGAGAAAGAGAGAGGGAGAGGGAGAGAGAGAGAGAGAGAGAGAGAGAAACAGACAGACAGAAAGAGAGAAAGAGTGATCTCGGTAACCAGGAGCAAGAGCGAGCGTGCGAGCCAACGTAGGATTTACGAAGCGGTCGGTGCTCTTTGACGCCGACGTGGAATCGTCGCCTGGCATCGTATCGACGTCGAGACTCGAACAAAAAGGGCTCTGAATATGACCCGTCATAGTAGATCGCATTAAGCCGCCTTCGCGGCTCGCCTCTCGATAATTGGCGACCTTCGCCTCTTCCGCGAAGGAATGCTCACCAGGTTTTGCGCGAAGGACGTCGCAGGAAGAGGACAAGCTTGCTATCTCTCTCTCTCTCTCTCTCTCTCTCTCTCTCTCTCTCTCTCTCTCCCTCTCTCTCTCTCTCTCTCTCTCTCTCTCTCTCTCTCTCTCTCTCTATATATATATATATATATATATATATATATATGATACATACGAGCATACGTAAAGGGCCCTGAAGGTGCATCGCGATTCTCTTTTTTCTTCTTTTTCTTTTTTTTCTTTTTTTCCTTCTTCCTCCTCCTCCTCCTCCTCGTCACCGTCATCGTCCTCCTTCTCTCTCTTACCTCCTCTTATCCCTCTCTACTTCTTCGAGTAGACATAACGACGACAGAAACGTCCCGATCCGACTCGAGATAAAAAAATAATAATATCGAGATTTTTAATTATTTTCACGCCGAGTTAATCTCAAGAATGTTATTATTCGTAAATTGAAAATAAAACGTTATATCTGTTATGCCGGATAGTTCGATAGAACACGATTGTTCCCGGTTGTACGTATACGATTCGAGATTCGATTTACTTAAAATCGATTCAGCTACTTCGATCGATCAGCCAGGTCACAGAAAAACTTGGTCTCGATTCGATTTGATAGAAACAATAATAATGATAATAATAATAATAATAATAATAATAATGATGATGATGATGATGATGATGATGATGATGATGATGATGATGATGATGATGATGATGATGATAATGATAATAATAAAATAATAATAAATAATAAAATCGAGAGATAATTAATTTTGCGCCAAGTGAATCTTGAGATTGTTATTTTTTTGTCAGTTAAATGTAATCGTGATATCGTTATATTGATATACGCGAGAGAATAAAACGATTGACAAATTACATATATCTATGTGTATGATTCAAGGTTCGATTCATTTAAATTCGATTTAATCATTTTTCATTCGATTGATCAGCTAAGTCATAGAAAAACTTGTCCTCTCTCTCTCTCTCTCTCTCTCTCTCTCTCTCTCTCTCTCTTTCTCTTTTGAGATTCATCGTCAGGTTGATGAACTTTACTAAAGAACGTAGGTGTCTTTGCAACGTTGTTTATGACATTAAAGTCGTTTCGCACGATCTCGTGAAAGTCTTTAATGATGATGCTCAACGCATACTCTCTCATTAATGTACCATATAATACTTATTAAATATATACGTTAATTGGTCATATTTATAAACGATATTACGAAACTACAGAGAAAAAAAAATCCAATCGAACGAGTAATACGATCGGTAATATTATATTAACGAAACATACTTAAAACACGTTTTGTGAGGAAGTATTACGAGAGGGTGTTCAAAAGTCTCGTATATACAGTTTGCGTATATAGAATATAAAGATCGACACGAAATCAACACCCTCTCGTTCGTTTTCGATGGCTCGTGCGAAGTCAGCCTGAAAAGAGAGAAAACTTTTTTAAAAGAGAAAACGACAAAGCAATTCAGAGACTACGTTCCTTTTCCTTTGACATATATCCTCCTATCGGAAAAGCGATTTTTTTTCTTTTTGTTCGCGTTTACGATGAACCGAATATTTGAAAAAATGTGAAATATTCGAATAAAACGACGGCGTTTAAAGTAACATCGAGTTAACGGCGTATAATAAATAAATAAACAAATAAATAAATTAATAAATTAATTAATTAATTAGCTCCGTAAAAAAAAAGAACAAATAAAGCACAAATCTTCAAAAGAATTTCAAATGATATTCGAAGTATTGTAACTCTGTCTCTTCCTCGACGTTTTTTCTTTCTTTTTTTTCTTTCTTTTCTCTTTCCTCTTTTTTCTTCTTCTTTTTTCATTTCATTCTCCTTATCCCTATCTTGATATCGTAATAGAACGATCTTCTCGCTTTGAAAAGAAGACAGGCGAAACACACTCGGGGGGGAGGATAGAATGACGTTCCCTCTCGTTTAAACGACCCAACGATATTTATAAACGCGCGAAATCGACGTTGCAAGGGGAGTGGTGTTCGTCAGGCGCGTATGCTGCCGAATTAGAGTGCAGTAATATTAGAGAGATGTGAAATAAAAATTGTGAGATGGCGACACTCATCGTGGGAGCGACATCGTCCTCGTAAGAAGCCATTTCGTAAAATATCGAACTGGCTATTCGGCCGTATTGCTAACGCACGGCGTTCAACCGTTCGAGATAAAGTCGACGGTAAATATTCATAAAGCTTTGGATATATTGCGTTCGGCTTATTTCTGATTGCCCGCTATTTTTAGCGAATGCGAATAACTGGATGTAAGATCAATGATAACGCACGCTTACCGGTCGCGTTACGACGAGCTAATGCCCGCTTTCGCGATATAATATAATATAATATATATATATATATATATATATATATATATATATATATATATATATATATGTATATGTATATGATACACCGTGCTCCGAGGCCCTCGGTGGTGATGATTGTTTCTTTCTAACGTAAAAATTAATATAACGAGCCGAGTGACGCGAGCTCGACGTAAATAGACATATACCGATCGTTATTTTCTAACGTAAATATATTCTTAAGTAACCGGAAAAAGAAAATGGATAAATGAAAATATAATAATAATAATAATTATTGTTATTATAATAACTAAAAACAAAAAGAAACGAACAAACAGGATAATCCCGCTCTAAACTCGGTATCCAATAATCTTTCCTTAACGGTGCGTATACGGCACCGACGAGAGATGTTACTCGATTGAACGTGTGTCTGGATCTGACCTATAGATTTATACTCTCGATGGAATCCACGATCGAAACGTGGATGCACATTGGCAGATGCACACCAGGAACGATCGAAAACTAGAAGCAAAAGCAGAAGCG
>OU426851.1:9139971-9154971 GCA_911387685.1 Dolichovespula media | reverse complement strand
GTGTAAGAAATTCATTTTATACTCCCCCTTTTTTATCTTCTTCTTTTCCTTTTTCTTCTCCTCTCTCTTCTTTTTTCTTTCCTTTCTACTCTTTTTTTCTAATCCTCGTTCCGTCCGAATTTTTCAGAGAGAGAGAGAGAGAGAGAGAGAGAGAGAGCAAAACGACGACGAGCCAGTGCTATCGGCGTCGGTGGAATTAGATTTACAGCCGCGTAAAGATCGGCCGAAACGAGCGTGCTCGCCAGACTCTCTCTCTCTTTCTCTCTCTCTCTCTCTCTCTCTCTCTCTCTCTCTCATTCTCTTTTTCTCTTTTTCACATGCGTACTACATACGTACACGCGCTCACGGATTATACGTGCCGGACATATGCTCTCGCGTGCGTGCCACGAGAGAACGATGAAAATACACGAGACATGAAAGATACGCGTTCGTTTCTATCTCTTCTTTCTATGTCCTTTCGACGTGTGCAAGTAAATACAAGAGAGACAGAAAGAAACAGGGAGATAGAGAGATAGAGAGAGAGAGAGAGTGAGAGAGAGAGAGAGAGAGAGAGAGAGAGACAAAGCTTTTTATTAAGTTCGAGTAATTAGTAACGATTCGTCCTTTCGTGCTTTAGAATTTGCCGTTGCAAGTGTCACGGAGTTACTGATCGACGAGGTCCTCTTCTTTAACCTCACGAGGATCTTCCGACGCCGTCTAATACATCTTTACCTATGTATATGTAAAAGAAAGAAAGGATAGATAGAGAAAGAGAGAGAGAGAGAGAGAGAGAGAAAGAGAGACTGTTGGAGAATGGATCCCGTGCAACGCGTTCGAATACATCGCATCGAAAATCCCGTTGCATAACCGAGATTCGTTGAAAGATTTATTAACCTAATGCAAAGGTAATGACGATAATTTATGTATGAGCTAGCAATACATTGAAATTTTGTGAAAGTATTTAACGAAAATTGATTGGCGTGGGAGACACATTCACGGTTGATTGGCAGAAAGTTTAAATTAATTTATTCGGCTACGTATAACGATTTCTAAGATTAGAAAATACGATCCTATCGTATCCTATTAAAACTTTATCGAATTAATCAGGAAGATCTTCTTGATTATTTCATTATGAACTTAGGCCAGTAGATCGATCCCAATTTGTTCGTTAACTATCGATCATCGCGCAAACTGATTCTTGTCGATCGTTTGATGATCGAAATCCATATCGAAAAAGTCGTTTGCTTCGAACTATAAAAAAGGATTGAAAAAAAAAGAATTAAAAAAAGAAAGAATAAAATCGAAATAAAATAAAATACGACGGAGAGAAACGTTTCACGGGCATGGAAAATCGTGGTGGCTGGGATGGAACGGGGGATGGGGAAGGGGGAGCTTGACAAGGCGTTTTGACTGACCTTTCGTTGATTCGCATAACTCGTTGTTTCGAACGGAATTAACAAATATTGTACCATTCTCTTCGTGATAAAAAGATAAAATAAATGGGAACGAGATGAAATGGAATGATACAAAATGAAATAATATAAAATAAAATGAAATGAAATAAAATAAAGTATTACGGAGAGAAACGTTGAACGTGTAGATGGAAAATCGAAGGAGGGAAAAATTTGACAACGCGTAGGTATTGACCTTTCGTTGATTCGCATAACTCGTTATTTCGAACAGCTGACCACGCTCGATTCGATAACCTTTACGATCCAACCGAAAATCTCGTCGATATCCCTCGTGAGACTTCTTGTGAATCGGCTCTCTCTCTCTCTCTCTCTCTCTCTCCCTTTCTTTCAAACAATGACGTCGATACCCTTTTTCTTTCTACGTGTCCCCGCTGCAAGGGTGAGCCTAGATGGACATACAATAAACATATCTTACAGGCAATACCATTTTGTACGCGACCCTCACACTCAACGCGAAACACGAAAGCCGTTTCTCTCGCAAGGATGAGCACGATTTCGAAGGCGCGTTATGTTTTTCCCAGAGCGACACATCAACGTACTATCAAAGTGAGACATTCTAAGAGACACACATCACGACGACGACGTTAGACAAAAATAAACTCAGATTGTTTCTACGTCATGTCGATGTAATTTCTATTATTTAGATCGCATGCACATTGTTACGACGATACACGAAAATTCTTGTGTCAATCTTTTATAGAATATTCTTCCTCGGAAAGAAAAACAAAAATAATCTTACCAGCCTGTAATAATATATTCTTACAATTTTATATTAGAATTACATGTAAATAAATTGTTGTATACTATTTTATTTCAGATTCTCTAAGTGATATCCGTGTAATATAGTTTATCTCTTTACGTTGACAAAAATCACTATTTACACACACACACACACACACGTATATATATATATATATGTATGTATAAATTCTAAATACAAATAAATTTCTATGTACCATAAGCATGTTACTATATAATATCCAAGATTCGTTCGATAGGACTTCGGCGGAACTTGTTATAGAGGACCGATCTCATTCCCCATGGGAAGCATCAAGAATTGTATGGAAGGAAGAAAGAGAGAAAAAGGAAAGAAAGAAAGAGAGAGAGAGAGAGAGAGAGAGAAGCTCCCGATCGAAGCAGTCTTGTTCGCGGGACGAACACGTGTAAGAAAAATAGACCGAGCTGCTGAGTGAAACGCGTACAGGGCGGACGTTCTTTTATTTACATCCACGATACGATGGTCTCTTAAGATGTTTACCTCCCCTCCCGAACTCGTCCCGCCCTACGAGACAGAACCACGGCTACAGATGTTGTTCATTAACGCTAACGACACGATGTTACGGTAATGCGAAATCGATTCGACGGAATTCCACCGTCTGGTTCTTCTTGCGATTTCTTCTTCTGTATATACATCGTCCTTTACTAATACATATACATATATATTATATATTATTATATATATATATATATATATCCATTCCAACATACATTAGCGCATCGGACTACCGTGCATCCATGCATCCATGTATATACACGTCGTACACACAGATATACGGATGATGGATACATAATATATATATATATATATATATATATATATATATATATATATATATATCGGAATAATTTGCATATATAATCTTTAATATATATAAAAAAGATTTAGGATACACAATTCCTTGTATATATATTAATTAACCATTTCTAAGATCGACGAGAAGTTACTATCTTAACGAAGAACATTTAGAAGGATAAATAGAAGATGGAAAGGAGAACGCCAATTAACGAGGAGACGCGAAAGAGAGGAAGAAAGACGTGGAAGAGAAATAAAACGAAAGGGGAGAAACGAAAAAGGAGGAGGAAGAAGAAGAAGAAGAAGAAGAAGAAGAGAAGTAGAACGACGAAGACGAAAACGAAAACGAAGACGAAGAAGAATAAGGGTACGGAGGAGGCGAGACGTCGAGAAGGATTTATTAAAAAGTAGGCGCGAATTCTCGAGTAGTAAGGGATGACGAAGTGGTCATGGAAGGAAGGAAGATCGAGGAACGAGCGTGCCGCCGGTGAACAAAGTTCTGACGGAAGAATTCGAAAGTTGGGCGGGCGTATATAGAGCGTGGGTATACGGTGGCAGTGAGAGCGTATACGAGCGCGTGTAGTAGCGGAGCATAGAGAGTCAGTTCGGGAGTCACTTTCTCGGTCGCTATTTTCGTTTCGGCGGTTTTCGAGACGCAAAAGTGAAAATAAAACGAAAAAAAAAAAAAAAGAAAAGAAAAGACGAGAAGAAAGAAAGAAAAAAAAACAAAGAAAAGGAAAAAAAGGAACCCGCGAGGAGTTTCTTCGTGTGTGCCGCCGCCCCGTCCCCCCTCCCGCTTGATCTACGCCCGTAGTGAAGGAGCGAGAGCGTTGCAGCTTCCTGATTTATCGACCGACCTCCACCCCCCTCCCTCCCTCCCTCCCTCCTCATCTCTGCCCCTCATCAACCCTCCCTCCCTCCCATCCTTCTACTCCTCCTTCTCCTCGTGGCTTCTTCCTTCTTCCTTTCCCCCCCTATCCCTCTACCACACATTACCGTACGCGTTCTCCGACCTAGCAGTGACATCGAAGGCATCACTATTGTGCGCTCGGCTATCCGTCTGAAATGCATTTTTATAAATAGAATCCGCCGCAGATATCTCCCTGGTTCTCTGACAATTCGGCTCTCGAGCTAACCTTCTCTTTCTCTTTTTCTTTTTCTCTTTCCTCTCTCTCTCTCTCTCTCGCTCTCTCTTTCTCTCTCTCTCTCTCTCTCTCTCTCTCTCTCTCTCTCTCTCTCTCTCTCTCGCTCTATCTATCTATCTATCTTTCTCTCTTTCTGGCCTTCTCTCTCTTACCGTCTCTTTCGCTCTTACTTCTATCAGCCACGCACGTCTTCTGTCCCTTCTCCCTTACCGACGAAAAAAGCCACCGTGGCGCGTGCTCAGCCATCGACTTAAAGCCGGATGGCACGGTATTCCCTCGTCCCACTCGATTTTCTATCGTTCTCTTTCTCTCTCTCTCTCTCTCTCTCTCTCTCTCTTTTCTTTTTGTTTATTTATTTCTCTTTTTTCTTGCTCCCCATCCCTCTCATCACTATCCGTCCCCTCGCCCGCCCCCGTTATTCTATCTTCGTTCGTTCGGCGATCGAACTAGTGATCCTTCAAATTTATGATGCAACCTTGCCTAGTAACTAACTATTATGTTACGTATGTAAATAAGTAAGTAAGTAAGTAAGTAAGTAAGTACGTTTTGCGTTCGTTTCTATGTCCTTCGGTATTACCGGATATATACGTCAACGGCTATTAAATAAACTATCCGCGATTTGCCATGATTATATGTCAGAGAATTTCGTGATTTATAGTATCCGCGTGTAGATGTTTTAAATTCTTAAAGAAATCCCATGTCGGTTCCTACGAATTTTGTTACGTGTCTGCTACAAAATTTCTTTTTTTTTTTTTTTTGTTTTTTTCGGACTTCTCCCGAAACGCACACGTTTGTAATTTATTTTCAAGGAAACGTGTAGTATTTTTTTCGTTTTGTTACTGATCATTTATCATGTTCTTTTGTTTCTCGAATATTTTTTCTTTTCTCTTTTTTTTTTTTTTTTTGATTCCGTCGAAGACAAAATTTGCAATTTCAATGCATTTCGATATTTAAAATCCTTCGTAGTTTGTAATCATCTGCGATAAGACACTTCGTTTGATTGATAATACAAATCAGTAGAGTACGGTCTATGTATTCTTGAAAAATATGTATTATAAATAATACTTAAATATAATGAAAAAAATAATCCTTCGATGGATCTTTTATGAACGTATATCGAATAAAACGTAAACGTTTAGAAAAATGTGTGATTCCCGTCGCTTTGTAATCAAAGCGATATCGTTTTGATTGCTCTTCCGTGAATTATCAATCGCCTGGAGGGTTCTAAAGTATCCGCGCGAGTCGAGACGGTTGGGAAAAGCGATATCACGTTCGAGCGCGTAATATCTTCTCGCCCGAAGGTGAAAAACGGAAGGGTACGAGGGGGAGAAAAGAAGACGAGAGAGTGTTTGCGGAGTAACGCGAAACCTCAACGACGGCCATCCGTTTGCCGCGACCCCCTCAGATTTTTCAAACCCTTATTGATATAATGTAATATTAATGCTCGAAATGCTAGTCCCGGCACGCTTACGGTTTGTCAATATTGAAAGATATCTTCGATACCCTAGAGTGCCTTTCGAAAAAAAGAAAAAAAAAATATATATATATATATATATATATATATATATATATATATGTACGTATGTGTGTGTGCATATATGTATAATATCTTTATATACAAGGTATATATACATGGATATAGAGTGCATATACAACTTCCCGTCTGTCTGAGAAAACAGCTTTTTTCACACCAAAGAGATTTCACTTGCGAATAATATTCCTTTTTATTTATTTTATTTTGTTTTTTTTTTTTTTTTGTCGATACTGCGTTCGAACTAATTTCCACGAACGTCTCTTATCTATTATTATTTTCTTTACGACGTTGTATCAGACACGACGCAATAATGCAAAAATAGTGAAAGGTATACTTATTAATTTTTCAACGTTTCGTCACTCGTAGTAAGCGGATAAAGGGAGAACGAAAAAAAAAGAAAAAGAAACGGAAAGAAATCTTTCCTTTTTCCATTGACTCTCGAAGACGTCGCTTTAAGGAAAAGAAAATACTTTTAAAAGTAACTTGATCGCCGTTTCCTGCTACTACACGTTACATTGAGAAAAGAAAAACGAACACAAGTTTCGTAGCTCTATTACCGCGGCAAAAGTTGGATCGTTCGTTCGTTCGTTCATTCGGCCGGTCGAATTTCGCAAAGTACAGGGGCGTGTACGGGGGATGGTAGTGGCAGCTTGGGACCCTAACCGTGCTGGAAAGATTGTTAAGTTCCTTATGCAAAAGCAGATCGTCCTCGCCCCCGTTCGAGTTAATGGCCTGGAAAATTATTATGATGAAATCTGCCGTCCCAGCCCTCTCGTGTAACCGAACCCGAGTTAACTCGAACCCTGTACACGGTCCAAGGGGTTGTTTTCGATCGGGAAGCTTCTTCGTCGAACTCTCTCGCGGTGCATTCTTCGAAAGCCTTCTGAGCGCGAAATTCCAGCTACCCCCTCCCCCTTGGAATTTTCGTCGAAAGAAAAATTTTCTGACATTATCTCGTATCGTTGATCATCATATTTATCATCGTATAACATTGAAATAAAACCCGAAAGAAATATTAATCCCCACCCCCTCCGATCATATCCAATTAATTTTCTAATCCTACCGATAGATCGATTCGTATATGTTCATCATTATAAGTTAGAAATTACTTGAGATAATAAAATATGTATATATTTACGAATTGACCCATCATACACATAAGCTGTGATTGTTAAAGCTTATAAGCTATAGTTATATCGTATCTATACGATTGATTCGTACGAGTGTAACTTTTCATTCCAATAAACTCTTTAATTATGAAACTCATATGTTTCTACGACTATTTGACCGTAGATATCTATGCCCGTCAATAAATCACATTGAGATTTATTTCCATCGTAATGAAGGAACATTTAAAAATACGAATTATTTCGTTTGAAACGTGTTAACGGTGTAGAAAATGAAGGTGTCAAAAGATCGTCGCCGTGGATGATGTCTTGGTTGGGAACAAGCATCATGAAGCTTTTTCGCGGAAGTCACGTGAACACCGTACGTACATACGTATCCTACGTACATACATACGTACATCCTAGAGATGCACGTACGTACGTCGTTATAGGTGTGTTGGGAAAACTGAACGTATGTATGTTTATACGTATATAGATATAGGGTGAACCGTGGCGCGCGATGAATTACGACCGTTGGGCCGACCGACCTAGCTACGGCACTAAAATCCCGACTGATATATTATTACGTATTATTGCTCCCGTTCGGTTATTTATACCCATATAACATAATGCCCCGCGAGATTCCGAGAAGTCGACCGATACGTTACTACACAACGCGGTTGCGCGCGAGCGCACGAAGCTCTCCGTTCCCTTGGGATCGAGACCTTATTTTCCGTATCGGTCATAACTTAGAACGCGTACCACCTCGAATATTACCTATTGCCTTTTAACCCTTACATAGACGTATCTACGAAATAAGTATTAGATATAACTTTAGGTATATTTCTTTTCCTACGAAAAAAGATTTTTCCATCCTTGCCAGTAGGATTACGACTTCGTGGAAGCTTTAGTTTCCATCCTAGATGATAAACGATGAACGAACAGATACGTCGAAGGAGGAACGTTCCAATACGATATAAAGCTTTGAATCTGTACGATCGATTTGTTTGAAAACGTTAGGAATTAATTACGGGGGGGGGGGGAAATAAAAGGACAAGTAAATTAATTAATTTAAAAGAAGAAAAAGAAAAAGAAGAAAAGGGAAAAATTGTCGCCACCTCTTTAATATCATTATTCACGTAGAGATAGTGAATGAACTATCTAGTGATAATACGGGGATATCGATTTATTTGACAATACTCGAAAATTGAGGAGGAAATAAACAAAATCGCGGAGCTTTCCGTAGCTTTCAATGTCGAATGATGAAACAGACACGATCGCGTCGGAAGTCGGGAACGCACACGTCGATGTGCTCGGCATATACCGCGGTTTTTTATGAGGAGAAGATCTCCGGCGACGACTACGACGACTACGATTACGGCGACGAAGACGAAGACGAAGACGAAGACGAAGACGAAGTCGAAGGCGAAGGCGAAGGCGAAGACGACGACTTGAGATCTTCAAATATTTACTCGCAATGCGGACGTCCTTCCGTCGTCGAGTAACGCACCGATAAACGGCAAGGAGGAGGCCTGTTCGCCTGCCTGCTTCCAGACGGTCCAAACCGCCACCAACAACTTCTGGGTTTGTTTTGTGATTTCATTTTAACTGCACGTGCTAGACGTTCGGGAGAGAGAGAAAGAGAGAGAGAGAGAGAGAAAGAGTAAGGAACATTTCGTCATCTGGCGTCAGGGTGCTAATAGAGAAAAAGAGAGAGAGAGAGAGACGCTTTCCTTTCCACATCCTTCCTTTAAAGTTCTCGATCGAACTATTATCGATCTATCGATCGATATCTCCGACAATAAGAAATATTTTAGAAGAGGTGTGCCCATGTAAGATCGCACTTAGGAGTATTCCCAACTTGTAGGTTTTCGAAATGTCTTTCATTTCGTGTCATCGCCGTTGGTGCTTTTAAATTAGATTCACATTTATTATCGAGATCAGATTAATTTTGATGATGCACGGTACACACAGAGTTGAATGTAACAAGATCAACTATGTCCTTGTGTTCAAACACTAGACGATAACCTACGAACGCGTTCGTCCACGACGTATGTATGTACGTATGTATACTATAAATTAATCGTACGTTTTCATATCGAGGCTAATCATTCTTGGTGAATGTTAAACGTAACTTTAATAATTTCTATGGGATCAGTGGAGATTGAACATTGAACATTGCAAAAAAAGAGAGAGAGAGATATCGCAACGAGATGAGACTAATCAGAAATTCGTAACAATTTCGAATGAAACTGATCTTTGGTATGTTCTCCATCGCCAAATTGCATCCGGTCTCTCATCCGCGAAGTGGAAAAGAGAGAAAAGGAGAGAGGGATAAAGAGAGAAAGAGAAAGAGAAAGGGAGAGAAAGAGAGAGAGAGAGAGAGAGAGGGAGCTCTTCGAAGGCGTCGCTGTGACGGAGGAACGCCTAAACGTCTTCTCTTCCTTGTGCCACCCTCTTCGCTTTGGATATTTACATCGGTATATTTAGTCTGCGCCCACACTCATAATAGTTTATGTCCTTTATCGCTCGATGCTTTTGTCAGAGAAAAAGAAAGAGAAAGGAAAAGAGAGAGAGAGAGAGAGAGAGAGAGAGAGAGAGAGAGAGAGAGATAGGAGAAAGAGGGAAAATCTGATCTAAGGAGTACGAGCTTTCAGAACCCGGCCAAGTTCGGATGACGAACGTGTTCTCAAGAAAATCCTCGCGAATGGCTATGACGTCCGAGCTAATTGAGTTAGACGTGCGAATAAAACGACATTTATTTAGTGAACGGCTCCTCTCATTTCTTCTTCTTCTTCTTGTTCTTCTTCTTCTTCTTCTTGGAGCTTTCGCGTATATACTAAATGAACGCATATAGGATATATAGTTGTGTATGGATATATATTTTGTATGCTTCTCCCTCTCTCTCTCTTTCTCTCTCTCTCTCTCTCTCTCTCTCTCTCTCTCTCTTTCTCTCGTTCTCGAAATAATCCTCGCAAATAAATCGCACGAGGCATTTCGAGCTTTCTCGTGCTTGAAAAAGGGAAGGTCAAAGTCTCTCTCTCTCTCTCTCTCTCTCTCTCTCTCTTTTCTTTCTCTTTCTATCTCTCCTCCATTAATCGCTAAAATCAAAGATATCTGACGGACCATGAAATAAATGATTAGCACCTCTTGAATCTCTTTTCATAAAGAGCTATTTACGAATGGCGTTTCCCGTTGAAACGTTTCGCACTAGTGTAAACGTTCAGCGATCGAAAGCGACAGGACAATGCGATCGAGCTATTACCTCGATCTAAGATTTTTCAATCTCTCCTCATGGCATACTCATCTTCGACACGATCTTTTCATTGAATGGTAATATCTATTTATCCCTGGCATAGAGGTATAAGGATCGACGATATTGGTTGGTATACGAATTAAAGCGTAGAAAGGGGACACGCTCGTAAGAATTTATCTCTATGATCTGGTTGGTCGAGCGAGCGACGTGTCAACCCTTGAAAAAGGATTATTTCTTTTGGCTTTGCTAGAGGAGGACGAACACGATGCTTGAGATCTACGGTAATGGGATGGATCGTCATTCTCGCGAGTGCGTTGATATCGTACAAAACGGGCCGAGTTGTCGCGCAATTTGGATAAATAACCGGTACCTCTACATACATGCATACATACATACATATGTATATATGTATATGTATACATATATATATATATATATGTATATACATATATATGTATATGTAGGCATATACGAAGCACACTTACTATATATGTGCATACGTGCGCGAGCAAACGGCCGAGTAGTTGCTCTTTGCAGCGAAACCAAATTACCGGATCTTAATGGCTCATTCATACTTGTCGCGATATAACTTAACTCGTGCTTATAAATCAAGGCGCTCGCGCGCAACCTCGAGGAGACCCGTTCTAATTCCTCGTTCCATATGAACGCACGTTTCCGGAGCTTAGAATGTTTGTTTGCTCTCGATAGTATACAAATGAAATAGGCCGGTCCTCCTAATGCATGACGAGTATGACAGAGTATGGTAGATGACAATGATACAGAAGTACCTTGAATATGACAAGGCCATGAAACTTATGTATATCGGTTTATTTTAGAGCTCTTATTTTGAAGGATGTTAAATCCATACCGACGTCATTCCTTCTCTCTACCCCACCCCCCCCCCTTTTTTCGTTTCCTTTTTCTTATTCCTTTTCTTATACGTTTCAACGACCTCCGGTGCGTCTCCTTCGAGTGGTAAACTCTTAAAGAATTATAATGTATTCCCCAATGATTACCGTACGCGATTCTGAATTGTCGCCGGCTCACACTCGCTCCCTTGCATTCTCCTCTCTTTTTCTCTTTCGCTCTCTCTTACTCTCTCTCTCTCTCTCTCTCTCTCTCTCTCGGAAAAGAGCGACCGAGGCATGCGACCTTCGGGTAAGGCGCGCGATACGGCTACTATACGTTAACCGTCGAGATCGTCCGCTTAAGTGGTATTTATTAGAAGGATCGCTCGGTCGAGATAAACGACGAAAGTTTCTATTTAAAAGAAAGAAAGAAAGAACGAAGGAAACTAGCTAAGGACGGGAAAGAAGGGAAAAAAACAATATGATATTTCTCTCTCTCTCTCTCTCTCTCTCTCTCTCTCTCTCTATCTCTATCTCTATCTCTCTATCTCTCTCTCTCTCACTCTCATTCTCGTCAAAGTAACTAAGGATAAGCGGGTTCTGGAGCGCTATTGATAGAACCCCATGGACTATGGGTTCTTGAGGGAAAAACTGTTTTTTCCTGAAATATGTAAAAGTGCCTGGCCACCGACTTAAAACCTAAAAATAAAAACGAGCCGAGTCTTTTCGTTTCTCAAGGAACTCTACCTCGTTTCTTTGTATATCTAACACGCACACGTACACCCACATACCTCTATATATATATATATATATATATTAACAGAGGGACACGAGGAGTCACATTAATATCCACGTCCATGATCGCGTCTGGAGGGCTGCATAGAGTGGAACCGAAAACGGAAGCCCTATTTATTTATGGGTGTTACACCCCTGAAACTAAAGTAGGGTGTCGGGCACGCGCCATCGAGGTAACCTTCCTCTTGCCTTCTTTCTTCTTCCACCCTCGTTTTGACTTTCTCCCTTCCTCGTCTTCACCCTGGTGAGTATTATCTCTTTCTCTCTCTCTCTCTCTCTCTCTCTCTCTCTCTCTCTCTCTCACTCGCTCGTTTACGCACGCGTGTCGAGCGTTCTTTCTTTCCTCTTTATCCACCCATCTTTCGAGAACTCATACTTACACACACATGCCCACACACACACACACACACACACACACACACACAAACACCCACACACCCACAAAAGCGAGCGCGCGCACATATATACGTACACAAACGCACGAACACATATACTTTCCAACCCTCGAGAACATGTCACAATGAACGCGAGCTAACAGAAACCTCGGCGTATGCTATCCACCTACACTTAATCCCCCTTTACCTTCATAACCTTTGACCAATCCAAAGTAAAACCAAATGCGATTAACGACGCTCACCCTTAAAATTAGACGACTTTATATATCCACACACACACACATATATATACACGATATTTTGATATCAATAAGATAATTAATTTGTGGAATATGAGTATTCAAAAATGTGCCTGTACGCGTATAAATAAATTACACGTTTCTCGAAATTCGTCGATTCTGGCAGTCACATTCGAAATATTGAATTCTATCAAATAAAATGGAAGAAAGAAAAGGAGTCAGACGTAGAGGGATCAAGACAAATTGAATTTTGACCATTATACTTTCTCGCATGAGATTCGACAAAGGAGAGAGCCGCGTAAGAGCGAAGACAAAAGGATTGATTTTTAGGTGCGTCGTTCACAAAAGCGACCAAACGAATGTCACGAGGGCCACGTCGAACGAGCAGATAACCGATGCTCTGGTATTGTGTCGTTTGCGACGGCGTGGGCAGATTGTCAGAAAGAGAGAGAGAGAAAGAGAGAGAGAGAGAGAGAGAGAGAGAGAGAGAAAGTGAGAACACGTGCAGCTGCGGGGGTGTCTGCTCTTTCGAGACAGCTGCATGTGCGGGAGGATCCGGCTGACCATCGGTAGAAAAGGATAGAAAAAAAAACAGACGGAGTAAGAGAGAGAAAGATAGAGAGTGAGAGGAAAAGAGAGCTGACCATTGGCTCTCTTGGAGCATTGTCCATCGTCGTTGAAGCCGCCCGTGCCCATTAGAAGGACGCAGGGTCGCCAATTCCCATTGACAGAGTCCTTCGGGCTTTTCACCATTATTCCCCATTATTCTCGATCTCGTTCCTTTTTCCACCAGCTAGTACCCCAGCTACGAACCTCGCTACAGGACATTCGTCGTTATCCGCGTATTCGGCCATGGGACAAAATCGACGCGCGGAATATTTTATAAGCTTTCGTAAATATATATTATAATACGTAGGATAATAGAAATGGGAACGTTGGAACGATCACGAATTCTATTGGGAGGGTAACGTTCAAGCTTACCCTTGTGTCACCATAATCAACGCCCACGCTTGTCGTACGTTCATTATTATTGTATTACTATAATGTTCTCGAAATCGGCCATTGTGATGTATAAATACTTACTTACGTACTTACATACGCGACGACGTATTGAAAGGAAAAGCCTCAGGTATACACGAACGGAGATTTATTCGTCTTATTCGAGTGCCACGTTTGAATCGGCTCGGTTGTTTCGTACCGTTAGAACAAACTATAATTAAATCAACTTAGTATCTTCGAACAAAGGAATGCTTCGAACGTTATAAATATTGTAATGATAGCATCGACGTAACGACAAGATTCAATTTCATCATAACGAAATTCACGTGGCATTAAAAAGATTATTTCGTTGTAACGTTGTATTTTATTTAAGAGGGCATATAAATAAATGAAAGTAAAGGTACGTTGGAAATAACGATAGATCGTTAAAACTCGTTCGTTATCGTGGAATATCGTTAAAAAGAGATTTGACATTCCATCGCAAATCAATCGTGGTAAATCGAACGAAAATTAATCATGCGTGTTAAACCGAATGTACCTTACCTTAGGTAGGTAAGGATAGATTTACGAGTATAAATTCGTGAGGAGCACGATGAAGAGTTCACGAGCGTTAACATGGCGTGGCGAAACGCACGATAATGAAAACTCATGGACGATCATTGGGATCGAGCTGATTCTGTACCGGCACTCTTAAAGACGAGTCGCGTTTTGCTTTTGAAGAGATGCCACTAACTCGTTCTCGCTCCTGCCCAAGAGTGTCTCCCTTCTCTCCTCTCCTCGCCTCTCCTCCACTCTACTCTACTCTTCTCTCCTCTCCTCTCCTCTCCTCTCCTCTTCTTTTCTCTTCTCTTCCATTCTCTTCTCTTCTCTTCTCTTTCGACTTTAGATTCGAGTCGTAAGAAGACGCTTATTAAAAGGGGACCCCGGAGGCCCCGATTCTTTTTTATGGGACGGTTTTTACGACGACAGCCGCAAACCGTGCCGTAATAATCGTAATAATCATCGTGGCAAATAACGAAGTGCCGAGAAGATGTCCGTGGAATGGAGAGCGCGAGATAGGAGGTCGACGAGAGCGATGTCAGAGGTGGAACAAGAAGAAGAAAAAACAAAAAAAAAAGAAAATAAAAGAAAAGAAGAGAAAATAAAAGAAAAAGAAGAAGAGAAAAGAAGCCGCAGTGAAGCGCGTGCTAAAACGTTCACTATCCACGTGTACGTAGGGATCGAATTTTTCATAGCGAGTTATACCCCATTAACAAATCTTATTAAAATTTATACGTTCGTTACCAATCCTATAAGAGAAGAGTGCGTGATCTGCTTAAGGAAAACAAAAAAAAAAGAAAAAGAAAAAGAAAAAAGGAACGATAAAAAAGAAAGTATTAAAAACAGAAAACAAGAAAAATAAAGAAAGGAAGGATTAAGACGTATGCAAGACGATGATAGAAATTTCGAGGAAAAATAGAAAATCAAAGACGAATCGTTGCGGATCGGGCTAACCTTTTATCCATAATAGAAAACAATCCTCAACGAAGTGCTGGATCCTCGAAAGTACCTCATTGCATGGCGAAACACGCGAACATTGTTCCGGGCGCAACTTAAACGGCGTTTGACCAAAGGGTCAATCTGGCGGCACTAATGCACTACCAGCTCATGCCTATATAA
>OU426851.1:9124971-9137471 GCA_911387685.1 Dolichovespula media | reverse complement strand
TCTTTTGATGAGTCTATGAAGAATGTACGTATGTATATATATATATATATTTTCCGTAACGATCAATCGACTCCTCAAGAACAAAGGACACCGTCCGATCGAAAAGCCAGCATCGTTCTCGATTACAAATATGGCAATCGCAATGGAGGGAGGCCTCCATCTTGCAGTTTAGCGTCTACCAGAAGATAGATTAACCGCGTGTAACCACGGCCACGTACCACCTCTTCCTCCGCTTCCTCCACCTCTTCATCCAGTACCGGCCCTTTGCTTCGAGCCTCCCCCGCAAGCCCGCGTGCACAAAAGTATAATATCTACTCTCTATCCTATGCCCTTTCTCCGCTCGCTGGAGAACCTTCCGCTAACTCGCGCCAACTCCCTCCAGCTCGTTCCGACTCCCTACCTTGACGTCCGCGAGACTCGCCGAGGGCGCCAGTGGAGGGGAAGTTGGCGTGCAGCGAGCTCGTGGGAGGGGTGGTGGTAGTGTGCCTAGCGGTGGTGATGCTGGCAGTGGTGGTGGTGGTGGTGGTGGTGGTGGTGGTGGTGGTGGTGGTGGTGGTGGTGGTGGTGGTGGTGGTGGTGGTGGTGGTGGTGGTGGTGGTGGTGGTGGTGGTGGTGGTGGTGGTGGTGGTGGTGGTGGTGGTGGTGGTGGTGGTGGTGGTGGTGGTGGTGATGGTGGTGGTGCTTCATTACACGCTACCAACACCTCGCCTTGGCAATAATACGTGCATTCGCTCAACGAGAAAGTATGCATCCGCATGCACGCGATACGCCGCAAGAAGAGTATATGCAGAGAGCGAGCAAGAAAGCGTATTAGGTATGTAGGCATTCCGTACGATTGCGAACGAAAGAGGGCGGTCCGAGGAGACAGGTGCGAGCCAATCGTGAGCCGCCACGTGCAAATTCCCTCGGTGAGCTTCTTTCTCTCCTCACTCCCTTTTCACTTTTCTATATCTATATCTCTCTCCCTCCCTCTCTCTCTCTCTCTCTCTCTCTCTCGCTCTCTTTCTCTCTCTCTCTCTCTGTCTTACCCTTTCCTTTTCTACCTTAGTCTTCTACCTTCGGTTCCCTCCTTTTCCCTTTCTTCCTCTTCCTTTTACTACTACTACTACTACTACTACTACTCTACTACTACTACTACTACTACTACTACTACTACTACTACTACTACTACTACTACTACTACTACTACTACTACTATTACTTCTACTACCACCCTTTCCTTCACCACCTCCTTCCTCCTCGTAACCCTCCTACCCCTTCCTTCAGCCTTTCTCCTTCATCTTTACTCGCCACTGCTAACTTATTTAAACAAGACTCGACCCCGTCACTACGAATACGAATCCCTTTTGTATTCAGCACGAATGCGCCGTGACTCGTCGCGACTCGAAACTAACGAGAGCAACGACCCCCGCGGCCGATCCTTCAGTCATTCCTTTTATCGACCAGCCCCCACGACCTTGCACTCATAAGAACGCAACGAAATGGACCACCCTACTTATATAGTATTACTCTACCTATAAGCGCTATGTGCTTTATGCTCTTGCTTGACCGATGAAATATTTTTCCAAGAAAAAAAAACAAAGGAAGAGGAGAGAAAAGGAAAAAAAAGGGAAAAAAAACGTAACACGGGTTCAAGTCGAAAAGCAGGATAAAACGAGAAGAAAGATGTCTTTCCGTTCACAATAGATCCCAAACCAGATACAAGCGCCCCCTTTTTTTTTCTTTCTCTTTCACTTCTTTGAGAAAGTCAATAGATCGTCTATCACCGACCGTCTCAGGCAAATTCGTAGTTTCTTAGCGGTTAAATGTATGTGAGTCCTGGAACAGGAAGCACTTCGGACAAGCTGTTGCTGCCGCCGAGACGGTCTACGTGAAATATGACTTCCGACCCATTATCGCATTGTTGCCCATTCGCGGACACCCGACGAGAGTCAGTAAGTTGTATAGGTCTGTTAAATTTCCACGAGTGGAAGAAAGACGAAGACAGACAAAGATAGAGAGAAGAGAGAGAAAGAGAAAGATGAAGAGGAAGAGAGAGAGAGAGAGAGAGAGAGAGAGAGAGAGAGAGAGAGAGAACCAGACAGAATAGAACCCTACTAAGTGTGTCGCTTTGAGAAGAGTCCATCTTACAAGTTTATGATTTACGTCGTAGTAAACCTTTTCCTGACGTATTTGCCGAATTCCATTGTCGAGATTGCATAAACAACAAAAGGACAAGCTACCTGCAACGGCTTAGCTTTTCCTTCGATCATTTCTTTTGACCCGTCAAGGAAATGCTTAATAGAAAAGATAAAAAATTATAATAATTGATCATGTAGAATCAATATCAAAATTTCGGTTATTATAGCGTAAGAAAATTACGTGAAACGGGGCAAACGGCAGAAGTTAAAACTAAAGATCGAGGCTCGGAAGCCTTAGGAAGTGCCGATGTTCGCACTCGATAACACTTAATCGCGTTAATGCTATTTCGCACGGGAAACGGATAAGCCGGCGACGTCCTACCTAGTTATGATCCCCGGTTGGCTTATCGCAAGGCTACGATAGGAGGTGACTACATAACCAAGTCCGAGGAATCGCGTAAAATCGCGTGGGTGTCAGATCGTAGCTCGGAGAAACAGAGAAGGATAGAAGGTGAGGAGAAAAGAGAAAAGAAAAAAAATGAGGAAGGGTGGGAGACAGATAGAGAGAGAGGGGGGAGAGGGAGAGAGAGAGAGAGAGAGAGAGAGAAAGAGAAAGTCAACAACGTACGGAATCGTGTGGGTGGTAAAGCGAGGGTGCATCGAGCGCGGCCAGATAATAATTAATAACTCGTCGGTGAGTGGCTAACGCAAGCGCCGCCCCTTTTCCCCTGATTTATGAACCGCACCGCCTCCCTGTCATAACCGAAGCAACGTCGCCGGTAGCCTGGTGTGAGCCGCTGCTGCCTCCACTTGCGATGGTGGTGGTGGTGATGCCGGTGGTAGTGGTGGTAGTGCCGCTGCCGTTGCCGCCGTCGCTGCTGCTGCTGCTGCTGCTGCTGCTGCTAGCGATGGTGGTGGTGGTGGTGGTGGTGGTGGTGGTGGTGCTGATGCTCGTGGTGGTGGCGGTGGTGGTGGTGGTGGTGGAAACTCGTGCGGATAGTGGGACGCCACGATCGCTGGCGATCCCAAGAACAGTGGTGGGGATGAAGTTGTCGGCGTACAGTGGTATTGCGCGATCCTACCTATGCCCAGCCTGCTTCTTTACCGAGCGATCAGTCGGTTTTCGTCCTTGCTGGATGACACCGGTCGCAACAAGCCGTCGTGCGTTCGATCGAGTTAAGAGTACGCGGAACTCACTTCCCCCACTACGCTTTCCTTTGCTTCTCTTCTCTTCTCTTCTCTTCTCTTCTCTTCTCTTCTATTCTATTCTCTCCTCTTCTCTACTCTTCTCAATCACGGATCTTGCCGCGAGTTGGCGCTCTCTACGCGGAGAATAACGCTACATAGGTATATGTAGAGGAAGAAAAAGGAGAAAGAAAATCCACCTACGCGCGAAGAGACGTTAACTTTATTCTCGGTCCGACGCGAAGCGCGAGATATCGTCTCGCTCGCACGAATGCCGACCGGAGGTGAATAGTGACGGCGGCGGTGGCAGCAGCGGCGGAGGAGGAGGGGGGAGGTGAAGGAGGAGGGGGAGGTGAAGGAGGAGGAGGAAGAGGAGAAGAAGGAGGAAGGATCGTTGGCAGAGTCGTGGAATTGTAAAAGAGGAGAGTGTTCTTCTTCGAACGTCATGCAGCTCATGCGATGGAGCATAACGCGTCGCCTGGAGTGTCGAGGCATTAGGCAATCTCAGGAGAAAAGCTGCCAACCAACGACAAGGATTTATTCCAGCCGATCCTCCGGTACGAATCGCTTTCGACGAGACCGAGAGAAACGCTTTATTCCGAGGGAGTGCGTTATTCCTTTGCTTTTCCATTTCACGTGACGATCTCGTTGGGTGTCCAATTGGAAAGTGTTTGAAAACTCGCGCACTTCTTTTGCTTTCGTTGAACGGAGACACGTGAGTCACGTTGGAACGTCGACGTACAATGTGCTAAACGTTTATCTCGAATTTCTCTTTTATCGTTTCGTATTCTCCTTTTCGGTAATATTAAATACATCGAGTTCATCGTAATAGTGATCGAATATATAATGATGTGTTCGACAAAACTTCTCGATCGTTAAGATTCGATTTGAATGATACAAAACCGATCCTACATTTAACTATCGACGAGGAGAATAGCAATCGTGCGATTTCCATTTTTCATTATTTGCATGGAAGGTCGGCGATCGTTGTTGGCTTGGATATTGTTAGTACGAAATGGTGTGAGATTAATCGTGAGCTTCACCCTTCTCGCGAAGAATACTAATGAGCACGCTTTTACATTTTTTTATCATTGACACAAATGGCAAACGGCCCTCGGCCACACGACCGTTCGTAAAAGTTTCTCCGTTTTGCGATCGCTCCGTTCTCTAAAGAACGAATAACGATACCAATCGATCGTTCCTTTCGAACGTCGAAACGAACGTCGAAAAGAACGTCGAAACGAACGTCGAAACGAACCACGAACCACGTTCTCTCCGTTTCGAACTTACCACTCGACGTGTTCGCGATAAAAGACGACGATTCTCCGACGTGCTCGAGAAAATATTTATCTACTTCATTTGACATGCTATCGCGGTTGCAATGTATGTCCTGAATATAATATGAAATCACAAGTTATCGTTTTTTTTTTTTCTGTCCTTGATGGTCGCTCGCTCGTGAAGTGAAATTTTAAAAAATCGCGGCCTTTGACTACTCTTTTATGTACTTTAACGAAAGATTTATATCAAAAATGATATTTGTCGAGAAGATAAAGAGATTTGTTCGAGAGGAAAAGAGATGATCGCGTTAATTAAGGGAATACCATCGTCTTTCTGTTGCAGGAGAGGAAAATGATTTCATATCGGACGGCGAGGAGAGTGGCGGCGGTGGAGGAGGAGGAGACGAAGCGGTTGATCTTACAGCGGCTCGAACTCATCACGGGGATGAGGAAGATAAGGATCAAGAGGATCCTTTGGAGGAAGACGAGGAAGGCGTCGACGAGCAAGACGAACAGGACGAGGACGAAGAAGGCTCGCGAAAGCAAATGCACCATCGGCAGGACGCGGAAAACAATAACAACTTCGTCGAGGGTGGAGCGAGTAGCGGGATCTTTCCACCGGCTGGTACTAGTCACGTCACACTCGAAGCCCTTCAAAATACGAAAGTGGCCGTCGCTCAATTCGCGGCCACTGCACTCGCCGGTGGGGCGGACAGCGAGGCAGCTCTACAGGACTTGGCCCTCTTGCAGAGTACGCTTTATACGCTTCAACACCAGCAGGTTTTTCAATTGCAGCTGATAAGTCAGTTGCAACAACAATTATCCATAACTCATGGCCAATCCGTGCCACAATCGTCGACGACGGCTGAGCCGCCCAATAGCAAGGAAGCTTCGCCGTCTCCTGTCCTGCATCCGAAGGCATTGTCTACATTGACCTCGCCACCTTCCTGTCGATCACCCAGCAACAGTCATCGTCAACAAAGCTCGCCGGCGCCGGCAACGCCGAATCTACCCCAAGAACGGCCTACGCCTAGCAGCAGCGCTTCTCCTCTAAATCTACCGCTGCAAGCTACGCCTAACGTCTCCTCGAGCATACCAACGACGAGTAACAATAGCAATCTAGCGTTGTCCCATCAGATGCCGCCGCTATGCTCGATAAGCTCGTCCTTGGCGTCCTCGATAATAACCAATACGGATCCACCGCCGCTTCACGAACCGAACACCTTGGAAATGCTACAGAAACGAGCGCAAGAGGTGCTGGACAATGCCAGTCAAGGACTACTGGCTAATAACCTCGCGGACGAGCTCGCCTTCAGGGGTGGCAAAGGTTCTCGGCTCTCGCCTTACGACTCGAAATCGGGTGGCAGCCGGGGAGAACATTTCTTCAAGCACCGATGTCGCTACTGCGGCAAGGTTTTCGGCAGCGACTCGGCTCTACAGATCCACATACGATCCCATACAGGTGAGCGACCCTTTAAATGCAACGTCTGCGGCAGCCGATTCACCACGAAGGGAAACCTGAAGGTCCACTTCCAGAGACACACGGCTAAATTTCCGCACGTTAAAATGAACCCAAATCCCGTCCCCGAGCATCTCGACAAGTATCATCCGCCTCTCCTTCAGCAGATAGCCTCGGGTCAGAGGCCGATGCCGTCTCCGCCACCTCCGCCTCCTTCGCATCATCCCTCGTTTCATCCAGCGGCTACGGCCCACGGATTTCTTCCTCCTCAGCCACCTCTACCACTCAGTCTCACCTTACCCGGAATGCCACCCCTTTACCGGTCTCCCCTTATTAATCATCGCGATGACCAAGAGTTACCGGAAAACTTGAGTAAACCCGTAACCACGGTACCGACGGCCACCTCGCCCCTCTCCCCGGCTGCTCTCTCCAACTCCCACCATCCCTCCTTCCACGATAATCATCAACAACAGCAGCAAAAGCAACAGCTCGAGCAAGAGGAAATCAAAATGGAACAGCGTTCGCCTCTTCAGGAACAATATCAGCAACGACCGACTAGTAGGGACGGTACCGATAGAATAACGCCGAAGAAAGAACCCGAGGACACCGAGGAACCAGTGGAAGAGGAGACCGATGATTTTGAAGAAACAAGGCGATATCTCGCTTCGCCGCCTTCTTCGGCTAACCCACCATCGCAACCTCAAACCTATGAGGACTGTAGTATGGATAGTAAGATAAGTGGAAGATTGGAGGCCGATGGTGACATGGAGGTGGACGAGGAGACCGAGGAACAACCGGAAAATCTTTCTAGTCGTGGAACGGCCGGTCGTTTGCCTCAACAAATCGTCGCCTATCCCGGAGCATCGCCGGCCAGCAGCAGTGCGAGCAGCGGAAGCGTTCAAACGTCTTTCGCCGGGATTTTATTCCCTGGGCCACCTGGTCATCATCAAATACCACATCACACTGTCGCGAATGCGAGCGTGACGCCGACCGTGCCGGCGGCCGAGATGATCGTCGACCCTGCCAAGGATCCAGCGATATATTCCAGTCTCCTACCAAGACCCGGAAGCAACGACAATTCTTGGGAGAGTCTGATCGAAATAACGAAAACGTCGGAAACTTCGAAATTGCAACAATTGGTCGATAATATCGAGCACAAGTTGACCGATCCAAATCAATGCGTCATTTGTCACAGAGTACTCTCTTGCAAGAGCGCCCTGCAAATGCATTATAGAACGCATACAGGAGAACGTCCGTTCAAGTGTAAAATCTGCGGGCGAGCTTTTACCACGAAGGGCAACCTCAAAACCCACATGGGTGTGCACCGTGCGAAGCCACAGCTTCGAGTGTTTCACCAATGTCCCGTTTGTCATAAGAAGTTCACGAACGCACTCGTGCTGCAGCAGCACATACGTCTGCACACGGGCGAGCCTACCGATCTCAGTTTGGAACAGATACAGGCGGACGAAGTGAACGAATTCCCCCCTGGTTATTCGCATCATCCATTAGCCTCTTTCCTACCTCAAGGATTTCCACCGATACATCCAACGAGCGCGGGTTTCTCCCTAGGATTTCCACCCTCCCGACAGCCCACCATAGAACGACAACACCAGAAAAACGACGTAGACGTTAAGGAGGAACCTCAGCAGCAGCAACACCATCAACAACAACAGCAACAGCAACACCAATTACATCATCATCAACAACAACAGCAGCAACAACAGCAACAGAGATACATGGAGGAACACAACGAGGAAGTGGAAGAGCAAGAAGACGAAGAGGAAGATCGTAGAGAGGACGACGAAAGGTGCGAGGTCAATCGCGATAGGTGTATCCCGGACACTGAGGAGGAACAGGATCACGAAAACGAGGAAAGCGAACAAAAAGAAATCTCCCTATCTACCTTCTCGACCTCTTTAGCTGCATTGGAGAATCAAGTGCGAACGATCACGACCACGGCAACCGGCACGGCATCGAGCGTCGCGAGATCTCCTTCCTATCATCGTTACAACGGCAGCGACAAGAGCAATAGCCCTCCCACCGGTGGGGCACCCCTCGATCTCACCCCACGGGCCTCATCGACGCCAGCCTCGGTATCATCCGCAGCGACGCCGCCACCCCAGACGACACCCCATCACGCGCATCCTTTCGGAATGTTCGCAGGCCTCTTGCAGACGGTCTCCTCCTCGCCTTCCACCAGCACCATGGGATCCTCCTCCAGCATAAACAGTGTCACTTCGATGAATACCGTCGCTCCTGGCAGCGGTGCCAGCGGTCCACTAGCCTCCCTCACAACATCGGCAGTCCTCGCTGCCACATCGACCTACAATCCGCTCGGCCTAGCTGTCGGAGGGCCAGCAGGTAGGCGCTGCTAGCATCAGGACGAGCTGCAGTTCCTGCTACACCTTCCTTCTCTCATCCGATTATCGATTTTTCTCATCTTTCTTTCTTACGACGATTGTTCTTCCCCGTTACCAAGTATCCTTTGCATTTTTATCTTTTTCTATATCTTTCTCTCTCTCTCTCTCTCTCTCTCTCTCTCTCTCTCTCTCTCTCTCTCTCTCTCTTTCTCTTTCTCTATCTATCTATCGATCGATCTATTTATCTATTTATCTTTCAATTTTGATCTTTGTCTCTCTTTCGAAATTCCTTTTTATCTATTTCTCTCGTTGCTTGACCAATGCCTATCATCCCCTCCTAATTCATCATCAATGCCCGTTGTGGTGTAGCCGGACCTAGCACTCATACCGTCCGTTATAACTCACTATAACTTCGTCGAGGTGTTTAGCTCCATTTTCGATCATACTTTTGCAACTTCCAGTTCTCTGTGTTTCTGACGTATCATCCCAACACGCCCTTGATATTTTCGAGAAAAGCCGCGAAACTACGACGATCTCGCGTTCTTGAATGGAGACAGATCGGATTTGCATCATTGTACTTGAATTCAACGGTTTTTTTTTTTAGGTTTTAGTTCTCGCAATGGATATTATCGATATTTGGAAATTTCTTGCTGAGTTAACGCCTAATATTTCATATGTATTTCATTAAATAAACAATATGTTACAATATACAGTCGTATTCACAATATTCACCCTACTCCTTCTGAATGTTCCAAGTATAAAACGATTATTCAAATATCATAATCATCATTGCAACGTTCTATTGTAAATTGAATTCTTATAATAGCAATTCGATTAAATTCACAGCACGATTCCTTTCGATAGCGAGTCACTCGCGCTGCATTTTACAAAGCATTCGATAACAATATTTCCACGTACAAACGTGTATAAATTACGATACGTAAGATAAGAAAGACGCGTAGTTTGCTTTAACGAAAGAGTCAAGAAATATAAAGGAATATCTAAATGTATGAGAAAAAAAAGGGGAAACAGAAAATCCAAAAATGATATACACAAAAAATGAAATAACGAAAGAAAAAAAGAAAAGAAAACAAATAAACAGCCAAAAGAATAACTAAACCGATGTCGATGTTAAACAGTAAAATTTGTTCCAGTACGTGGAAACACTACGTGTAATATCTGCTACAAGACATTTGCGTGCAACTCTGCTCTGGAGATTCATTATCGAAGTCACACGAAGGAGCGGCCTTTTAAATGCAGCATATGCGACCGAGGATTTTCGACGAAGGTAATTCTTTTCCGTCTAAAAACGACGAGCTTCGCTCCCTTTATCTGACGTTTTTCAGAAACGAATCGATAGAGTACGATCGCGATAATAAAACTATAAAAAGCTCAGAATCGAGTTGAACGCTTAACTCTGGAACGTTTGGAAATTGGATCAGGCCATTATTGTACGATAATTTCAGAATGCTGGATCGGACGTATGCTCCTCGTGCGCGGAGCAACGAAAGCCCTTTACCATAAAGGGCACTCCACAAACGAATAACCGATATCAGAGCGAGGAGAGAAGAACGTCGACTAGCGGAAACGAGGAGAAACCCAAACGCAGGCGGCGGAGGCCTGAGGAACGGAAGAACCGGGGGCGGACCGGGACCGGAGGGGGGCGGGGGCTGACGTCTATCTATTCAACCGTCCGCCTGCCCCCGCTGATGCCACCCGCCCTCGGACTTCTCACCTCGGACCACGTCTTCCTGGTAAGGGACTCCAGCATCCACAGGCTTCATCCAATGTCGACTTTAACGCTCCATAGTGAGTTCACTTAGTCGATTGAGCTGGGTTCAAACGAGGGGGAAAAAAAAAAACAGAAAAACCAAAAAATGTAATCTACAACAGGACGACAAATTTTGCGATCATTTTCTTTATCTGCTCCAGCTCATTCAACCGGGTGAACGCACCCATTAAATTAAACTATAAAAGTATAACTATCGCTGGGAACTACCCCCAATACAATAACGAATGAAAAATTTAAGTTTGTCGGAAAAAAGAAACACAGAAGAAAGAATATTCTAATCTTCCTAACCCTTAAGAGATTTAAAGAAAGTTTCGATTCTAATTCGCAGGGCAACATGAAACAGCACATGCTGACACACAAAATACGCGATATGCCACCCCATCTCTTCGCGGACGCGAAACAACAACACCAACAACAAACCCAGGATCACGAGAGTTCTAGGAGTCCTATGTGCAGCGACGATTTGAGTTTACCACCTCCACCTCCTCCCCCACCACCACCGCCACCGGTACCGCCGACATCAATCGAATCGGCAGTACCAATGAAGAGATCTCCACCCGAGGGTGATCTTCCGGCACCAAAGAGACCACCCAGTAAGTGGTTTTTCTGTTTAAATTCAAGGGAAATCAATCCGCTTCTTCATCGAGCGCATTCTTAACTCTCTAAGCTTTACGCTGTAGTCTGAATAACATCGCTAATTCACTATCGCAACTAGCTTTCTTATATGCACGCCTCGCATCCTCTCATCTTTTGCTTTCTTTCGTATATACGAAAACGTCAAATTCTAAATGTATTTCCTAAATATTCTTCGAGGTTTATTCGAAACGCGTTGCTTCGTCAATTCAAATTCAGTTAAATTTTCTTCGGTAAAAGTACGAAATTTGAACTCGTAGAAAAATGAAAACAGAGAAAGAACAAAGAAAGAAAAGAGAAAAGAGAAAAAAGAAAAAAAAGAAAAAAGAGAAAAATTAACGTTGAGCATCACGAAGCAATAATCGAACGGCCACCTGAGCGAAACTGTGTGTATATGTTTGCAGGCGTGCCGAGTAAACACTTGTGCCAGATTTGCAATAAGAATTTCTCATCATCTTCGGCGCTCCAGATCCATATGAGAACTCATACTGGCGACAAACCATTCCGATGCACCGTCTGCCAGAAGGCCTTCACCACCAAGGGTAACTTAAAGGTATAGATATGAAACAATAAAATGTCTCACCCTATATATATATATATCTCTCTCTATCTCTCTCGATCTCTCTTTCTCTCTCTCTCTCTCTCTTTATCTTTAATTCCTTTCATACCTTTCTCTCTGTCTCATAATATCCTCAGCTCCTAAAACTTTTCATTAAACCGGCTAGCCGCTATTGCTTTTCTACTAACGCCAATACATAACATACGAACTCGCAAGCTCGATGATAGACTAGCGCTAAAAATAATAAAAAAATATAAATACCAGTCGGACGTCAAACTGATGTTGAAATCTTCCTCTTGTTATTTCGATGCAGGTACACATGGGAACCCATATGTGGACCAACGGAGCCTCGCGGCGAGGACGTCGCATGTCGTTGGACCTGCCACCTCTGCCCATCACTCCCAAGGACTCGGAGTTCCTCCAGCGACGGCCGGATCTCTTCTATCCCTATCTACCCGCGCCATTCCTTAACGGAGTACAGCAAAAGGTGAGTATCAACGTGAAGACAACTAACGACAACATCTAGAAGAAATGACAAATTTTATTATTATCAATTTTTGTAATCTTTCCTTCGTCCCTCTCCCTCCCTCCCCTTCCCCTACAATTCACTTTTATCTTCATTTGTCTTATTATCAAGTATCGTTGAAAGTATCGTAAGATTGATGGGACGGATCATCGGTACTGTTAACGATCAATTATTTCTTTCACTTCGATTTATGGGTAATTACGTCCGATTAAAGCTAACCGATAGGCGTAAACGTTAACTTTACAGCTGAACGAGATATCGGTGATCCAAAGTAACAACGGTTTGCCAACACACTCGGTAGGCGCGGCAAAGTACGCAGGACTATTTGGTTCCGTGTACAGTGGAAACGGAGGAGGTTTCCCTGGGGACAAACAACCGATGGCGCCAACAAGTAACGGGCCCTTGGTCGACGGCAAGCCAGCCATACCAACCGGCTCTATGCTTTTCCAAACGCCATCGCCGTCTCATTCGCCGGGTACACCGTCCTCCAACAGCGGAAATCAAAATTCGGCGAGTGTTCCGTCGTGGACGACGAGCACCGGCGACCCACTTCAACATCATTTTGACAGAGAGCCACCAGGTAGAACAG
>OU426851.1:9047471-9122471 GCA_911387685.1 Dolichovespula media | reverse complement strand
GTTATAATGAAAATTAACTTCTAATGTTCTTTTGTAAAACTAATGTCTCCAACTTCTGGACGAATTATACTTATTGTATATTATTATATAAATTCATTAATTTATTCTTCAAATGTGTAACATATACACGATGTATATTCGTTGCAAAGAGAATTTATAATTCGCAGGAAGTCGAATATGTAATAAATTATTGTTTCTCGTTCTATATATATATATATATATATATATATATATATATATATACATACACGGTTTTATTACTATTCAAAATCGAAATCGAATAAATAATCTCTAACTATCGATAACATATATCGTCGCGTCTTTATATAACTAATTTTTATTTCGGATATTTATCGCGCAAATTTAAAAACCAGCAAAACTCTAAAACGAAGACATGACAGAGATGCAAGCGTGTGTCAGTCAACTCTAATCCCAATATATTATAAATGTTATTACGAATAATGTCGAAAATATCGAACATAATTATATAGTACGAAATATATTCTATAGAATATGTTCTCTAAGCGTAATTATAATTTCATCTTCGGTTTTACACTGTTTTTTGTCGTTAAATATAAACATGTACGTAATTCGTACTTCATGAAATAAGAACGAATGCTTTCGCTTTTTATACGTTTGTCAAGTATTCATGAGAGAACTAAATTAAAATTTATGAAATATCAGAATTTCTGCTTACTTAATTGCAGAAACCGAATGATGCAATGAGTGATATTAACGATTCGCAAACTTATAGAACCACTATCTCTAAATAATTATTTGAATAATTAAATTATTCTGCGGCATATCGACAGTTGAAATATAAATATTAATTATATTAACCAAAATTGTGATATAGAAATGGTTTTTTCGGATTAATGGACAAATGTTTTTTCAATCCAAAAAATTTGGCGACTAAATATCTTGCTAAATGTATTCTTTAACACGTTGAACGATATAATATATCGCCGGTGACGTCTAGAATATTTATTTACAAAAATATTTGCAAGGTTAATCGAAGGAAGAGTAAAATCTAGTCAAAAAGAATATATAGATATATATGATACTAAATCGAAAAAAAAAGGAAAGAATGAAAGATACTAAATGTAAATATCGATTGATGGAAAATTCAACGTGTTAAAGTGAAATCATGAGTATTGAAATATTAACGACGATATTTTGCTTTTTTTAGAAAGTTGAATATCCGGAATTGATATAGAAATTGCACCTTGCAAAATTTCCGTTCGACTATTTATAGTCTCGCCGATGAAAATTTTCTAATACAATTATTATTTTCTGTTATCGTTTACAACGGCAAAATTTCATTGACACGAAAATCGTTAAACGTGATGCATCAGCGTTACATATGAATGTAAATAATCGTTAAGAAGCAAAAACCTAGAAAAGAAAATCGAATACTTTGAAAAGAGCAATGTCGGATCGTAGCTCTTTTACGAAAATCAACTGGGAATATAATAATAATTAAGTATAGCGTAATCGGGTATAAAGAAAAAATAAAATAAAATAAAATAAAATATAAAATAAAATATAAAATAAAATAAAGCAACACTCTTTGGATTACGCGTTAGAGCGTAAGGTCCAAATTTTTTCATAATATAAGTAATTTCGATGTGTACCTAAAAATACACGTCGTGATATGTGTCGCATAAGTCGTTCTCAGGTGTGAATAATGAACAAGTTTTTCCGATGTGGATGGATAGAGAGAAGGCCGCCGTGAGAAATCATCGTCCTGCCGTGAGCCTCGTGAAATTGTCCAAAAATTATTGCTTACGACTTCGGGTTTCTGTAAATATTGTATAATCCATGTATAAACATTTCTCTAGCTATAAAACGTATCACTGTAGTCAGACACGTTACGAATCATTATAACTATATCACTTCAATAATAAACCATTATTATGAGACGAAGAAGACAGACAATGTGTTTTATAAACTATTTTCCTTAATTTGAACAATGTCCAGATGAATAAATCTTCTATAAGTCTAAATACGGTGAGTAATTCTAAGACAACATGAATAACTCTATAGCGATAAGAACGAACTCTTTTTCCCCGTTATTATCACTTCGTAAATCTCTGAATTCTTACTGGTAATGTCGGAAAATTTGATATCTACTGATGTTTTCTGTTAATATTCGGTAAATCGGTAATCTATCGTCGGTAAAGAAAGAACCTACTTAATCAACTAATATTTCAAATCATTTATATGAGTTGTTTATTTTTAACTAACGGTAATGAGAAGCTTCATATCCTAAACTAAAAATCGTATATACTAAATAAATCCTATTGTTAATGAATGATAAATGAAACAATTCTAAACTGTCCTATAGTGTTCATGTCACGTACGACATTATCGGCGATGCACTCACTGATCATAGTGAATATTTCTCTGAAAAATATAATTTAAAATGATTAGTTATAAAAACAAAGAAGCAAATTTTTTGACCATTAGAAAAATACTAAATAATCGTTAATAATAATAAAGAAATTAATATAATTATTAAATATTTTCATTTCTACTTAATCTAACCATGTTACATACAAGCCATTAGCCTGGTAGAGTTTATGTAAATTTATTTAAAAAAAAAATATATGTGTGTGTATGTGTGTGTGTGTGTGTGTGTGTGTGTGTGTGTGTGTGTGTGTGTGTGTGTGTGTGTGTGTGTGTGTGTGTGTGTGTGTGTGTGTGTGTGTGTGTATATATATAACAACTTAAGCAATACAGATTCCCCAGGTCTGACCACATGCAGGTTGTTGTTTACAGAGACCCTCTTCTTTCGGATAAAAAGCTTTGTTTCCCTATATGTCCACAAATTTGACAAATATAAATCTGTTTACCGAATAAACAATTGTAATTGAATTGAATTGTGACTACGTTCAACATTACTAGGCTTTCTCGCTATTATTCGCTAAAAAAAAGAAAAAGAAATTAAATGAAAATTTGCGAAAACATTCCAAATGACGTAACATTTGCAACGATCAATTAACAGGTTCATAAATCTAATAAAAAATCTAATGCGAGAGAAAGAGAGAGAGAGAGAGGGAGAGAGAGAGAAGGAGGGAGAGAGAGTGAGAGAGAGGAAGGGAGAGGGAGAGAGAGATAGAAAAATCAAGAGAGAGATGAAGAGAGGCAGATGAAAATGAAAGGTGATTTAAAGCTCGCAGTGCTTAAAAAAAGAAAGAGATAGAGAGGGAGGGAGAGAAAGAGAGAGAGAGAGAGAGAGGGAGAGAGAGAGATCGTGATAAAAGCTCAACTCGCGAGGGTGCGCCCGCGCGCGCGCATTTTGCTATCGACCAGGGATACTCTTCTCTCCTCTCCTCGTCAGATCTCGCAAAAGAACGACTGGCAAAGTCCGCAGGCATCTAATTGCTGTTTGCCGGCACGCGGCAACGCCTCGTCCTGGCGCTCCACGGCGCGACGTGGTGGAACGTCTTCGAAAAGGAATCGGCTTTTCGGACCTAGGCCGATTCCCATGGGAGACCTGACGTAAATAAATCCACGAGAACAACAAAGAAAAAAGAGAGGTATGTTAGAATGAAAAGAAAGAAGGAAGAAGACATGTCATTCGGGAAAAATATGAATCCTGGTGGACATCGAGGGACACCTTCATCGTCCAAAGATTTACGAAAAGAAGAATCCCACGAACGAAGATATATACAATGGGCCACGGATTCAAATCGAATATTTCTGTAATTTATGTGTCGAGTGTGCACGAGAGAGAACGAGATATCATTCATGAACGAACGAACGAACGTAAGGAAAACACTCTAACTAAAAACGCAAGATTGACGGGAGATAGCTAAAAAGAAAAAGGAACAATTATTCGCCGTTGCGCGTCAAATTGATTCGCATAATGAAATATACTAATTTGATATATTGCGACGATTGTCGTCCAACGAAGGATTGGAAGTGCAGCAGGATGACGAATAAATTTGTTTGAGGAGAACACTGTTAACATATCTATTTACATATCGGTTCGTAGTGGAAACATGTGAAGTCTAATTTCGTTAATAATTCTAATCTGAAGTCACATATCTTCTACAAGGTATTAAAGACGCAAGACAAGTGCATCGAACTACATTAGAACGTCATTTTCGTACTCGTGTGAGAACTTATAATTGCCGCATCGCGATATATGTTATCTACCCAAGCAACATTTCTTTTCTATCCGCTACAATGTAAGAGAAAGTTAAATAATGACTTTATCGATCGTTAAAATCTTAAATGGAAGCAAATAGAAGAACAATTTATAGAATTTAGAACGTTCATTATAGAGAGATGACTTCGATTTAATTCAATGACACTTACGTTACTTTTTCTAACGTATTAAATGTACAGGTATGTATATGCGTATGCAAATAGATTTTCAGGTTTAAAAAAAAAATAATGTTAAGATATAGGAACCATTTGTTGATATTCTTTTTACAGAACATTAAATCAACAGTACAAAACAACAGGCATTGATTACTCATTATCAATTTTAATGACTATGAATAATTTCTACGATAATGAGTGATCATTATCAATTTTAAAGAACTTCACTTTTCCCTAGCGAATAAAGAAAAAGTAAAAAATATGCAAGAACTGAGACAGAACTAGGTAACAAGTGTTTACCATGCAAAAACCAATATTTTGATTCATATTTCACAATGCACTGTTCGCTGCACATCAAGTTACCGAGTTAATACCGACAGAGCGGGAGCGAACCACAGTGAATCTGAAGAGGTAGAGGAATCTCAATACCTAAACAATCCTGGAATCTCATGAAACGCACAGTTTCCATTCAAATCAACTACATTCTCCTTGCTTTTTGGAATGCAAAAGTATGTATATGCAATACGTACGTAAATATGTATGTAAAAATACGTATTAAACTGAATCAAATATAATAATTTAACAATTATTCTTCTTGAAATTGTGTTACAGATCATAAATACTAGAATGACATAAAACAGTAGACGTTGATGATACAAGATCGGCTCTTCAATTTGTAAGGATTTAAAAAAGTAAAAAAGTACTATAATAATACACACTCCTGCGTTTACTTCTGCGTTATAATGATGATTAAACGAGTATGATCAAATTTATCGATTCTTGGTCAAAGTTTGATCTTTTTCGATATCAATCAAATTCAATATTACATAATTATATTTCTATGCGTTTTGTTATCTATCATTTTTCATCAATATTATATTTCAATCTACCTAACAGATACCAATAAAATCGTTTGAGAAGGCAATATCTAATATTTGATAACAGGCTATCGACGTTACGATAATGCTACACAGAAAGAAATGTATATCTTCAAACCTGTACTACATTTTAAATGTTCAAAATTGGCCGGCTCATACGTCCGATCTGGTATGCGTAATAATCTTTTTCCAAACGTGGTAAGCGAAAATAATATATGTACATAAATTGTATTGATAACAACGATAAAATTATATAAATTGTAAAAGTTATACGATTTTCCATCAGGCAGTACATCGCGGTGGGAAAATCGTGCAGAATAATGTACGCCGAACCCCCAGTTCTGCATCCCAATTTAGTAGACAAAAAAGTATCTTTCGATTACGAAGATGGCTGATCGGCATATTGATTTTCTTACTAATGTTTTTCGTAATTATTAACAGTTACGCTACTGGACAGTTTCGTATAATTCACTTCGGTAATATCGAAAAGGAAGATTTAGAAGGTGAGTCAAACGAACGCAATATTGTTAAAATATAATTAACTATAATTAATCATTATTAATATATACTTGATATTATTAATAATAATAATAATAATAATAATAATAATAATAATAATAATAATGGATGATGATGATGATGATGATGATGATGATAATTATAATAATAATAATAATAACAATAACAATAATAATAAAATTAATAATAATAATAATAATAATAATAATAATAATAATAATAATAATAATAATAATAATAATAATAATAATAATAATAATAATAATAATAATAATAATAATAATAATAATAATAATAATAATAATAACAACAACAATAATAATAAATCGAATAAACTGACAATCAGTAAAACATGCATTTTAGATAATTATGAACAGTCTATTACGTCAAGCGCTGATTCTGGTTATCTAGTGAGCACCAGTGGTTGCAGAATACCAGCGATAGATCCGTTCGATCGAGCGATAACGCGTTTCATACAAAAGGAAAAGCCTATCGTGTGTAAAGCTGGAACAATACCACCGCTGATAGAATCTGACAACTTTCTGGTATATGTAAATCCGCTCTCGCGAATGCTTTACTACAACCAATCAACGGATATTGTTAATTGCTGCTGGAATGCGTTTGAACGCAAGGAAAACAACGACAATGCTAATATGTTAGTATGATCGAAGATAATAAGGTAAAAAGTATCGTCCGTTTTGTCTGCTCGCCCATTCAACGAATTTAATTTTGTTTGCAGACACAATGACGAGTGTTACTTCTTCAATAAGGACGACCAGGTGACGGCGGAATTTGTAAGAGTCGAATGTTGGCGGGGAGACGATAAAATATACGAAGATTATCACGCCTTTGTACCTCGAAAACCGGACGTAGAGGAAAGATGCGAAAATGCGAAGATAACGAATCCGATTGAAAATCGGCTAAGCATCCTGGTGATAGGTATCGACTCGGTTTCGAGATTAAACTTTCGTCGAAGCATGCCAAAAACTGTGAAAATTTTGGAAGATCTAAAAGCAGCGGAGATGTTGGGTTATACGAAGGTAGCTGATAACACCTATCCAAATTTGATAACTGTGTTGACCGGCCTAAATTCAGCAGAGTTGAAGAGACTCTGTTGGCAGCACAAGAAGAAGACGTTCGACGAATGCCCATTCATCTGGAAAAATATGAGTTCTGCCGGCTATCGAACGATATTCGGCGAAGATGCTTGTCACATGAGTACCTTCAATTATTTGAAGCCAGGATTTAAGATACAACCAACGGACTATTATCTACGACCTTTCTGTATCGAAAGCGAAAACAATATCGGTAATACCAACAAATTGAACGCGAATCTTTGTGTCGGAACAAGATTAACATTCGAGAATCTTCTCAATTATATAAAAAAAGTAGCAACAACGTTTGCGAATGACCTTTATTTTGCATTTACCTGGATGGCCAGCTTGACCCATGATTATTTGAATTTTGCGCAATTGGGCGACGAGGGCTACTACAGGTTACTTGATACCCTTTCGAAAGAATATCTTCTTAACAATACGGCCCTAATAGTGATGAGTGATCACGGTATGAGATTCGGACAGTTTCGTCAGACCTTTCAGGGGAAGATGGAGGACAGTCTTCCATTCGCATTTCTAGCTTTACCGAAATGGTGGAGAGATAAATATCCAGTGGCATGGGCTAACATGCGAAGGAATACGCGTAGTTTGACAACCCCATTTGATCTCCATGAGACACTAAAAGATATAGCAGATCCAAGAGGAGTCGAAGAGGAATCGCTGAGACAAAGAGCCGATCTAATTTCCAGTGGGAAGATACCTCGTGGTATAAGTTTTTTTTTACCTATACCCAATCACAGAACGTGCAATATGGCCGGCATACCCGGCAATCTGTGCATGTGTCACAAATTGAAAGATATATCGCTCAACAGCATGGGAGTAAAAAATAGCGTGAAATATCTTTTGGAAGAGTTAAACAATATGTTGGCACCGTATTCGCTTTGCGCCAAGTTATATGTACGGACGATTAAACAAGCGAAGGTGCCGATTAACTCGGATGAATCATCTTGGATCGATTATTCGATACAATTTCAGACCCATCCGGGAGAGGCAATCTTCGAAGGTACGGTGCGTTATAGAACGGACGATAAATCTTACAATCTCCTCGGAACAATAGGAAGGCTTAACGCTTATGGTAACCAAAGTGCATGTATGAATGACTTTAACATGCGCCTTTACTGTTATTGCCTTTAGGCGCATCACATATCTGATAAACTTTAGATCGATAATATTTTGTAGTATTTTAAATAAATATTCCTAAGTCACTAAATCGTACGATTCTTCTTCTCGTTCACCGATACGTATGAACGTCAAATATGTCTACTTGATCACGTTGATATTATTTTCGTGACGATAAATATAACATTAAACTTTTTCAACGCCCAACGTAACGATTTTATTTTTTTTTTTCGACGAAAATGATAAATACGACGATCTACGTGTGAACGGTGTGACGGTTATTAGCAGTGGCCAGCTGCAATTATGTTAGAACGCCAGATATTATTAACTAGAGTTTTAGTATTGGGCTAGACTTTCTCCAGAAAATTCAAAACTCCATAGAGCCAAATATCGACTCAAAGCCGTGATACTGTCAACGTTTCACAATAAAATTCATAATAAGTCATATTATACTTACTTTATACGACATTTTATAAGGTGAAACTTGAAAAAATAGCTTGATTACGGAATCAACGCCATGCCACACGATACATTCTTACGCGTTTAAATAAAAGTAAAGTCGCGCTATGATTTCTCTTCCTAGCGCCATCTATTTAGCAATTTCGAGCATTCTAATTGGTCGAACGTAATTTGTTTATTGAAAAAGTCATGAATTCATGATTTATAGAAATTATTTCATTTCGATAGACAAGCATTTATTGATTGATGTTACAGCAACATACATGTATATAATTGATCTTTTTTATAAATAAAACATTCGTAGAAAAAAATCTATCAAATATTAGAAATAGTAATACCAACAGATTAGAAATAAGTTCATTTAACTTCTCCGACGAATGTTACATACCAACGTTTTTTGATTTCATCGCTGGACCAATCACGAGCACCCACGATTTACGGGGTGTTTGTTGTAACGTCTGCTGCGATGGCAGCGATTAAATATATTTCGGTGTTTTTTATAAATTTTGCGATATGTGTAATAATTACATTAGCAGGGTAAATATAAATACATATTATTATTATATTGTCCTATTGTTTCAAACTGTAAATCTTTCCTTCGTTCATAACCTTTATTTTGTTGAATGACAATTTGTAGCCACAATCATTGGAAAAATTTCTTAATATATAAATATCATATTAAATATGTTTTTTATAAAGATTTTTTTGTATTCTTTACAGGAGGGATTTTTACAACATCCTGGGTGTTTCACGTAGCGCAAGCACAAATGCAATAAAAAAAGCATATAGGAAATTAGCTAAGGAATTGCATCCAGATAAAAATAAAGATGATCCAGATGCTTCCCAAAAATTTCAAGATTTGGGAGCTGCTTATGAAGTGCTCTCAGACGCGGAAACGAGAAAAATGTATGATCGATGTGGAGAAGAATGTGTGAAAAAAGATGGCTCGATGGATAATTCCAATCCTTTTGCAAGCTTCTTCGGAGACTTTAGTTTTCATTTTTCTGGAGATTCTAATCATCAACAGGAAGCACCTAGAGGTTCTAACGTTGTAGTTGATTTATCTGTCACGCTTGAAGAATTATATAATGGCAATTTTATTGAGATAACAAGAAATAAAGTGGTTGCAAAAACTGCTAAAGGGACAAGAAAGTGTAATTGTAGACAAGAATTTGTAACAATTAATTTAGGAAATGGTAGATTCCAAATGATGCAGCAACAATTTTGTTCTGAATGTCCGAATGTTGAATTTGTAAATGAAGAACGAATCTTAGAAGTAGAAGTTGAACCTGGAATGGTAGATGGACAAGAAACTAAATTCACTGCTGAAGGAGAGCCACACCTTGATGGTGAACCAGGAGACCTAATACTGAAGTGAGTTTTTAAATGATTATAATATATTTTCTGTGTTATGCCAAATAACATTTAAAAGAAAAAAAAGAAAAACATTTTCATACATGCAAATATATTTTACAGGATTAAAACAGATCCTCATCCAGTTTTTGAAAGAATTGGAGATGATTTATATACAAATGTAACTATTTCGATGCAAGATGCTTTAATAGGTTTTACTATGGATATAATACATTTGGATGGACGTAAAGTGACTATTCAAAGGGACAAAATCACTAGACCAGGCGCAAGAATTAGGAAAAAAGGAGAAGGCATGCCTAACTATGAAAATAATAATCTTCATGGTACCCTGTACATCACATTCGATATTGCATTCCCTGATAAAGATTTTTCAAGTGAACAAAAACAAGGTAATCTATTTAAAGGCTACTTATAAATCATACTAGAAGGAATTTTTAAATTTTAATAAGTATAATATACTGATTGTTTGTTTCTAGAAATTAAAAACCTTCTACAACAGAATCCTGTGAATAGAGTGTATAATGGATTAAAAAGAAATAGATACCCAAATATAATGTAAATACAAAATAACACTGCATAGTGTGCTACATACATAATTGAAACTGTAATGCCATTGAATGTTTATATATCTGTGTAATAGAGTGGAGTACTTGATTATCGAAAATACCAACAGGATTGGTAATTAATTTTTAGTTTGGATAAAATGAAATGTGCATAATCCAATTAATTTGATTATTACATGCACATGTACTTCCTCTTTAATTATAGAAGACTGTTTCTGTATGATTTTTAGTGTCAGTGATTTGAAATAATGAAAGTAATGATTAAACAGTTATTTAAATAAGTTATTTTGTGTTCAACAGGCAAGAGGGGTGAATGAATGTCTTGAATAAATGAAATGAATCCTCGTTTAAGCAATGACACTACAAAAGCAAATAATTCATTTTTTAATAAAAAGTTAAAAACAGTGGCTCAAATATAGTAAAATACTTATTAATTTATTACTTCTTTATAGCAGTATTTAAAGATATTCCTAATTATATTAATAAAAAAAAAAGAACAAAAAAACAATAATCATATATTACAAATAATTATGGTAGAAATTTTTAGTTGTACAGATGGCGTATTAGTAAAACGTTTATATATATATATATATATATATATATATACCGCGTATTTTATTTCTCCACTATTAAGTAATATATATATATATATATATATATATATATATATATATATATATATATATATATATATATATATATGCCATGTCTTTCACTTGTACCACAATACTGTAAGATAAAAGATTTTATTTTCAACATAATTAATTCAATATAAATTACAGAATATATCATGTTACGGATATTTGAAAATTACATTTACATAAACAGACTTATTTATGATACATGCGGATTACGAAAACGATAATGAAATTTATAGATATAAAAAATAAATTCCGCGGTACTATCGATTCAAAATCGACTGCGTTAAACACACTGATTTAACTTTTTATATGTGAGACCATAAAACTTTTCGATTGATTAGATAAGAAAGAACATGAAACCTTTCGATTAAATAAAATGTTGAACAGTTCTTTTCAATTAGATGAATATATTTTGCGATACGTTGGGTTACATTTTTATTTGATTGATTTCTATGTGTAATCGGTTACAATAAATATTATATTTGGCAGAATATAATCAGGTTGTAATAGTAAGATAATTCATACAATGAGACATTATTCATCAAAAAGTCAAGAATTATGCTAGCATTCATTGTTGGTGTAAACCATTATAAAACCAGAAATGATAACAGCTTTAATAACAAATTATATGGATTTCAATGTTTATTTTTTATTATTCATTGAAAAATTTAATTTTCCATATTGCTGTTTTCGTAGGAATAAGTTTTGCAAGGATAAGAATTAATTGCAACAAAAAGAAAAAGAAAGGAACAAAAAATATTTATGAAGTAACAATGTCACAGTTGATTATTTTATTTCATTTCTTTTGAAAAGATAATAATCAAATTTCATTAAAAAATTAAAAAAAAAATTTGTCTAAAAAATAATTAAAAATTAACAATTTTTTTTAATTTTTTAATTAAAATTAATTTTGTAAAAATTTGTTTCAAAAATTAAATTTCATCTTCACAAATTTTTAGTAATCACAAAAATACGAACTATTTTTAGTAGTCACGAAATTTTTAATTTGGCAATAATTTTTATAATCTTAAAATTTTATAACTATGATCTTCGATTATTAAATTCATCTCCAGATTCATCCAAGAAAGATTCCTATATACCATATAAAAATATATATTTTTTTGTTTGTTCTGATATTATATAGAAAACATGTAGAAAGAATGAGAGGGGAGAGAGACAGAGAGTGAAGTGAGAGGGGAGAGAGAGAGAGAGAGGAAAAGAGAGACAGAGTGAATATCAATAAAAAAATAATGAATTGGAATAACTTACATTTAAAGTGTCATTATTTGACATTGGTAAGAATTTTCTATATTTCAATTCTTTTATCAAAGATCTTAAATCACAAACAACAGATTCTAATCTGTTAACCTTCTTTTGCAATTGCCTTATCTTATGACCTTGCTCTTTTATTTCTTCCATGGCAACTTCTAAACACACCTTTGCTTCTACAAAAGACTTTGAAACATTATCTATATTAATGTCCGATAACCTTCTAACATTTTTCAATGGCAGATCATCATAATTCTCATTTTGTGAAAATGTCCTATAAAATGTATAATCTTTCATTAAACATTTTTGTACATTTTTTTGAATAAATATTAAATTATGCTTTGCCTTTTTAGTAAGTTAGATCGCATTGGAATACTTTCTATTGCAATCTGTTTGATTTGATGATCTCCAGACATTATATTTTTCTGAAAATCATTATTATTAATTTAAATTTTATATATACCTACATTCAAAAATAATAACATTTATTTTCTACTTTTTTACCTCTTGGTCATGTATGATTTCCTGGTTACTACTAGTTTGTACATTATGTAAATCTTTCTTAAGATCTTTCTTTAAATTTATGGATGGAACAGCTGTCCATTTTAACCGAAACTTTAAATGTAATATACCTGGTGTAAAATCATCTGCTTTAAAATGCTGACAGCATATTCTTGCCGATGGCTTAATATCTATAATATCCAAGGCTTGTAACCACTTTTTTCTAGCATCTTCATTTTTTGGAAACCTGTAACATCCAATTTATTTAATATAAAAATATTATATGATTAATATTTCTTTTTTGTATTTATCATTGTAACGTATTATAAAGAAATAAAAATTTCCAATGGCATCTCACAAAGTTATTGATCTGTTAAAAACAAAAAGGTTGATATGAGCAAATATAAATATTTTATATATTGTGTCTGTAATATGTCTAATGTTATGTTACTTACCTGTGAAATGACACAGATTTATCTGCTATCTCTCTTCTCAGCTTACATACTAAGCAATAAAAAACCATAATTATTTATCTTTTTTACTTTATGCTTATCAATTGTCACAACAAAACATACCATTCATTACATTGAAGATGCATACAGTCCTACAGTTATTTGTATTAAATGCTACGCCACTGACCTGTTACTATAGAAACACATTGATCAATCATATTTCATAAAAAAAATATATATATATAATTTTCTACGTATTCCTTTTTTGTTTCAATTCGACAATAAAGTAGCTTGATTCTTATGATAGATTGTTTATTAGATTCTTTGAAAATAATGTAATTTATTTTAAAATTCTCTTAAAAATACTATTATACATTTTAATATTTGATATTTTCAATTATAAGATAATATAACCACAAAGACGTTTGAAACATGAAACGATGTGTAATATTAAAGTTTCATGTAATAATTTGTGAAACACAATATAATTTCATAATAATTAACTTATAGAGATATTCCTTGTTGAGAGTGAAATAAAATATAATACCCATACTGTGAGCGTATATAAATTCTTTGTATCTTAAAGTCCATTCTTCAAGGGTGTACATATATATGCCGTTTAAAACGGAAAAGATAATACATATAAGCAATATAAAATAAAATAAAATCTAAGTAAAATTATTGACGTAAATAATATTGATTAAGTAAGTTATATTTATCATTTTAAATTAACTTTACAATATTAAACACAAAAATATATATTTTGTGAAGTTATGTGAATGTAAAGGTGATATTCTTTATGTCCCACAGTACCATAATATATTATTATGATGCAGGCTTAAGTTGCTTTAAAATGATCATCCGTACGTGTAGTATATATGTGGCCTTCAGATGTAAGGAAATGAATTATTTGATCAACCTCAAGTAAAATCCTTTCTGGTACGCGGGCTTTAATATCGTTTCTTTCAATTCCACATTCAGTCTCATTTTCAGCTTGTATTATTTTAAATACTATAGCTTGTTCCGTAGTCATACCAGTGCAATCATTATTAAACATGGAATTATCATCCACATTAACAGAACCATTATTTGTATTGCTTGTTTTCAACATTTGCTCTGCTTTCAATGTTGTATAAGTGACTTCTAACAAGTGATTAGTTAACTCGTTAAGATCTTCAAGAGGTACAATACGCATTATAAAGACTTGCTTTTTTCCATTTTGATTACGTAGAAGACCATATATTCGAACATAAGTGTTTATTTCTAATGTTGGTTCTGACATATTTCTATTTTCTTCTAACCATCGAAGAGTTGTAATTACACCTTCAATATTTATGATATATTAACAATTTTTATAATTGAATATATATATTATATTTTATTACGTAGCATTATTTATCTTTTATACTTACCCGTTTCATCTTCAATTTCATATGTAATTTTTGTTGTAGATTCATCAACTTTGCGTAATATGCCAACAAATGTAAGTACATGAACTGGGACCTCCCAAACTTGTAAATCGTTGGAAGAACGTACGATTTGACCAATCATTACAGGAAAAATATTTTGTGATCTTCTCGTATTTTTGTTTGCAGAAGTCGATGGAGGATCACTCAGAAATCCTCCACTGCTAGAATTCATACTTATATCCATGTTCATGTTGACTATAATACTATTATGCACTACTTCTGGAAAATGTCGATTAACCTAACCAATATTTATAAATAGTTATCACATATATAACAAAGCTTAGTTATTCTGTATTCCTGCCAATATTCTCATATGTGAATGAAATGAAATTATAGCTTTTAATATCAGTTAAACTCGATGACAGCACCATTGTGACTGTTTTACGAACTATCTTATCTTTTACTACATCGTCTATTCAATGGTAGTATATAGTATATATATTGTTACGTCCCAGATGGAGTGAAGCAACAAAACAAAAAGAAACTAGTATTCTCTGAGTAACTGATATGGTTTGGTCAAGACTTGCGTCCTTTACTCAAACCTCGCTAACTCCTCTCTTTTTGGCTCGTAGCATGCGAGTGAGAGTGAGATATACTCGTTTTTATGCCTTAAATTGACCAATTCTCCTTCGGAGGTTCACCGTCACCAATGAGCTCTTTCAAAACCTAAGAACTTAACAGGGTGTAAGAATTTCCTTTAATCGTGGGCAGGACCTCGTCCAATTAGGTTCGTTAATAGAAGCGCGAATTGGATGAATGTGATTAAAATTCGTACACAAAAAGTTAACAGTAACAAAGTTTATTTGATAACACAGAACCTTGCTATTAGTTAGAAAATTTTCCTTTTATTTTAGAGCTGGCCGAGAACACGTCTGAACAGGCGGAGCGATGGTAGTAGACGCTCTCTGGTTTTCGCTGGACCCTTTTATGTTTTCGCTGGACTTTCCCTCAGGTTGACAGTTCTCCTGAAAATTCCAAGATAACGGTGTCTTGCACCCTTTGTCCTAATCCTAATCTCGTTAAGCCTAATACCTTAGTCCTAGAATATTCTTAATACTAATCTTAATTCATATTTCCTAAGGTATTTTCTTTACTTTATTACCGGACGTCGTTGGGCTATACTCGACAACGATGTCATGGACCCTTTGTCTTAATCCTTATAGTCTTTGCCAAATGAATTTTTTAAAATCTGGCGTTACTTCTATAAAATATTTCCTTATCGATAATTAATATACCGAAGGTAAATATTCGTAATTCCTATTTTACCGACTCATTGTGGGTATTAAGAGTTATCGACGTTACCGACTGTAGACATTATTACGCTAAAATAAATCTAAGTTCCTCTTGGCTGGAACACACGTCGTTGACGGCGTCGCGATACCATACCTAGAGTAAATCTAGGTTCCTTTTGGCAGGGAACATGCTGCTGACGAAGATGCGACATTTCCTCACCAAAATAGTTCTTAGTTTACTTTTGGTGGGAAACATGTCGATGACGGCGACGTGACATATATAAGAGACATCATCAGAAGAATCATCGATCGTCAGTCAATGGCATTCAGTCCTCGAGCTATATGTTAATGAACGAGTACGTTAAGAGAGCAAGAAAAACAATAGTGCATCGTCAGTTGCTTATTATCACGTTCTTGATGTCGTCCATTTTGTCTTTCACATCGGTAATCAATTATTGTGCTTCAACGTTGGATTCTTCCAGAATGCCGCCCGGCTCCGGCCGGTGCGCAGGTTCGCTTTATTGATCCGCTCCTGAATCATTCGTCAGAAACGATTTCCAAGGAGACCATTCCTCGTCTGGTCAAGAAAGCTAAGAGAGGTCCTGCTCCATCAGAACCTTCAGGTATGGATTGCGAAATTATCCAGAAGTTTTCCATTTTTAATCTCTTTGATCTTTTGGCCAAAAGCAAAGACACTAAAGCTTCTCATTCCGAAAACATGATATTCAGGTATGGATTGCGAAATTATCCAGAAGTTTTCCATTTTTAATCTCTTTGATCTTTTGGCCAAAAGCAAAGACACTGAAGCTTCTCATTCCGAAAACATGATACCCAGACGCAATCCAGACAGTCCCAACCACAAAACCCACGCCTGTTCCTAAACCCAAAAGACCCCACCCATCTATATCCATGGGAAATTCGAAAAATATTCAAATTTATACTCTTTCATTAGAGACGAGTATGGAACTAATACCCAAATGAAATACTTGTGATAAAATGAAATTCAATTTCGAAATAACGGAACTTTTCAACAAATGTAAAGGGCAATGTATACGCTCTGGTCTTTCATACCACACTTACTCCACTGATCAAGAAAAAATTCTCGCGGTCATTCTTAAAGGATTACCCAAATTTGATCATGCTAAGATCATTAAAGAGCTTCAAGTTCAGGATCTTAATCTGCTGTTATGCGTGAAAATCTAAAAAGACCCCAACTCAAACTATCATATCTACAAACTTACCTTCTTGGCTAATACCAAGCACCAGCATGTAAGAGAGGTCTCATGCCTTTTCTTAATCAGAGTCCATTGGGACAAGTAAAACAATTCCAGACCCTTTATAAAGTGCTACAGGTTCCAGGCTCATAGCCACACCTCCAAAAATTATAGTAAAGCCTACAAATGTTTCAAATGTTCTAGTTCTTATAATATTAAAGAATGCCAGAAAACCCATGATACTCCAGTCAAGTGCTTTTATTATAACGGTAATCACAAGGCCAACTATACAAAATGCCAGGTACTCCTCAAGTACCTAGACAAAAAAGTAAATCTAAAAATCCATCACGAACCAGTTACAAAATCCAAAATCCAGACTCCAGCTCCTCCAAACACTACGTTCATAAACCCTACTATATCGTACGCTCATGTCCTCAAAGAGAAAACCCAGCCTATCTCCCAGAATTCTTCTCCAACTACTCAAGACAAATCTTATTCTGAGTTCGCTTCAATGTTCCAAACTGTTGCCAGCTTAACTAGAGATATAAAACAACTTTGTGATTGTGACCTAATGGTCAGATCATCCACTGAACTCAAGGAAAAGTTAGTTAAGTGTAAATTTTATACCGAGAAATTCATGGCCCTCATATCCATCACTGACGAACTTGATGCATATTAGTCCTTTCTCTCCTCTCTCCCTAATATCCCTCCTTCTCTCACACTCAATATTCATTCTCCTGTTAAGGTCATCGCTTCTTCTTCATCTTCATTTTGCTACAATAGTTGTCCTCTTTCGTGAAGGATTAAGTCCTTTCAACTCTATGGGTTTTTGAAACTTTTATCCCATACCAATATGATATTATTTAAACCATTTTTTCTTCATGTCGTTCAAACTTATTGCTCTCACTATCAATGCAGTTGAGGGGACATTAAACCCTAGGTATTGCTTTTCCACACTCCTGGGAAACTGATCAAAAATAAATACACACACACACACACACAATATCATAAAAAAATAAAAAGATATGGAATAAAGTATACGGGTACAAAAATATGAATAATTATCTTATATTTCGGTACATGCGATTGTTTATGGAACGCACGACGCAAATAATCACGAAAGAAGTTGGACTGCAACAAAAATTGTATTAACGTCTTTTTTATTTATTTATTTTTTTTATTTTAAAGAAAAAGAAGAAGTTTCAATTCCTCGACAATCCTGAGATTTAAATATATTACCCGATTTTTTCTAAATCTAACGAACGTATCCTCTCGATCCATAATTCTCTCGGTACGGATAGATACTTCGAAGTTCCTATTTACCGGGGCGACGTTCGACACAACAAATACTTCGATTATGAGAATGTTATAAGAACATTGTGACCATTATTATTAGCTCTTCTATCCATTAGAGCGTACTTGCTTTATCGTTTGAAAAAGTTAGCCTCGAATATATGTAACGAATAGTGATAATGGCAAACAATGCACTGAGTAACGGTCGCATTCAACAACCGATAGTTTCGCAACGATTGAGAAATGACAGGATGAAAAGTAAAAAAAACTACCCATACGTGTATTTCTTTGTCGCTAAGGAGAGATAACTCTAGAAAACTTCAAATGTTCGAAAGAAAAGAAGAAAAAGAATATTTGAAATGACAAAGAATATTTAAATCGAAACTGTTTATTTTAACTTAAATTTATTTAACTATAATTTATTTTATATTAAAACGAAATCGATTTTGGTCTAAAAATAGAAAGAAAAAAAGAATTAATTTATTTTCAGTAATTATTATTAACTTGGATAATTGCCATGTCGATTAAGCGATAAACGATATCTTTTTTTCTTTCGTTTTTTTTTTAATTATTAAAATTACTCTCATAATTACCGGCTCGATTTCACAAAATAATTAAATTATATATATGTGTGTATATGTGTATATTCATGGAAGATGTTAATATACGTATATACGAGGAATTAATCGTTACATGTAATAACATTTAGTCGTCGACATACCATCGATAGAAATTCGTAATTGGTTATTACATCATTATTACACGAGACGGAAATAAAGGATATGTAAAATTCTAATTGATGACGAATTAGCGAAATCTAATGGTCACAATGAATACGCAAATTATTTGAAAGTACTCTATTTCTATGGGATTAAAAATTTTCTTTGTTTTTTTGCTAATATGTTCGAACTATTTTAATCGTTTAATTTTTTTTCCTTACACTAATATCACAACACTTCGTTATTACGCTTATCACGTTATTTCGGATTATGTTGTATGAATTTTTAATTTTATTTTCGTAGGATCTGATTCTGAGGAAAGAGAGGAGATTCAAGATTCCTTGGGTTGTTTTCGAACAGCTTACAAGGTCAACTCGACCAACGTTAATAACATCAAACAAATAGCTACATCGTTGTGAGTACTCTTTATCTTTATACTTCCTTACGATCGTAAAGAAACAAATTTTATTGATCGAAAGAAATTTTATATTTCTTCACGTATTTTAAGAAGTATTATTATTTTTTCTCCCTCTATTTTTTTTCTGCGTTTACATCTATCTCGTAAATAAATAAATATATATATATATATATATATATATATATATATATATATATATTTGCCTCTTATTCACGATAATTATGTTGATTCATATACTTCATTATCTACAGTATTTTCTATTTTTTTCATACTGATAAAAGGCAGTCCTAAACGCTCGATCGAAGCATATTTAGAAGTAGAAAAGACAACAGTTTTACCTGATTAGGATATACATTACAGTCTTGGTAATTAAATGACCTTTTTTTAAATTTTTAATCGTTAATCGATCATTTATTTATTTATTTATTTGTTTATTTTTTGTTTTTGATACACTACGCGTCGACTCTTCGTATTGTTCTTATCGGTTTCATCGCGTGAATGGAAGGAACGTTTAATCAATCGAATCTTATTGTGTCAACTTTTTTTTTGTTTCTCTTTTAGGAGAGTGTTACGTCAAGTTGAACCAATTGCATGAGGCGAAGAAGCAATTGAAGAGATCAATCGAATTGACGAAAAATGAATTGCCACATCTCGCACTTGCGAGAATACACATGGCGGAGGATCAGATAGAGGCTAAAAATGTTTACATAGCCGCTTTAACGTACGTTCAATGATCAACGAAATTTTTCAACGATTTAGAAAAGGATATTTTCGCTTATCGTCGTTTTACGTTATCTATAATTATCTAATTAATTCGTTGAATTTTCAGTGGCAATCCGGAAAGCGTGACGCTGTCAACGGAATTAGGTTTGTTGTACCTAAGAATCGGTGACGTTCAAAGGACGTTTCAACAATTCGGAACCACTTTGGCTTACTCGTCAAACTGTTCGAAAGCTCTTTTACCAGTCGCCTATATAATGCAAGTGAGTCAAGTAAATACAGATTTACAGGATAAATTGTAAATCGATTTTTGGTAGATCGAGTCTTTAGAGACTTATCGATTCGTCAAGGAATATTACGTGAATAGTGATCTGAATCAATCGGATATATCGAAGGGACATACTTTATTCTCGCGCGTTGTTAAAAAAAAAAAGAATTTCTCTTCACCCTTAATTATATATTTATCTTTAACGTTCGTCATTGTAGTATAATGATTTTTAAAAACGATCATTCAAATTGCAATCTCCGAATACCTCGAAACGACAAATCGTATAACTTTATAGACTGCTTTCTAATATTATTTCTCGTAACAATCGGCTTATATATATATATACACATATTGTTAAGGAACATTATTATATATTTATAATATATTATTATATACAGATCAGAGAAATCTGACGCGAAAATGCATGATAGGTTTGTGTAGGCACATAGTAATTAAAATAACGCAACCGTATGCGAACTTTTCCGTTCGTTCATTAGATTGAATAAAATTGATGAAGAACAATTCCATGATATACGTTCATGTATTGATTAACGGATTTGAGTTTCGTTCGATAATATATATGCATTTATACCTTATTTTATTTCAGAAACATAACGAATACGACATAGGATTGTCTAAATATGAGATGGCGGCCCAATTAATACTTGAATCGTCGGCACTCTGGAACAATGTCAGAATGTGCTTTTATGGGAAACAAAAGTTCGTCGCTGTGAGTAACGCAATAATAGATTTATTTATAAAAGAATCCATCGTAAAATAAGAATCATGGATTGAGAGGGAGAGAAAGAGAGAGAGATAGAAAGAAAAAAAGTAATAAATAATAATATAAATAGTATTGAATAACGAACGTTGGTATAATTTCAGGCAATAAGTTGCCTGAAGAGGGCACATTATCTCAATCCATTTGCATTCTTACCGGTTTACAATTTGGGTGTTGCCTTCCTTACAACCGGACGACGGAGTCCGCCGCGAATAATTTATGCGCCTCCATCAATTTCGAATCCAAAAATCCGATGCCTTATCTTTTACTCGGACATGAGCGCATTGCTATTATTATTATTATTATTATTATTATTATTATTATTATTATTATTATTATTATTATTATTATTATCATTATTATTATTATTATTATTATTTCAAAGATTTCAAATAAATATCATAAAATTTAACGATGCCGTCGAGGGCTTCGCGTTTCTATGCTTTTTTTATTATTTTGGTTTTTTCTTTTCTACTTTTGTGTCGTATTAAAATGGACATTAGAAGAAAAATCAAATAAAAAAGAACGAAGAAAGGAAATTAATAAACTTTCGTATATATGTGCAATATAAATAAATAAATTATTGATTCGTCGTTAAATAATAATTGATTTATCGATAAAAATTATAATAGATCAATCGTTAATTTTTTGACAGTGGCTCTCAAGCGACTCGATGATCTGGAAGGTTCGGTCAAAGCCTTGGACAAGGCTCACTCCTTGTCACCCCAAGATCCATTAATACTGATCAATTACGTCGTGATCCTCGAAGCAACGGGTAACGTTACAAAGGTATCGGACGTATCGTCGCCCCTGAACGACGTTATGACTGTTATCAACGTCGACCCTAAGGTAATTACGATTTTTTTATTTTTTATTTTTTATTCAAATTATTTTTTTTCTTCAAATTTATTCTACACGATCTCACGATTTTGATCATCTTGCCGCACTCCCTCCCTCGCCCCATTAGTAACGCATCCTTCTTTTTTCAATAACAGATAGCACGGATGGCGAAAAGATTGTCGATGAAATTACAACAACAAAAGTTGTCTACCAATTAAAGAAGTAAAGAAAAAAAAAACTAAAATAACATAATTAAATTATATGGAAATTTTCATATGTGCGATACACCTAGGGGATTAACCGTGTCGTTAATTTTTTTTTTCTTCTTTTTAATATGTACGAGACAACCATTAGTAAGTTCGCTGGATAAAAAAAAGAGTCACATTCTTCTCGAAACTGTTCTAATCCAAATTTTATTCGATTTGCAATATGTTATTGTCTTTCTCTCTTTTTTCTTGTTTCTTCTTTTTTTACTTTCTTACTTTTTCTTTCTTTTTTTTCCACCTATTACATGATAAAATATGTAAATGTTATTCGATTTGTTGTCCCTTTTACGTGGAATATTATATTATAGATTTTGTTGAAAGAGATAATATGAAAAAATAATTTGCTACACATATATTTACGTGTAGACGACATACATATTTTATCAAATGATATATTTAATAACAATAATAATAACAATAATAATAATACTAATAATTAATATAGCGGAGAGAGAGAGAGATTAGATATTGGAAGACTCATTATTATAATATTATACATATATGCCACATATAAATTGTAGGTGTATATATATATATATAAATAATTCTTTAATATATAAAAACATATATATATATAATATATATAAATCATTTTATTCATTATAAAAAATTCTTTTTTTATTTATTTTTTTTTCGGAAGCTTCCTCATATGCTATCTCGTAATTACATGATAACGTCAATAAGATAACGAAGAATCTTCGATCGTAATCTTTGAAATTGATTTGTCCGTATGGTAACAAAATTCTCATGAGAATAGATATTGGAAGAATCATAGTTAAAATATTATACATAGATAAAACTTAAATGTTGTTAAATCTGGGTACCCACATCAGGCTGTAAAGAATTAATCAAAATTGATATTTTCTAATTGGGTTCCGGTGAACGCGTTAAACCCGTCCCTTGTGCCAGCCCTGCACACAGGATTCGTTCATTCTTTTCTTTGTCGTCGTCGATTGTTTAAATCAAACGAATACACCACGAATCGATTTTGAATTCACGCATAACGAAAGATCAGACACGGGCATTAAAAAATCATAATCGACAAGTGGTGAATACTCTACCAACGAGAAAGAATTCGGCAACACCACGTAATCCAAACAAGAACGAGAAACACGACGAAAGATCAACAGGAATGCTTGTAGCGCTTTTATTATTTTCTTTAATAACCGAAATACCGCAGGGAGTTCTAGGTCTACTCTCGGGTATCCTCGGTAATTGTTTTTTTCACAACTGTTATCATAATTTCGGCGAGATAATGGATATATTGACTTTGTTTAACGGCGTTATTAATTGTTTACTTTATTGCCCTATGTCACGACAATATCGTAAGTCGTTTGGATGATTATTCAGATTGACAATCATGAAGATATTTCAAACGACCGCACAACAAACCGACGTCCAAACAACTTACGTATATTCCACTAGACCAACCCCGCACGCCACGTTAGATACTCGTTTTTAAGTTCTCGTTTCAATTTCAAAGATTACGATCGAAAATTCTTCGTTATCTTATCGACGTTATCATTTAACCCATGTGCAACATTGCGCGGAATATTCCGCGAGCTGTGACAGTCGATTATCACCAAGCGCGAAATATCCCATGAGCCGCGACTGTCAGCTATTACCAAGCGCGGAATATTCCGCGAGCCGCGACTGTCAGCTATCTTCAAGCGCGGAATATTCCGCGAAGCTCGACAGTCGATGAATAATTTCGATACGCGTTACTGCACATACGATCGACCGCGCGTGGTGATAAGAGTCAGTCGTCAGTTGAACGTCGCTGATGTTTCGATGTGAAAGCATAAGTAGAGCGATGATTCAAATGGGTTAATATAAGATAGCATATGAGGAAGTTTAAAAAAAAAAATAAGTAAAAAAGAATTTTTTATAATGAATGAAATGATTTGTTCATATTGTAAATTTATTATTATATTATTTATATTATAAATATTTATAGATTTTTCTCTTTCCTCCTTCTGCAACTCCCTGTCCCTCTGTTCCCACCCGTCATAAACTTCCTGTCCCCCTCTTCTCTCTTCCTCCATTTCCTTTATATCCCTTCCCCTCTCCTTCCAGAACTCCTTTCTCTCTTCCTCCCAGCCTGATAGCTCTTTTCCCTCCGCTATCCTCCTTTTCATTTCCTCCCAGCATTTTCTCGCCAGCACCTCACCCCTCCCCTCCTCCGATTTCCTTTCAAAGTTCACCGCCCTTCTACCAGCCCCTAGCCTAAATTTGTCCTTTTTCATCTCCTCCCTTATCAAATATCCCGGGGTACACCAGTCTATCCCCAACCATAATCTCGTCTCCCAATCCCCCGCAAACCTTCTCTTCCCTATTCCCCAAACTTGCCTTACCAATGCCCCTGCCCTCCTCACTCTTTCCCTCACATGCACATCCTGCTCCCCGTTCCTCTGCACCCTGTATCCTAGATAGGTGAATTCCCTCACCTCTTCGATTCTCTTTCCCTTCCACCTCCACTTCACCTCCGTCATTCTCCCCCCTCCCTTTCTAAACCTCATCACCTTCGTCTGCTCCACATTTACCTCCAACTTCTTCCTATCCAGTATACCCTCCATCTTCCCCAGCATGTGTGCTATACCCTCCTCACTCTCCGCTAACAACACCATATCATCCGCGTAGGCCAGGCAAAACACCTTCTCTTCACCCAACTTTATCCCCCCCCCATCCCCCTTTCCTAAACCTCTTTTCTACATCCGCTATCACCAGGTTGAAAAGACACGGACTCAATGGACATCCCTGTCTCATCCCCCTCGCCGTCCAAAAACTCTCTCCTAGCCTATCCCCTACCTTCACCTTACTCCTCGTCTCCCTGTAAATCTCTTCCACCCTACTCCTTAGCCCCTCCTTCACACCCCTTCCCCTCATCGTCTCAAACAACACCTTTCTATCCACAAAGTCAAACGCTGCCCTTAGGTCCAGGAAGGTAGCCACTACCATCCCGCCCTTCCTATTCAGCTGCCTATTCACTAAGTAATTTAACACGTATACATTATCCATGACTCCCATTCCCTTCTTGAACCCTGTTTGACTCAGTGGCACCATCCCCTTCTCTTCTATCTCCTCCCTGTCTTTCCGTCAGCACTCCCACATACACCTTATATATAGTCGGCATTAGTGTCACTCCTCTATACTCTTCCACCTTATCCCCCGTCCCCTTCTTCACAATTGGTGTTATAATTCCTTCTTTCCATCCTTCTGGCCACCTCTCTCCTCTTCACACCTTACCACATAACCTCCACATCCACTCCATCACCCTCTTCCCTCCATACTTTCATACTTCGCTGGGCACACCATCCTCCCCCGATGCCTTCCTCTTTTTCAATTTGTCTATTGCCCTCCACACTTCCCTACTCATTTCCGGCTCATCATCCTCTTCCCTCCCCCCTCCCCCTATTAACACTCTCCCTTCCACCCCTCCTAGCAACCTTATGAAGTGCTCCATCCATTCCTTTAACACTATTTCCTCCTTCACCTTTTTTCCCCTTTTCCTTTCCCTATTTACTATTCTCCGCACGTCTTTCTCCGTCCTTGCCTCTTTGGCCTCTTTCATCCATTTCTCGTTCTCTCTTTCCTTTTTCTCCTTGCATAACCGCTTGTATTCTGTTCTCGCTTTCCTATATTTTTCTCCTCCTTCCCCTCCCTTTCTCCTCGCCTCCCTCCTCTTCCCTTCACATTCTTTATCCCACTAACCTTTCCTTTCCATTCCTTCACTCTCTCTCGCTCCCTCCACTAACTCTCTGCCCATCTGTCTCACTTTCATCCCCAATTCCTCCTCTACTCCCCTATCTCTACTACATTCCCACTTTATTTTTTCCCTAATCCTTTCCCCACCCCTCTCAGTCCATTTCGCCGTCCTTCTCCCCCCTTTCTCCACTCTCCTTTCTATGTCCTTTTCCCTTTTCCTTCCAGTGACACCACCAGCGGATGATGGTCGGACTCAACACTCTCCCCTACCTCCATCCTTACTATCCTTTCTCTCACCCTCACTTCTCCTATTATATAATCAATCACTGACTGCCCTCTTCCACCGGTATACGTCAACTCCTCTTCCTTATCACCTTCTATGTTACCATTCAGAATGCCCCATCTAATTTTTTCGATACCCTCCACCAACCTTCTCCCCTCCCTGTTTACCTTATCGTCTTTCGACCTTCTTCCCTCCTCATCTTCCTCCCCTCCCTACCTTCCTCCACCCAGCGTTCCTGTCCTCGCATTAAAGTCCCCCCCTATCAACGTCCACTGCTCCTCCTTCTGTTCTTCCATCCATCCCTTCAATTCTTCTAGCTTTCTCTCCATATCTCCTTTCACATATACCCCCACTATCCTCCAATTCTCTTCTCCCCTCCTTACCTCTACTGCCATCACCCCCTCTTCCTTCCTCTGCCACCGACAGCACTGTCACACCACTCCTTTCTTTAGCTCCTATCAGCATTCCCCCCATTGATCTCCCTTTTCTATTCTTTCTCTTCGCTAATTGCTTCTCCCATCTATAACCCTTCGGCAACCTTCCCCTCACTCTATTCCACCCCTTATAAATATTTATATTATACATACATATATATATAATATAATATATATATTATACATATTGAATGAAACATGACTATATATCGTACACGTGGATAGATATATGTGGTTGTATCTCGAAGTAATTAAAAAAAAAAAATGTCATTGTTATGATGAAGCAATCGTTAAATTTATTCGTTTAATTATTTATTACTCGAATATTATCGAATAATTTAAAGTGTCTCCATCTTTCTATCTCTCTCTCTCTCTCTCTCTATCTCTCTTTTTTTTAAATACATCTACTCGATTGTCGAGACGATTTCGTTGAGTCGATCGTCGAAACGATTTCGTCGATTTCGTAGATAGATTATAAAGATAATATCTTAGCAACGAGTATCTAACATGTCAGGAGGGGTAGTCAAACTTTAAGATTTGATGAGATTTGTCGACAAAGAGACGATTACCACTTTTGGTCTGAAATGTGACCATATATCGTACACGTAGTTAGATTAGATGTACGTGGTTGTATCTCGAAGTAATTAAAAAAAAAAAATTGTCATCGTTACGATGATACAACTGTCACATTTATCGTTCAATTATTTATTATCCGAATATTATTGAATAATTTAAAGCGTCTCCTTCTTTCTTTCTCTCTTTCTTTTTTTTTAAATCCATCTATTCAATCGTCGATTTCGTAACCAGATTATAAAGATAAGAACTTAAAAACGAGTATCTAACGTGGCGTGCGGGGTTGGTCTAGTGGAATATACGTAAGTTGTTTGGACGTCGGTCTGTTGTGCGGTCGTTTGAAATATTCTTATGATTGTCAATCTGAATAATCATCCAAACGACTTACGATATTGTCGTGACATAAGGCAATAAAGTAAACAATTAATAGCGCCGTTAAACAAAGCCAATATGTCCATTATCTCGCCGAAATTATGATAACAATTGTGAAAAAAACCATTACCGAGGATACCCGAGAGTAGACCTAGAACTCCCTGCGGTATTTCGGTTATTAATAAAAATAATAAAAGCGCTACGAGCATTCCTGTTGACCTTTCGGCGTGTTTCTCGTTCTTGCTTGGATTACATGGTGTTGCCGAATTATTCCTCGTTGGTAGAGTATTCACCACTTGTCGATTATGATTTTTTAATGCTTGTGTCTGATCTTTCGTTCTGCGTGAATTCAAAATCGATTCGTGGTGTATTCGTTTGATTTAAACAACGACGACGACGACGACAAAGAAGACAAAGAAAGAAAAAAGAAAGAAAAAACGAATCCTGCATGCAGGGTTGGCGCAAGGGACGGGTTTAGTAGCGCGTTCACTGGAACCCAATTAAAAAACATAGATTTTGATTAAATTTTTACAGCCGGATGTGGGAACACGGATTTAACAAATGAAAGACATTTTTTTCTTTTTTAGTATCGATAATTCAGTTTAAAAGAAGTGACAAAAATCATCGAATTATTTAATATTATTATTTTATTGTATTATTATTATTTAATATTCTTTTAGTTTAGATATTTAATTATTTTAGTTGTTAAGTTTTGTTATGTTGTTATTTGATTGTTATTTGATTAGTCGTTTATATTAAGTTGACTAATATGAAAGATAATTAAAAGTTAGTTATAAGATAGATTTAGCTAGATGTAAGTTAGATGTAACTGTAGGCATAGGTGTGGAGATGTGTGGGTAGATTGTAAGAGCTTTGGGTACGCTTCTCTGGAAAAGCGCCTTCAAACCTTGAGGGGAGGAATCTATCTATGTATCTATCTAATAATATTATTGGATTGTATTATTATTATTTAATATTCATTTTATAAGAAACATATAATATGTAACGGCTTTGTTAATAAATAATTCCTTGTTGTAAAATTTTAGTTGTATGTACATAGTAATGAACTTAGTATTTATGGTCACGTAAAATTTTGCCAATCTCGGCCCCGCGAAAGATCGCGTCGGACCTATTTGTACGAATTGCACGAGGTAAGAGAATCAAAAACCAATAACAATATTATCGTGATATATATACACATACACACATATATGTATTAGGTTGTTCGGAATGCTTTTCGTTTTTTCCCGTAATTTGTTTTGTTCTTTTTTTTTATTGTATTTTTTACATACTTAATGTCGCATAATCGTTATATATTTTGACAACTGATATAGCAAGGCTTGCTAAATGAAAAAGTTCGATTGATTCTACGCAGTAGTTTTTGGTTGTTAACCCTTTTCAAATATGGAAAAGTCAAAAGCAGCTGTGCAAGTCCATTTTTCGTTTTTTCGAAATTTCTCTTATCGGTCAATTTTAAATTGAACGGATTCATCGACAATGCATTTTTTGAGATACTGAATATCAATTATTTATTAACCAAGAGTCTACACCGAATCAATCAGGGATTGCTTGTGATCTCGTTTAAAAAAGAAACAACCAAAAAATGAATTGACTTAAGCCACTTTAAAAATGAACGGATTCAAATTTAGTCCGATTCCGTTATTATCAGAGGTTTCGTTTAATTGAGGTCAAAAAAAAAGAAAAAGTAAAAAAATAAAAATAACAAATGATAAACAAGGCGCCCGTCTTTTTTATATTTATTCTATTTTTAAATTCACACAACAATTAAGTATCCAACAAGTATCGATAGCGATGAAGGAAACGTTTCGAAGAAATTTTTCCACGCGCTAGTTATTTATACATCATAGTTACAAACGATTCTCGTACATACATACATACATATTCATTTGCATTTTATCCACGGAACCGTGGTATTACATGGGGGCCGCGTTCGATACGAGGTGTATCTTAAAGAGAGAAAAAAAATCTTTCTAATTCCTTTTCCTTTTCTTTCCCTAAAGCAGAATATTTAACTCGATATCTTTCGATACTTCGGTCGGGTTTCTATGTATTTTATGTTTACGAACAGAAGAAAAGATTCAAAGTGACGGATAACAATCCATAAATATTGTCAGGTCACCGTCATCGACGTGTTTCCCACCAAAAGTAAACTAGGAACTATTTTGGTGAAAAAATGTCGCATCTTCGTCAGCGGCATGTTTCCTGCCAAAAGGAACCTAGATTTACTCTAGGTATGGTATCGCGACGCCATCAACGGCGTGTGTTCCAGCCAAGAGGAACTTAGATTTATTTTAGCGTAATAATGTCTACTGTCGGTAACGTCGATAACTCTTAATACCCACAATGAGTCGGTAAAAGAGGAATCACGAATATTTACCTTCAGTATATTAATTATCGATAAGGAAATATTTTATAAAAGTAACGCCAGATTTTAAAAGATTCATTTGGCAAAGGCTATAAGGATTAAGACAAAGGGTCCAAGCATCGTTGTCGAGTATAGCCCAACGACGTCCGGTAATAAAGTAAAGAAAATACCTTAGGAAATATGAATTAAGATTAGTATTAAGGATATTCTAGGACTAAGGAATTAGGCTTAGCGAGATTAGGATTAGGACAAAGGGTGCGAGACACCGTTATCTTGGAATTTCCAGGAGAACTGTCAACCTGAGGGAAAGTCCAGCGAAAATATATAAAAAGGTCCAGCGAAAACCAGAGAGCGTCTACTACCGTCGCTCCGCCTGTTCAGACGTGTTCTCGGCCAGTTCTAAAATAAAAGGAAAATTTTCTAACTAATAGCAAGGTTCTGTGTTATCAAATAAACTTTGTTACTGTTAACTTTTTGTGTGCGAATTTTAATCACATTCATCCAATTCGCGCTTCTATTAACGAACCTAATTGGACGAGGTCCTGCCCACTGTTAAAGGAAATTCTTACACCCTGTTAAGTTCTTAGGTTTTGAAAGAGCTCATTGGTGACGGTGAACCTCCGAAGGAGAATTGGTCAATTTAAGGCATAAAAACGAGTATATCTCACTCTCGCTCCCGTGCTACGAGCCAAAAAGAAACGAGTTAGCGAGGTTTGAGTAAAGGACGCAAATCTTGATCAAACCGTATCAGCTACTCAGAGAATACTAGTTTCTTTTTTGTTTTGTTGCTCCCCTCCATCTGGAACGTAACAATATATTCGTGTTCTATAGAGCTTAACTAGAAACTTAATAGTGCATTTTGCGGTAGCAACATAACCTCAAGATTATGACAACTGCGTTTAATGGTTGTAAAAGTGTAATACTCCTTTCATGATGGATAAAATATTAACAAAATCATTACACTGTAGTCGTTGTTTAGTCTATAGATCATTACCTACATGTCAATCAAATTTAAAGTAAGCAGAACATAATATTTTAGTAAAAATATAGTAAGATGTGACAAAAGTAAATAATTCTATCCACATAATATTTTATGTCTATGCTTTACATTTTGCAGGATTTTAAATAAAAATATTGTGCGCTTACATACAGATTTACAATCTTTTAAATTGAGGCAACATGTTCTTTGCAATAAAAGCAAATATAATATCTCTCAGTTTCAAAAACGCTACATGTTTATTCAAACCCAGGATACTCCTAATCCAAACAGTTTAAAATTTCTTCCTGGTGTCAAAGTATTAGAAGGAGGTGGCACCAAAGATTTCCCAAATGCTACAGATGCTTATTGTTCGCCTCTTGCAAAAATGTTATTTCGAATAGAAGGAGTTAAATCTGTATTTTTTGGTCCAGATTTTATTACAATAACAAAATTGGATGAAGATATGGAATGGGGTATTTTAAAACCAGAAATATTTGCAACAATCATGGATTTTTTTGCAAGTGGATTACCAATATTAAATGAGTCACAACCTTCTCCAGATACACGTATGAAAAAATATTTTCTAAAACTTATAAAGAATTTTTTTTACAATAAAAACAATTGATGTGTAAGAAACTTTTTAATTTTTTTTTAGAAATTAACGAAGATGATGATGAAGTAGTACAGATGATAAAAGAACTTCTAGATACACGAATACGTCCTACGGTGCAAGAAGATGGAGGTGACATTGTATTTATGGTAAAGATAATTTTTAATACTTGAATGACAAAATTTTTTAATAAATCCTTGCAAATTTTTTAAGTACCAAAATTTACTTTATTATTTATAGGGTTTTGAAGAAGGTATTGTAAAACTGAAAATGCAAGGTTCTTGCACAAGTTGTCCTAGTTCTGTTGTAACATTGAGAAATGGAGTTCAAAATATGATGCAGTTTTACATACCAGAAGTATTAGGTGTCATACAAGTTGAAGATGAAACTGATAAAATTGCCAAAAAGGAATTCGAAAAACTAGAAAATAAAATACAGACCTTATCAAGTAGTAGTGATAAGAAATAATTGTGACACTTCACATTTTATATAGTCAAAAGATACATATAATATTGTGCATAATAGAAATTATATCGCAAATCAATTATAGCAAAAATACTATGTACATTATTAAAAAAAAAAATAAATATTTGAAAAAATATTGATGTTTACTTTTTTTTTATTTTTCTACTTTTTTACAAAGTATTAGCGGCTAGATACAGAAACTTGCCACACGCGAATAGTGTTGTCAGAGTATCCAGCAAATAATGTTTGTCCATCTGTGGACCAAGCGAGAGATAAACATTGAGGTGGCTCTGCTTTACTGGTTGCAGATACAACTTCTGGTTTCAATTCCTCAACCATTTCTTTAGTCTCAAGATCCCAAATCTTAATCCATGGTCCAAATGCAGCACATAGCCAGTAGCGATTAGGACTAAAGCAAAGTGCAGTAATGATGTCATTATGATCAAGGGTATGGAGATGTTTACCGTCATTTAAATCCCACAACATAGCCTTGCAATCCTAAAAATATATAAATTACATTAATTAGAATTCATTGTTTTAACAAAATAAATATTTTGTTCCAGACTAATTCAACACATACTTTTCCACCAGATGCACATAATGAACCATCTGGAGACACAGTGACTGTATTAAGATATCCAGAATGTCCATTGTGATTAATCTTTAGTCTGCAGTTTGTCAGGTTCCATACCTATGAAAAATTTATAGTCCAATAAAACAAGAATATTTATAATTTTTAATATATATATGAAAATAAATAATAATTCAGTCCCATATCCGCTAAAACACTCATAGACATCATGGTGTTATAAAGGTTTCATCATTTTAATTATATTTTAGAAGGCATCATAGTTTTAAATAATTTTGTATTAACATACCTTAACAATACAATCCCAACCTGCAGAAACAATGATAGGATTGGAATGATTTGGAGAGAAGCGTACACAGCTGACCCAATCGGTATGTCCCTCATCTTGTATGGTATATTTGCATTCTGCCAATGTATTCCACAACTTGATAGTCTTGTCACGAGAACCAGACACAATTTGTCGATTGTCTACAGAGAAGGCGACACTCAGGACGTCCTAATAACAGAGATAAATTCTTTTGCTTTAATAATTCTATTATAATCTTTTTACCCTATGAACGGCATTATAAACTGGCCAATACTTACAATATTGTAGGTTTAATGAATGCCCACCTCTTCTATTTATATACACAAAAAAAAAATATATAAAAAAAAGCTTCAGTTTACTTCCAATTTGAGATACCGCCAGTTTACCGCTCACAAATTAGTAAAGTCACACCTTGGTATGATCTTCAAATCTCCGTGTTGTCCGACCTGCAGCCAAGTCCCAAAGACGTAAAGTTTTGTCCCATGATCCAGATAATGCATAGTTTCCATCAGAAGATAGTACAACATCGCTGATGAAGTGGGAATGACCATAGAGACGTTTTTGAGGAATACCATAGTTAGCATCGTCGCGCGTCAGTTTCCATACGATTAAAGTTTTATCTATAAATGTAATTTAAAAGATAATATAACACATTTTTTTGTAAAATATAAAGTAACGTAGAGCGCATGTGTGTATATGTAAAGTGCCGAGCGGCCATTATTCGTTTTAACATGGATATACCGCCAAACAGCTAGACGATACATGGTAAATTATATGACTTTCAGACATTTTATATAAAAGAAATTGTATTCTACCAAAAGTAAGATAAGTAATTGTACTTTTCGAATGTATCGTTCCACAAACGAGAACCAATATACGTTACTTCAATCAAAAGTATAGAAGAAAGAAACAAATCTAACAGATGACTTACCACGTGAGGACGATAAAATCATATCCGGATATTTCGGATTTGTAGCGATTTGAGTAACGGAGCCATTGTGCCCCCGAAGAGTTCCTCTCAATTGCAAAGTTTCAGTCATCTTGAAAGCGACTCAATTTTCTTAAACCAACGATGTGTTCGGATTACTTCGACCATCCGCTCTCAGGGAAGCGTCGAATGCAAAAGGATGGTCGGAAATAGGCAATACACATTCAAGCATTGCACATGAATACATAGAGAATAACATCCGTACTAGTTACGATATTCGATGATAGATGGCAGTATACATTACAAAGATTAGTTTATTAATATTTAAAAAACTTATTTTGAAAATAGAAAATTTTTAACGAAATAAAATAATCATCCAATTTTTTTTTTATTTAAATCGTTAAATAAGAAAATAGAAATATATATATTGTAATGGCGCGAATTTTGAACATATTACTACTAAGTAACAAAATTTCTTAAATAGTCCGACGTAAAATACAACGACAGATTAAATACAAACGTTATATGAAATATTACGTGATGGAATATATTCAAATGTTTATAAAGGCTAAAGTTTTAGACAATTTTTTTAGTTGTAATACTGTGCTTACGTCATAATGCGTCACACTTCCGTTATGAAGCATTAACAGTGCTTACCTTACTGGTTGTTTATATTCCAGGATAGTAAAGTGATGAAGTACGATTGGTGTATCAGTCGCATGGGTGGATCTCATAAGAGTTTTGAAGGTATCCGTGTTGAAAGGGAATAAAGAAAGTAATAAAAATAGGGTCATTGAAAGCAATACAACAGAATTTAAAAATAACATTCACTCATGAGCGTTTGACAAATTAAGATGAGGTGGTTCGTATTGATATGGGCCCTTTTAAATGTCTGGGCAATAAATGCTTTCAATTTGGAAGCACGAATACCTGTTATTAAAAGAGGATTAAATGGTTCCTACTTCGGTTATTCGGTAGCTGAACATCAAGAACTTACTGAGGATGGTACCGAAAAAGCTAAAAGTTGGTTAGTCATTTTCAAGAATGTTACAAACATTTAAGTCAAGATTGTTTTATGTCTCCTTATCATTTACTTCATCTTACTACAAATCTAAGCATACTCAGATAAGAAATTAGATAAGATGTAAATGTAAACATGATACTATAAATTATTTTTGTCTAGTCTAATAAAATTTATATGTTCTCTGTGATACATTATTAATAACAATTAATGTTAATCTTTTAAAAACTGTATAAACAAAAACTTTTTTCATATATTGTGATTAATTAAAAGATAGCTATATGTAATTTGTTGACAATGTATTATAATTTATATTTTATAGGATGTTAATTGGCGCTCCATTAGATCAAAATAAACAACCTGAAACAAATAGATCTGGTGCATTATGGCAATGTCCATTAACTACATACACAAGGGATTGCATTCAAGTTATCACAGATGGACGATCAAGTATGTTTAACTTCTCTTTTATAATTGACTAGCAGTAATTTACTTAATGTTCATTTATCAATGGTGATGGAAATTTCAAAGAATCTGTTACATATTATGTTTATAGTAGCAAGAATACTCATGTACTACTTAAACATAATAGCTAGTATGTGGTCTAACTATTTATTAATTTATAAAGCATGTTATTTGTAAATCTGTGGTACTATGTATATTGTAAAGTATTTTTTTATTTATTTTATGTCAGCTGTATAATAAGATTATTTTTTGTTAAATCATGTTTTGGTTAACCAGCAGCAGAGGGTGGTCTGTATGATTCAAGTAAGTGAAACAAAACAGATGTGACAGAATGGTTGAATGAGAAATTCTCAAAATTTGTATATATTTTTCAATATTTTTATAAATACTTCTTTCAAATGCTTTTATAGGAATACTCGCATGAAACTAACTGTAATTTTCATCTTTATTGTAATTAATATGTCTCTCTTCCTTTCTCTTTATGTATTGAACATGTGCATGTTAAATGTTGTATCAATATTATAACAATATCATAACATATGTTATAACTTTATAAATATAGAAGAATTAATTGTTACAATAACCTGTTATATCATTATTAACCATTATTGCAATATGTGGCACGTGAAATAATAAACATATTTTGTATAATTTATAGTGCAGTATACTTTAATCATTGTGATTATTACATATCAAGAAATAAATACTTCCTTTAACTATAACTGTCCAAATAAACATCATAATTTTTCTGTAAGCCATTTTGATTTCAATATAAATCATTTTTAATCAATTAATCATTTTTTTCTATTTAAAAAAAATCATTGAGTATATATAACATTAAATATTTTGCTTTATAAATATTGTGAAGTACTAACATATGATTAATTTTAATAACAATTTCATAATAATTACCTACTGTCTTTAATGAGTTAAAAATGTTCTTATTTAGGCTTCACATATATTATAAAAATTTGAATTTAAAAAATGATATGATTTTTTTATGCAGGTATACTGCATAGTTGAAAGAAGAAATATGTTTTATGGTTTGACTTTTGATTCATAAAAATTAACAGTATATGCAGAATTTTTGAAATTAAACTGTGATTATGTTATTATCCTAAGATTTCTATTTCTAGGTTTTGATTCTGACGATTTAGTTCCTCCTGGTAAGGATGAAATAAAAGATAACCAATGGTTAGGAGTCACAGTGCGTAGTCAGGGTGTTGGTGGCAAAGTAATGGTGTGTGTTATAGCACTTTGTAATATATATCACTTTACGTTATATTGTAATGTAACTAACAACACATTTTTACTAATACATTTCATTAAAGGTATGCGCTCATCGACATATAGTTAAAACTGCGGACTCTCGATGGGGACAGGGTCAGTGCTATATATTGACTCAGGACTTAAAGTACCAAGATTTAAAAAAACCTTGTTCAGGAAAACCCACTAATAAGTAAGATATATGATAGTAGTTAATCGAGTTGTTTTATATGTTGTTGTTTTATTTTCTTCTTATAGAGCACATGAACAATTTGGATATTGTCAAGCTGGTACAAGTGGAGTATTGACTTCTGAGGATCGTGTAGTTATTGGTACACCTGGACCACATACATGGAAGGGAACATTGTATCTTTTTACTGTGTCCGATGAATTTTTAAATAGGGACAATACTGTTTATAATGTTCCAATGCAAGATTCTTCACCTGTTAACAAATATAGTTACTTAGGTTGGTACAATCATATGATTTTTATTATTTATCAGTTTTTGCATTACTTCATTTACATTATAAACCAATTTTCTAGGTATGTCAGTAGCTGTGGGTAATTTCTTTGGAAATGGTTTATCATATGCAGCTGGAGCTCCACGTTCAAAAGGAACAGGACAAGTTGTCATTCTCACGAGGAAAGACATTAAACCTGATATGGATGTTGCTTTAATCTTAAGCGGTGAACAATTTGCTTCAAGTTTTGGGTACGAAATTACTTCCGCAGATATCAATGGAGACAAGTAAGAAAATGTGTTATTATAATATACTAAATGTTATTTCTATTATTATCAAAATGATTATATTTAACCATTTATTTAAGAATTACAGATTTAATTGTAGCAGCACCATTTTATTTTAATAAAGCAGAAGGTGGAGCCGTTTATATTTATACAATGCTATGTAAAAATATTAAAGATAATGATAAGTGCAAGCCCGTTAAGTTAGTCGGACGCGAAGAATCAAGGTTTGTAACTAATTGTTTAATTATTTTGCATATGATATAAAAAAAAAGTGATATATGTGAAATTTATTTATAGATTTGGATTTGCACTGACTAATTTGGGAGACTTGAATAAAGATGGCTATGAAGATATTGCTATCGGTGCTCCTTATGAAGGGAAAGGAACTGTCTACATATATCTTGGATCTAAAAATGGAATCATCATGACGCCATCACAAGTATTTAAAGCAATTAAAAGCAGTTGAATACAGAACTTGATATTCTAAAGAAAACTTTTTTATAGATCATTCATTCAGAAGATACTCCAGTACCATTACGTACCTTCGGATATTCTTTAAGTGGGGGAATTGATATGGATCAAAATGGTTACCCTGATTTATTGGTTGGTGCTTATGAAGACGATGCTGCTGTACTTCTTCGCTCAAAAAAGATCATTGATATTACTACATATATTAGTTATCTTAAAAAAGATGGTACATATCAAGAGAAGATAGATCCTATAGATCCTAATAAATTGGGATGTACGGCACGTCCTGATGCAAATCATACATGGTGTGTATCGTTTATATGTATATGAGTATACATTATTATTAAGAAACTTATATTGTATGATTAAAAAAACTTATATTATATGATTAAGAAAACTTATATTTTTTAGCTTTTCGTTTGAAGCATGTTGTAAAACAGAATCTTTGGTTAAAGAAGAAGATATGCAAAATTTACGATTAAATTATTACATAGAAGCTGAGACTTATTCCGGTGTAAAAAAGTTTTCTAGAGTTTGGTTTGGTGTTGGTAATACACGTCCTCACTATGTTAATCGTACGGTTACTCTAGATACAACAAAATTGATACATTGTCAAACGGAAATCGTATACTTAAAGGTAGGATATTTAACGAAGTAAAAAATATGCGCGTATAAAATATTTAAAACATAAGGTGATATAAAAATAATTTTTTCAAGGAAAACACTCGTGACATTCAATCACCCATCAAGTTTCGTTTAAATTATTCATTGATACAAGAAGAACCAATGATGCGTAACGAAGGAGATCCGTTGCCTGATATAAAAAATTATCCTATTCTTAATCAACAAGAAGCAGCTCGCATATTTGAAGCAACATTTCAAAAAGATTGCGGAGAAAATGATATTTGCGAAAGTGATTTACAAGTATATGCTCATTTAAATCTATCAGGTTTGTATTTTATATTTAGGATCGTCATTATTTATATCTTTTTGTCGCATTTGTTCGCGAAAAGAATTGTTATATGTTCTAATTATTTGCAGTGTCATCTGTTAAACCTAATTTTTACGAATTACTTCTTGGTGAAAGAGAAGAAGTAGTGGTTGAAGTGAATGTAACGAACGTTGGTGAATCGGCGTATGAAGCGCAACTTTTTATAACTCATTCACAGAATTTAAATTATATTGCCAGTAAAAGCAATGATTCTGTAATCTGCAATTTATACAATGCAACATTGGTAGCATGTTCAATTGGCAATCCATTTAAGAAAGACAAAATGGTAAACATACAGGTGAGATTTGATCCTAAAGGTTTAGAGGATAATGAATCATTATTAGATTTCGTGATTTTTGCTAATTCGACATCTAAAGAAGTGACTGAGAAGAAACCTACTCTTTTACAAGCTACAGTGCTAAAAAGAGCTGAGTTATCAATAAAGGGGTATGCTTTTTTAACCTGCTTATTTATTATATATTTATGATTTACTTTTTATTAATGTTTGTTTATTCAATTTACAGAAGCGCAAAAACTAATTGGGCGTTTTATGGTGGACCAGTTATTGGCGAATCAGCTATAAAATACTTAAGTGAAATAGGACCTAAAGTTTCGCATACTTATGAAGTATTTAATGAAGGACCATGGAAAGTAAGTAGCGTGGAAGTGCGAATTTCGTGGCCATATGAAGTTGCAAATGATAAATCTCATGGTAAATGGCTATTGTACTTAGAAGAATTACCAACTGTACAAGGTAATTATATTCTTTTAATTATATATCCTTGCTGTGTGTGTATGTGTGTGTATATATATATCAGAAGGTTGGACAAAATTAAGAAAAATTATTTTTAAACTGGTTTAATTTCAATCTTTAATAAATAAAAAAATTTGTGTAGCCCTAGGTGAAGGAGAATGCACACTTCCACCGGGACATTCAGTTAATCCATTAAAATTACAAGATTCTGTTAGTTTTGAAGACTTGGATACAATTTTTCCAACGCCATCTACATCACCTCCTATTTTGTACAATCATACTAATCATATAAGAATGAAACGAGATACAGAAAAAGTTGTTAATACTCGAACAATTATTGATAAAGATGGACACAAACATTATATAGTTTCTATGGTAGGTATTAATTAAAAAATTAATTTATTGTATATAAATATATCATTTTAAACTATATTTATTTCACAGAATTGTAAAGCTGGAACAGCAAAATGTTTTGATATAACGTGTATTATATACAATTTGCAACGGAAGCAAGAAGCAATTATAACTGTCAAAGCAAGGTAAAATCTAATATTATACATACACCACACGTTTTCATGAAAAAAAAATGTAATCTTTAATAATAATTATATATAAATCCTTTTAGACTATGGAATTCAACATTAGTAGAAGATTATCCAAAAGTAGATATGGTAAAGATAGGTTCGAATGCAAGAATAATTATACCCCCTAATGTCGTGATACAACAAGAAAATTTAAAGGACGATCATGCAATTGTAATTATACGTTCTGTTTTTGAATCATTCATTAAATTTGATCCTTATTTAAAGACATTTTATATTTGTATTTATTTTTTAGGCTGAAACGATTGCATATCCAGATCCTCTGGATCAACAGGATGTAGAGCCTGTCCCTATTTGGATAATCATAGTAGCAGTAGTTGCAGGTCTACTACTATTCATTTTACTTACGCTAGTACTTCGAAAGTTAGGATTCTTTAAAAGAAGACGACCGGATCCTACTTTATCCGGTAATCTCGAAAAGCACAGAGAAGAAAATCCAGAAAATGAAGCTTTATTTAAACACTGAAAACCTAAAAAAAAAAAAATGAAAGAAAGAAAACAATCACAAAGAATACTTACAATGTGGCTTTGACGAATTGTCACAATACTTATATTCAGTACTTATGGAGATAAAGAACTAATAGCTGACAGCAGCTTTAAAATGACATTAAGGCTGTTAATCAATTTTTTACATACACTATGTGTATAACAGAAGCAGCAAAGAGTACATATATGCAATTTAAAAAAGAAATTGTGATAATGACCTCTTTTTAAAAGTTTACTTTTTTCCCCATAATAGTGCTAGCACTATTCTTAAAAGATATACTTTTATATATAGTATATGTATTTACATATTTATGTTTACATAGTATTTTTATTTTGATAGATCATATTACGATAGCTGCTGTTAATTTATCACTTAATTTATCTCAGTCGAAGGAAATTTAACTTACTTATTTTTTATCACCAGGAATATGTTTACCATCATGCTTTAATAATAAAGCAGGAATTATACATTATCATTTTGAATCATTGAATTATAATATTAGGTCTATAATGAAGACTGCTACAAAATAATGCTAATAGCAACATTTATTTACTTAAATAATGTTAAGTGTGCATACGTATATGCATGAACTAATAATGTGTGCAAAGACATATTTACAGTATGTAAAGTCGCTTTTTTGCCATGTCATCAGAAAGAATATATATATTATTATAATAATAGATTATTATAACAAGTTACATATTGCCTTATTTAAAAGAAATTAACAGTTTAGATAAAATGATATATAAATAAAAAATTTTTTATTAACTCCATATTGCTTCATATAATGATACTGCCCTATAGATTAGTATAAATTTATAGTTGGTAGTATCATTATATGTTATCATCATTATTGAAAATACTTTTATAAAGAGTGTTATATATTTTAGCAGGGTAAACTTATACAAAGGGAAATTTTATATAAATTTATATGAATTATTTCTTCTAATGTGTTCATATAATTATTTCATGAGTTTTTAAATTTTATGTAAAACATATGAAATATTTGAATAATACTGAAAAAAAATAGATGAGTAAAAGGGAAGATGTAACTTTTATTAGGAAATTTTTTCGTTTTGAAGTTCTTTTTTACATCGTGCAAATTATTGAAACATAAATAAGTGATAAACGTGCTTTTAAATTTTTCCAGGTTTTTTTTTCTTTTTTTTTTTTAAATATTTACAAATTAAACAAATAGTACTTTAAGATTTACATAGTCATTATAATTTTAAATATCTATATTGTTTTTAATTAAGTAGATTCATAAGGTCAATTTTGAAACTTTTATAATATTGATACTTATTTTCATATAAGTCAAAATGCAATGAATGCTCGCACATATAAATCATGAACTTACAAATTAAGTATTTATACTTTTATTAAAAAATGAATGGGGTGTAGATAGATCAAAATTTATCTTATCTAATTTATAAATATTTTTTAATCATCATTTTGATATGAAAATAATTATGAATTCCAGTTACATATGTAATACACATGTTGTAACACATTCCTTGAATGACTTAGAAATTCCTCAACAATGAGAGTATACTAGAAAAGAGAGTAATGAAATGATGAAAGCATCACTTATGGTATGATACATTAATCCTTTTGACTTCGATAAGATGATCTAAGGAAACATGATATATAAACGCGTCGTATATTGAAAATGTAAAAAGGATTAATGTTATATAAATTGTAGAAGCTCATTATGTGTGAAGACTTGGAGGTACTGCCTATAGAAGTTAAACTGCCATTTAAAATACTAATATACATGCTTATGAACAAATGCTAATTCTGGTACTTATTATTTAAACATAGAATGAATATTTAAAGATAAGAAATAACTTTTTTGATATTTCATATTGCACTGTATAGACAATGTAATTGTTATATATTTATGCAGAAAAAAATTAACATTAAAAGATTTTATTTCACTAAAAAAAATAAAACAAAAAATCATCATTGATATTTTGATACACTAAATCAATGGATATGATGCATATTTAATATTGTTTTGTTGTCATATGTCTTTAAATACAAACAGTCTAAAGTTATAAACCTGCAAAAAGAGTTAATAAATTAGAAGTTTTACATTATTTTTTACTTATATTATTTGTATATAATATTTTTATACCTATATAGCAAAATATTAAGTGGAGCTGTAAATCCATGCCATAAAGAATGGGCATCAAAAATCCAAAATATTGGCGAAAAATCAAGCACTTCTAATACAGTAACAAGAACTGCTAAGATATTAAACCAACCAATGAGATACGCGTGAGATACTTCACGTCTAACATGGTACCACCATGACATTGTTATTACAAAAGTTAAAAAACCTATAGTTGCAAAATATCACAATTATAGATGAAAATAGATTATTTAGTTACATGATTACATGAGTTGATGTTACCTATTACTATATTAAATTTCATGTTATATCCATAGTTAATTGCTCCAGACCATAAATGTGTTAGATGCGTATATAGAATACTGATATAACAACAAGTAAGTATAATAAAAGTTTTGGTACTTTTGTATGTCATTCTATAACGAATAAAAAATTTGAATTATACGCTCTATTTGTAACTATAGAATTTGTTAATATATATATATATAAATTTTACCTTAATGACATACAATATAATAAAGTCAGTATAATAGCAAATGCACAAGAATAATCCATTACTTCTGTAAAGTCTGTGTCGCGTGCATGGAAAATTGTAGACCAAAACCATCCATTTAAACAAATCTATAGTAGTATGATCAACTATATTACATTAATTATATAAACTTTTTTATAATATTTTTATATTATTATAATATCCAAATACTCACAAAACTAAAATATGTCCAAACATAGAACATGGGATATTTTGAATTTACTTTTCTTTTAAATTTCCAATATAATACCCAATGAGCATAGAAATTAAATATTGAAAATAAAACGGAAGCTGGTTCTTGGCATCCAAAAATACGTATAAATGGCCACTATGGTAAAATATACATATAATTTTGTTATATAATTTTTAGTTTTACAAGTAGAAAATACATGATTCATATTTTTTATTAATAACTTCTATAACTCACTTTTCCATAAAATTGTGGCACTGTTAAACCATGATTTATAAAATATTCAACTGTATGCCACATGCAAATATACCTACAATCTTCGATGCAAGACCATGATAATAACGAAAGGAATAGAGATGGTGGATTAATAAAAGTAGTATCTGTATGGAAAGAAAGCATTGAAAGATATAAATCAGTATTTTATAATACTATATATTTATAGCATAGAAAATGTTGTATTGAAATTTTCAATGGAAGTTTAATTTTCTATGTAATTAAAACCCAATCAAATAAAATAAATAATACGAATGTTAGAACAGATGCTCTCAATTATCTTCATAATTAATTTTAATTATAAATCAAATGAATTATAACCATAGAACAATTCACAATATTTCGAATACGTACCATCTTTACAGTGATTGATACGATATTTCATAAGACACTGATTGTAAATCTGCGATCTGTCTCCTGTCGATGCAATTACATTTGTGACAGAATACGTTTGAAGGATTAAACAAATTATCCATGCCGGTTTTGACATAATGTCACGAATAGTGTATTTAATACATCATAATAAATATATCTATGTATACACAAATATATTACTCATTATTGGGGAAATAAAATACACGGTACGTTTATAATTTACAAGTATGTAGAGGAAATAATTAAAAAGAGATAAGGAGAATAAATTTGATAAAGAATTTAATTAGATTATGAAATAGACTGGCGGGCTATTCGCCACCACTATGTTCGAAGTGTAAGTGACTTCAGCGACAGGTGTGGACAAAATATGAACTACAAGTGAAAGTAAGAGAACACTGTTTCCGTCATGCCTATCGTATCAATGCATGTGTGTATAAGCTCGCGTAGTTTACATCTCTCTCGCGCATAAGATAGTGTACAAACGAACTAATGTTTTGATTTTTATAAAAATGATATATAAGTATATATATTCACTGATAGCTCATCAAATAATCGATAAAATTTTACTTTTAGTAGAAAATTAGTAAATAAAGTACTTGCGTTACATGATTTACAATTATATTTTAATATATCGCAAGTAATACCGACCCAGATTTCACCATGTAAAGGTTGCAGCATGTGAAAACCCTCAGCTAACAATGACTCTATTTTAAAATCCGCGATACCGAAGTGACATATTACTTATCGAGAATTCAGTTCCTAATGCTAACCGAAGGAGGATAATCCATTATCGAAATATTATTTTGATATACTTCGCGCATGTTTCAAAATGTTTCAATAATTCTAAAATGATCGAAAGTAAAAATATCAAAGCATTGTGATTGGTGCGATTTGATTTACCCGCGCTAATACAGTTTTTAAATTTATTACAAATTATCAATAAATTATCTTTTAATTATATTAATTTAGATATATGTACATAAAAGTCATAACTTTTTCAATCAACCAAGTTATATATATATATATATATATATATATATATGATTATTAAAACATGTTCGAAAATTTTATAATCTAGTGGCAATACTGAATCTTTTTCTATTGTATGTTAACTTCAATGTGTCGGTACACGTGGTGTTGCGTTTGGATAGGTTATGATACCTAAAGATGAGTGTTTGTGTTCAAAGTTGTTTTAAGGTTTTATTATAAAAAATAAATAGATAGTATATAAGAAAAACTAAAAATAATGTCACCAGTGACTATTAAGGAAACTACAGAAATAATGAGTGCCAGTGATGGGCGAAAGAAACGAAAAAGGGATAGATCTTCTATTACAAATGGTGTAGAAAATGAACATGTAAATGGCGTTGATGAAACAAATTCAAATGACACTATTATTCAGAATGAAAACTCTACTGAACGACATAAAAAGAAAAAACTTAAGCATTCAAAAATATCTACGAATGATATAACTGAGGAGAATGATAAAACTCCTATTGAAACTAAAGAAAACCAGGATGAGATTTCTGATGAAAAAGTTGTTAAAGTAAAAGGACTATCTGGGAAATATTTCAGGAAAGCTTTTACTTCTCCCAATGGTTTTGATGAATTAAAAACATTCGTATCTATATGCACAGAAAATAAAAAAAAAGATTTGGCCTCTGAATATTTACTTGCCGGTGGAAATATTCTTGAAGTATTGCGATTGTTGGATAGCTCTGATAAAAAGAATATTAGCAAAGCTACTACAGTGTTCATGGCAATAAATATTTTGATTATGAAGATTCTGGCAAATTTTCCTCAGAATTTGCCAAGCGCAGAAGAGGCATGTCGTCATTTAATTAATTCACATTTGTCTTCTGTACATTCGATGTTGTCTACTCAAAGTAATGTCAAACAGCATAAAGTAATTTTGAAATTGCTTACAGCAATTGTATCCTTAGGTGGAACTCTTCCCAGAGAGCTAATAACTCATTTATCTTTTCAACCTAAAGTCATAGAATCTCTTTTACAACATGTAAAACCATCAGATCCACAAAATGTGAGAACATGTTACATTCACTTCATCCTTTCATTTTTAATAGAAGGAAATATTACAGTTATTAGATCGTTATTAGATAAACGGGATGTACTTACTAGCATTTTTCCTGGATTGATTTATGATAAACCAGAGATTATCAATTTAGTATTGGCTAGTATAAAAAAATATATTTTAGAAAATCCTGGTGTTAGTAAAACATTAAAATTGTATGTTTTTTGTACACCTGTTGTTCAAAGTTTGGTTTCTCTTTATAATTGGAAAGGACCAAATAATTGGTCCAAGTGCAAACGTAATAAAACTGCTACAAAAGATGTCCCTGCAGAAGAAAAAGAACTTGTTACTAATATGGTACATGATTTTTTAATCATTTTGCTTACATCTCATCGACATGGTATAATTTTTCATGATCGTAGCATTGGTATTACACGTGACAAACATAATAATCAGTTGATAAATACTGTTCTTCAGAGCTTAGATCGCCATTGGGAACATGTAAAACCATCAGATTTAGTTGTAAAGATAATGGCTGCTTGTCCGAGTCTGATAAGATCACAGTTAATCTATCTAGAATCTTATTTAGAACCTAGAGTATCTAAAAAATGGATTTCTGTTATGACATTTATCAAACAAATAATTGAAACAGTAGATATGGATATGTGTTTGAAAACATGTTCTCCTGAATTAAATATATTTCAATTGACCAATGCCATAGGATCATTATGTGTCCCACCGTTATTAATAAAAGCTGTAATTATACCATCTTTAAATCATTCTAGTATTATTGTACGGCATGAAGCTATGGAGTTACTTTTATGTATGATAAATCAGATGAAGAAGTATTTATTAGCTAGAAAATCGCATAGTATAAATACATTTGAAGTAAAAAACAGCGTGATGGATTATATCATGAAGACTGTACCTAATTTAAACGCAATATTAAAAGTATGGGCTGATGCTTTTGTAGTAACAGATACAAATAATTTACAAGAAGATAACTGTTTATCTGAGCCATCTAAACAAAACCATTTTTCCACAATTTTGAATGTGCTTCATACATATAATGATATATGTCCAGAACTTTTGGATACAACATTGGATGTACAACCTAATTTATTATTTTCTGGATTAAATAATTTATATGATGTGGATGATGATGAATTAATTATTCTAAGGATTAAAGCAATACAGTTTTTGCTTGCCTTGGATTCATCTGAATTCGCACCATCTAAGGTGACATTTGCAGAAACATTTTTATTTCTAAGTCTTCTTCTAAATGAAAATTCATCTATGATTTCTTCATATGCAAAAGCAACTACCAAAACGTTATTAAATATAACAGGAATGTTTGAAGGATGTCATGAACAAATAGAAATATGGATTAATGGTTTATGTAATGTACATAATTCTGTGGACAAAACAGAGGTAGTAAATTGGCTTATAAAACTCATTAAAACTACTACTAAACATATGGATAAGTATTTAAATATGATCATAACGGCAGAAGAAGCTGCTAATGCCGATGAGATAATAAATGCTAACACAATGAAGAAAATATTTTGCGAACTTTATACTATTGAAGATAGAAAAGAAAAGGACAAGAATGTTAAAAAATTGTATATGCAATCAGCTACATCCATTTCGCCTATTTTATGTTGCGCAATTCATAAATTAAAAATGACTTCTACTTCTGTTCTATTACAATATGTATCTTATATATTAGTACATACACTACATTATCAAGTTAATCCAGAACCTTTAATATATTTGATTACGGATATTCAAGATCTACAAGCAGAAAAATATTTACTTAGTTGGTGCTCCAATAGTAATCCTATAAGTATACCAAAAATATTTTCATCTATGAATATTATGCACAGATTAAGTAAAGCATTAATGAAAGATTCTATAATACAATTGAACGAACTGTTCACTGGAGATACTAAATTAATTTTTAAATACAAAAATGAAGAAGTAACAGTAAATCATTCCTTATCGACATATGATATTATAGTACTGCTAAAAATGACTACATTTTATTTTACACATGATGTTCGTAAAAATGATTTAAATGAAGTTAAATTTAATAATTATAAAGGAGTCATAATATGTTTATTAAATATAGCAAATACTGTTATGACTGAAGATAATTCTACATTTGTACAGAATTTTGTAAATACAATTTTTAGTCATCCAGTAATTTTACAATATTTTTCTTTCTATCGCGATGAGAATGCTATTGGAAGTACAATAACAAATTTGATTCTTGACATTTGTCAAATAGTAATTGATGAATATAAGTTGTCTATAACTGATTTACTTACACCATATAAAAACAAGACTATAATACAAATTGAAAAAATAGTACATGAAAGTCATGATCAATGTATTTCCACATATAAAAACCTTGTTATGTTACTGGAACAATTGCAACTTACTGCAGAAGATATTGTGTATTTGCTTACTATATTATCAAAACTAGAAAACAATATGTTTATGTTGAAAAACATATCTAGTTTATCAATATGTGGATATATTTTTCCAAAGTTATTGCAACTTTTATGCAATGAAAAAATCAGATCTACTCATTCTGAAGTATCAAAATTAGATATACACTTTATTAAGAAAGCATTTTCAGATTTGACCTTTTTGAAACAACATTGTATATCAGAAATTAATCTATGGGAAACAGCTTTACGAGAATATCTATATTATTTCCCTCATAATATCGGTGCTATTGACACGAGTAAGTTATGTTTATGAAAATATATATTTATTACAAATATAAATCCATTTAAAACAACGTTTTTTTTTTGCAGATGTGTTTAAATCAATTTTGAGAAAAAACATTGAAGTTACAAATGCACAGTTGATCTCATTTTTACTCAGCAGAAATGTAAAATTTTTACCTTTATTTATACAATATGCACTTAAATATGAAAATATAAAAGAAAATACATATTTACTATCCATAATAGAAAATAATTTGAAATACGAATGGAAAGAAGATTTAGTAAAAAAATTAAATGATTCTTATAAGGATGAAATATTACATTATATATCACATCCTGCAGAATCTAAAAAGTGGATAGAAGAAAATGCAAATGTTATTTGTTATATAATTGACAATACATTTGGTAAGTATATTTGATTGTATACATTTTAATTATATAATTATATGTTATATTTACATGTTATATATTTATTAGATTTAGAAACATGTAAAGATATATGCTACACTGTCTTACAAATTGGTGATCAATTAGATATGGTTCATACATGTTATATACAACTACTCCAGAGTTTGTATTACAAATATGCACTTTTGGAGGAAGATGGTATTCAAGTAATAATGAATTTTGTTCAAATACTTTTTCACATAATTACATTAACCTTAAAAAAGGAATCTAAAAATGTAGAGAAGCTAACACTTTTATGTGAAAAATTGAATAGTGCAATCAATCATTTAAAAGAGAAAAAGAATGATTTTATCTTTGAAGATTTAAGTACAAATCATTCTTGGCCACAATTTACCCGTTTTTCGCTGAAGTTAGGATTCTCATTAACGAAGGATAACAAAACATATCTACCAATATTAAAAACTCTATGCACATTATGTGATGTGATATGTAAAGATGATAGCAATAACGAGTATGCTAAGACGATATTTGAAATGACGATTTCTCATTCCGAATTTGTTAATATCATGTTAAAATCTTCTATAATAAAAAGTAAGTATAATCCTTTTTACTTGTTTTTTTTTTTTTTTTTATTTTAAATCGTGCGCGCGCCTGTATGTGTTTGTAAAACATTATTTTTCATATTGTATTATAAACTTTTAGGAGATGTAATACAGTTGCTATGGATCCTCATTCAGAAAAACAAGTCTGTAATGATATCATCACATATACCACTTTATTTAGCAGCTTATGGTGCTACCCTCTCTGAAACAGATCAACTTATTTTGCTTGTAAGAAATTAATTTTCGTTGTTATTACTAAACATTATATTAATAGGTGTATATAAGTTATTATTTGCAGTAAACAATATAGATTTTTTTAGATACTACAATATTATGAACGTAATAATATTAAAATTAACGAATACCGTCCATATTTGTGGGGTAATGCAGCGGCAATACATTACAGTGTCAAAGGTGATGTAAGCACTGCACTTTGGAGGCAACCTTCTACTTTTGAAGTATTAGCATTATTTGAAAAAGAAATGGTCGAAAATACTATCAAATATTATCCAATAAATAGATCATTACAGGTACGTCTTTTATGTTCAAATAATCGATATAAAATATGTGAGTATTATAAAATTATATATTGAATAACTATACTGATATATAATTTTACATACAGAGTAGTGAACTGTATAATGCAGGTGATATTTATGACCCAGCATTCTACTTACCTTTACTGTGTTACTTACTATCGGATAATAATATCGTAGCATGCTATAAAATAACACAGAGCGGAGCTTTGGCTCTTATCTTAATGGCATGTAGTAGCAATCACAGCGAAGTTCGTATGGCGGCGTATACTGCTATATCAAGATATTATTTTCATCTAGAATCATCAAGGTATATTATTCAAAATATATCGATTAAAGATTATTTTAAATATTGAAAATTTTATATAATTTTATTTTTGTTTATTGCAGTTTCAAAGAAAAAGTTCTTTGGATGAGACTTATCGATTCCTTACGTAACGGAATATTATCAACAGAAATCAATTTGCAAGATATGCATATAATTTGTTTAGTATCTACATTTTTAGCCAGAACATCTATAATAGCCACTCAACCATTACATCCCCTTTATTTGCCACTTCATAATTTTCTTATGGCTAAGCCTGCACTGGACTTGAACACAATACCAGAATTATTACAATTATTTCATAGTTCTGATGTTAATCATAAGGAACACCGACATTGGATTTTAGAAACTATTCGTGATGGTATCAAAACGGAAAGGGATGTTGACATTGCATGTAAATGCATGCTATACAAGATGCTATTAGATTTCTTTACTTGCTTGTTATCAGATGTAAAAACGAAGGTAAAAGAAAAAATTATTTCCAACCGATTAAAAATAATTATATAAATTTTCGTAATGTTTATGGATTCATAACGTGGCAATCCTTATTTCAGAAACTCATACTAGAAGTAATCGAATCGAGCACGAAAATTCCTAAATCATGTCTTTTACTTATACGAGGATACGGATTACTTTCTTGGTTGACAGAAACCGTGATACGATTGGAAAATTGTGACGCTCAATATGTAACCCTTTTAATTAACATCGTCTCTAATATTTTGAAAGCCCTATTATGTGTCAAGCAAGAATATGATACTTATAAAATTTTGTTATTAAAGATTCTCTTATCTTTGAAAACACGTTTGACTATAGGTATAAGTATATTCTCATTCGAGCAATATCTTAGTATTTTACAAAAATTACTTGTATCAAAGGATCTAGATAACATTGTAAGTAAAAAGGATATGAAAGATATCGTCGAGTTTTCGAAAAATCTTATTGGAAAAATAGACGAATACGAGAATATGCTGGATCATGGTTGTGAATTCGTTAGTAAGACAGAAAATATTAATATGGAAAACGAATTGGAAGCAACGCGAACAAGTATGCGATCGTTGGTTTGGACATGGTGCAGATACAGAGTGAGATGACATTAACAATAAACTGATTTTTATTTGTAAATCTTTTCTACTTACCGTACTATCGTACTCTATCCTTATTTTCAAATCGTATCCTTCATTCCTTTGTTGAACAATTGTAAAATAAATATAAAACATTGAACGCGTAATGGAATAACGATTGTTATTCGGATTAGCATTTATTTCTCTCAGGAAATTTATTAATTTAATTTTGGATAAAATGTTTGCACGAAAACGGGCGCGGTTGGATCATTATATTTGTTTTCATGATGACGTAAGACGAGAACCAATTGGCGTATAGACCTTTCATAGCTGATACGACGGCCATTCATAAATTCTATGCCTCTATTAAATCCCTCTGTCGAAGTACCTAAATTTTCTAGATTTAAGTTAATCTGTTCGGAGACCGAACCTTGGTTCAGCCTTGTCATAGCTGCTTGAGCTTCAGGGCTAGACAATGCAACATGCGCGGCCCTGTCTTGATCGTCTCTATTCAGAAAAGCGCTTTTCCAACCGTTTTCGGAATAACTTTCAGCACTATCGAGTCTCCCAAAGGCATAGGGGGCGGAAGCATGTCCCCTAGGATGCCCCTTCGAAAGACCCCCCCCATGACAATACTTATTCTGTGAGTCATCTAAGTTTTTTGATGCGTCCGCGGCCGATGTACCAATATATCGAGCCCCACCGATCAACAAAGCTATTCTATTATTATCTTCCAACCATAGAATTTCTTTCATATAATCCGCTAGTAATCTTACATTTCTTTTTAACTGTTCTATCGTTTTTTCTCTTAATTCGGTAGCACTTATACCAGTTTGTTCCGCGATAACAGAAAAAAGACAATTATTAAGATCAATATGTACATCTTTTGGTTGACCCCTATTCCGAAAGGTCCAATGACCTGTATTGTCTTTATTCCTTATATGGAATTCTATGTCTATCGGAATACCATCATTTTCTTCGCCAATTGTTCGTCTTAATTCATGTTGGGAATTCCAAATTCTTATCGGCGCGCCCGTTACATAGGCTAACGCAACAAGATGTATTAATCCTGCCGGTCCGTGATTTTCTAAATCTTTGATTAATCTATACGCTTGGCGAAGATTTTCAAATTTTTCGATCGGCGAGGTTGCGTTCGATCTTGAACGCAACCCTCGCAGCCCACGATCCATATTTCTCTGGGCATCTTCTCTTTGATTATCCATTTTTATACCAATTGATTTTTTTAACGGTCTTTGATTTTAATTACTGGAGAATTTTTTTATTTGATTTGTCTTCATTTTACTTTTTGCGATATGTCGATGCCATTTTTTCTGATGATAATATTTATGTTATCCAAAGAAATCATGTCGCGTAATTATCCCTGATTAATAATAAAATAATACATTTTTATAAAAAAGAATCCATCTGAGGGAACGTTTCATAGGAGAAATATATACAGAAGAAGTGTAATTACGATAATCACAATACCTATGTTTTTTCTATGTATAAATTTTGTCTTCATTTTTCATCGATAATTTGGAATCAATTTTTGTTTACACGATCGTTCAAATGAATTTTGAATATATTTCTTTTTTAACCTCATAATTTAGAACATCATATGCCAAAGGAAAATAAAAAACGCTTTGTGTGCAATTGTTTAGTGAGATATTCATTTCGTGTTACAGTCGATATATTTATCGAAACGTTGATGGATACAGAAAAAAAATAAATGTAATTGTTTTTTTTTTCTCTTCCGAAATTATATCAAGTTCGAAAGAAGGTCAGGTAGATTTTGGAAGAAGAAGTTCTTGATAATTTCTCGACGTCTTATCATAGCAGATCCTAAATAGTAAAAAATCGAGCGAACGAGAGAAATCGCCATTTTTTCTGTTAAACGACGAAAGAAAGAGGGAATGGCAAGGGCTGCCAGAAGGAAGAGGTAACGATCGTTGGCAGTTGAAAGAGGTGGGGAAAAGGAAAGATAGAAGGGGTGAGTAGCAGGTGAAGTGGGGATCTAACAGATCCCCTCGCTCGATTCGTGGGTTTCACCGGTCACTTCGACGATCCATGGATCAGTCTCGATGCAACCGTCCTTTGGGTTTGGTTGCATTCGTCTGGTCTTTTTTGTATGTCCTCCTTACTTCGAATATGGCCACTTTATTTTTCGGGTTGGATTTCATTTTTTTCATGACAATTCCAAAGCGTTTTCACGGTTTCATTATCGAGCAAGTGACGAGCCTAGCGAAGGAATTATTATTATAGTGTAAATATTAACGAATTTTTCGTGTCTAATTGTAAGATGCGTGTACGAGCTCTTTCATCAATGTGTATGAAGTGAAATCCTTTTTTCTTACTGCGTTAAAATCGTCAATAGATTTTTAGTGATACTCGACGACAAATTTTTAGGGTGTACTCTCAGTGTCATCCGCTGTTTTTCTTTTTTTTCTTTTCTTTTTTGTTTTATTTCTTCGACGATCATCAGTGATACGAGATATAAGAATTATATCGAAGAAGTAGTGAAAGACGTGCTACGATGCGATCGTTCGAACATCGGAGTCAATAGTATGAATGTTTTGTATCCCATCCGTACGGAGAGCTCGATGCGTGGATAAGAAACTAATTTTTTTTGTCGACGAACAAAAATACAATTTTTCGTTCGATTGGCGGAAGAAAAAGAAATTTTTATTACGATTATCTCGCACGTAGAGAAAACAGATTTATTTGTAAAAATATACGATCGTTCGGGGTACAATTGCAACGAGACAGTTCGATGTCCTCGATGGTAAAACATATTTTTTCGCGCTGATCTATCAAGTGGAAAGAAAAAAATTTTATTACTAAATACAAAGAAACGGCGATTAAAATTACCGCCGCTTCGAAACGTATATTTTTTCCCCCCTTCAAGCAGGTGGCGCTGATCGTTGGCCCGGTTCGAAAACGCGCCAATCGACATTTTTTTTGCGACGTTAATAAACGATTCCTTCGAAAGCACGGTTTCGAAGACCCGCTTATTATCGAGAATACCATCGACCATATACAAGAACACGATTAAAAATTTCGATCGACGCACTTCGAGTGGATAACTTTCGTACATTTAGCGAACGAGGTAAACAGATTAATAGTGCGCAGTTGAAATTTTTCGTTGATTGGAATTCATCGTGGTAAAGAAAGGTGTACGTAAGTACGTGCGTGCGCGTGTGTGTGTGGTGTGTGTGTGTGCGCCGTGTGTATGATGTGTACGCGTGTGTAATTGTGTGGTGCGCGTGTCCTCGAAACAGTGTCCTTCATTATATTTCATTTCATCATTTATCACCGTTCTTATCTATGATGGATACAAGCTGAACGAATATTCATTTATCCGTTGGATTCTTCCTTCGGAAAGGACTACTTTCGACGGGCATGTATGGCTGGTAAATATCATATACTAATATATTATACATAAATTCTCGAACCTACAATGAAACAAATTCAAATCATCAGCTCGATTCTAATCGTCCATTTTATTTTATTCTACTTTAAAGTTAACCTGAATATTATTGTAAAAAGAAATCTAGTCTGCAATAATAGATATACGTAACCATCACCTTTGCTATCTCTTTCCTTCACTTATATATATATATATATATATATATATATACACATATCATATAAACATATATAGGTATATTAATATATCTACCTAAAATTACACACATACATTATATCATAAATGATATATATTTACACACACATGTATATATATATATATATATATATATATATATGTGTGTGTAATATGACATTCATATATATTATATCATCTGTCATATTTTATGTATCACAACATATGTATATATGTAATAGTTTGTATAAAAATTGTTGGTAGTGTCTAATGATCACTTTCGATTCGCGAATGTCATCGACTTTTCGAAGAAGATGGAGTTTAATGTCCGCTAAGAACGCCGGTAAGGGAACAAGAAGAAAAAGCGAAATATGCGTATACCACCACCTACAAACGTTATTCTCGATATTCTTGTACGTGCTGCGTTCGCGCGTGCATCGTATTCTCATTGATGTTGCTGCTGCTGCTGTTGTTGTTGCTGTTAACATATGGTATCTATGCACATATATATCGGGTGTCTTATTTTAAAAGGTACGGTCAAATATTACGGATTCTAATAAATTTATAAAAAAAATGTTTCGAATAGAAAACGCTATATTTTGAGAGGGAAATGTAATAATTATTACGGCTATTTCTTAGAAAGGTCTTGTTTTCAAGATACTGATGTCATAATAATTTTTATTTATTTTTTTAATGGTAATCAACATTTTATCCGAATTTAAGTTGTAGAGAATATTAATACGAATCCAACGAACACCAATAATATACCTTTTCATCGATATTTCATCGAGTTATCTATAGTATAGTATAGTATAGTAAGTATATATAGCGTAGTATATAGCACGACACGGGTACGCACCGACATGACACGGATACAATATATATATATATATATATATATATATACGTATACGATACAGATATGATACAGTACAATATAGTATAAATCTAATATTACATATATATCATACCATTATACCATACATTATAATAATGATATTAGTAATATTAGAGAGAGAGCCATGACTCGATGAAATATCAATGAAAAGGTTTACAACAACAATATCTTCAATGAAATTACTGCAACAAATATTACATATTACCCCTCATAACCTAGTAATTTTTCTTTGAAAACATTCATTTATAAAACCAATAGGACCGAATATATTTGGTCATATCGTTTAAAATGAGTCACCCGATATATATATATATATATATATATATATATATATATATATACCATACACATCTTACACACATATTCTATATAAGTGCGTTTCAGCACAGTATGCGTATGCGTATTCGAGGATCGTACGTTCGAGAGCGTTTCTGTTTCCTCTCACGCACGAATGCGCGTTCAGGCACGTAGCTATTCAATACGCATCCGCCTTTGCAGTCGTGGCACTGGTAATAATGCGTCGGCCATTGGTCACGCGACGATGCCACTACGCGTTTCAAGTTCTTCGAGATTTCCCTCTTAATCCACCGAAAGTTATTATTTAATTTTCTGAGATCCCATCTTTCTTTTTATTATTCTTTTTATTATATTGATAATCGCATATCAATGCGATTCAATTGCATTGTTTGTATCAATTTTATTTATGTGAAATCAAATCTAATTAAAGACGTTAACGACATTCGTTTACAAGCCTATATCGTTGACTGCAATTTTCAAAAAACGCGCTCTTTTCTCTCGACGGTTTATTCGAATTTATTTCTTTTTTTCGAAACAACGAAAGAAATGGATTACCTTAAGTTTTTATAACAATCGTGACGGTTAATTCAATAAATCCGAAGAAATAGAGTAAACGTATATCATCGATTAAAAATCTTCGAAAAGTGCACTCTTTTTCTGGACAATTCATTTGTATTTGTTTCACGAAACAACGAAAGAAATGAATCAGCTTTAAATTCCGTAATAATTGATGACGATTGATCTGATGAAACCTAACAAATAATGCGTACATATGCCGTCCGTTATGATTTAAAAGAAAAAAAAAAAAGAAAAATAGAAGAATGCACTCTTTTCACGGCGTTTTATTTGATTTTGTTTAACGAAACGACGGAAGAAATGGATCACCTAAAGTTTCTACGATAATTCCAGTAGTTAATCTAATGAACCCGAACAAATAGAACACAAAGTATTGAGAAGAAGGTATAGGAAAAGAGATTAGGTGTTTCGATCTACTCGTAGATCAGTAAAATCCTTAGGCAATTCCAGGATGGCGTGCCAAGTAAATCGAGAAAGATTCCCGTGCTCTCTCGGTCTATATCTCGAACACCGCAATAGAGCGTGACGCTTGCGATTCCAACAGTCAGATATATTATCGTACGATCGTTATCGAGCTGCGTTATATGCCGTACTATAATCGTATAACTTTGCCACGATATATCCAACGAGTTTAGCGCATACCTAATATCGTATATAGCTTGAGAACATATTTTCAAACTAATTAGAATCCGTTAGATCGAAAACTTAACGGTGATTATTATTTTCCAAAATATATGAAATCATATATGGCTGTTTGCTTATTGCGATTCAATCAGTGATCAATAAAAATTTATAATAAAATATCAATACGCGATGGATAAGCGACACAAATCTGTCACTTGATCATTCATACCGTACGAAATATCCATATATGCCAAATATTCGTTTATCTTACGAAATACTTGTCGTTAATTAATAAAAAAAAGTACTGATCAAATAAATTCGAAGCGATCGTGTATATTGTTACGTTCTATTAAAAGATTCAAGTAATATTTATACAGACAGTGATCGATCGATCATTTCAGATAAATTTAATATCATTACAAATTACACTTATATATCTTTTTCTTAATCATACTTATTTACTTAACTATAATTATACTTAACTGTACTTATTATCTAAATATAGTTTTTCTTTTATCGTCGAAATAAATAAATCGATTGACACAAAATCATATCTCAATGTATCGTTATTATTTTATTATCTTTGATTTTTTTTTTTTTGAATAAATTTCTTTTTAAATTAATTTCGGCGACAAGTTCTCACGAGGAAAAAATCTCGTTGGAGTATCGTGAACGTTTCATCTTGCTATGGTCTCCGAGTTCAATTAAGACGATAGTTGATGACTTAATTTCTAAGTCGATCGTTCGCGATGATTTCAACGGAACGAGCCGGACATCGCGCAAGAATTTAATGAAATGCGGGTAAGTACTTCCTACGAAGATTCGTCGTTAATGACGTTGTCCGTGTAGATAAGCTCGAGCAACACGCTGCGAAATTCCAGTTAAATGAGAAAGAAGTATGAAGAAGGAGGAGGTAGAGAGGGAGAAGGTAAGGGGGAAGGGGTGGAGAAAGAATATAGGAGAGAAGGGAAGGAAGGGGGAGGAGGTCACGGAGAGGAATAGTTATAGTCGTTATAACGGCCTTGAGAAAATATTCCTCCCTAGGAACGGATTTGATGAGATTGAAAATGTGATTTAGCATTAAGATATATCGAATCTGCGACTACTTCGAAGTTATTAGAAAATTAGATGGGACGACTAATTCCTTTCGATGGGATATACAATGTTAATCGATAAATTAACGAGAAACTAACGGGTGTTTCGTTTATTAATGTCGGATTTTCAAAGTTCATTTCGTTTATCGATAAAATTATATAAGTCAATCGTAAATTCGTAAGAATAAAATTCTTTTATTTGTCGAAGGATATATGAAATTTGTTTTTTTCCAAAATTTCTTTCTTCTGCCGTGGAATACGGCAATTGTAAGCAGTACATACGTACGTACGTACGTACGTACGTATGCACATACATACCTAGCGATCGCTCTTTAACACGATTTACTTTTTAATAGAGATATACGAGATTTAATGCTATGAGAATTTAACATATTCATAACGAGGTTATCGTTCACGTCGTTCTACGTTTCTCATTGAAATATTCAATGAAAAATTTTAAGTGACAGCTCGGCTAACACTTATATCGTTTCGCATCGATGATTACGTCTAATCACGTACGATCCAATGTGCTTAATTAATTTATTGAAAGCTTTTCACCGCGGTTACGTTACAAAGTAATCGGCCGTCCGTATAACCAGCTCTCTTCTAAATCTCATCGATAGTATAAGGCGTGTGCATTTAATAGTAGACGTTACGTTAATTACAATCTTTATTCTTACGATATGTTAGTTTTTCGATCGAATCACTTGTTGTTTCTCTGTTTTACGGATACGATCATTTAATATTAAATATTATTTATATTTAGAGCTATCAACTAGTTTATATATATATATATTTTTTTTTCTCATACCAATCAGTTTTTATTTCTTTTTTATTTTTTAATTTTTTTTCTATCCGACGAAATGGACACGCTTAACGTACTCTTAACATTGGCACATTCTCTCTCTCTCTCTACTCTCTCTCTCTCTCTCTCTCTATCTCTATCTCTGTTTCTCTTTCTCTTTTTAAGAGTTGTAAATTAAACGAGCGATTCCACGCTCGTATTACTCACAAAGCATTATTACGACCTCGACATTATCCTTTTTATCGTCGAACCTGAATGATTTAAATCTAGCCCAAGGCCGTATTACTCGGTTGTTTTTCACTTTAATTATTAACCGTGTAAGTACCACCTTCGGATGGTACGATGTAACTTGGACACTTATATCTATACATTCGGGTTTTGTAGATCCATGAACATGCTCGAGAAAGTGAGCTTGCTAACATTATACTGAGTAAGAAATAAATGGAAAAAGAGAAAGGGAAAGAGAAAAAGGGAAAGAGAATGTTATAGCGATAGCTATAGGGACAGCCAGTAATTAGAGGATACTCATTTATTTCATATGACTTCTCTCTCTCTCTCTCTCTCTCTCTCTCTCTCTCTCTCTCTCTCTCTCTCTCTCTCTCTCTCTCTCTCTCTCTCTCTCTCTCCGGTTGGTCATTTCTCAATATAGGTAAGTGATCTTCGATGAAAGTTGCTAGTCTCAAGTAATGAATTATTGCGGTTGTCTTTATAAATTCAATATCCAAGTTTTCCTTCTTCGTTCTCCGGACGTATGAATCTCATTGATCGATAAGCACTTGTATGTTCTATCGTAATATTCTAAGAGTGCAAGAACTATCTTGATCTTTGTGTACTATGTAAATCATCAAAAGAAATAAATATGATGCCTCGATGGAAAAAGAGAGAGATAGATAAATAGATAAATAGGTAGAGAGAGAGAGAGAGAGAGAGAGAGAGAGAGAGAGATGCATAAAGGGTGTAAATTCTAGCGACTGTCATTGATGATGCGGTTTATTTATAGTGGTCGAAGCGTGAACGTGATATCTTAGTTGGTACAAAATGGAAAGTAGGTGGTATTACGAAATCGACTTACTATAATAAAGACAACGATTTTATTTATGTTCGATCTTATTGTTAAGAATAAGAAGATATATATATATATACATATAACCTAAAAGCTGCGAAAGATGTTTTTTTTTCTTCCGTCGAACAGAATGTTGAAATTTTCCATGGAACACCCGCGATATCCTCGCGAATCGATCGAATTTCGCAAGAAAATTTTTTTCCCACGGTTTATATTTAAATTAGAAATATACGAAAGTGTCTAACTCCTGGGAACGTCGTTTATCTGTTAATTCTCTCATAAAACGAACTATGACCACACGACGGATAATCCGGAGGATAATAAATGTAACACATTTTTTTTCTTTTTTCTTCTTTTTTTTTTGGTTCGGTTGGTATCCCCCTTGAGGGTATATATCGCCAGGTATAATTAGATATCATTATTACAAGGTAGCTCGATCACATTGCATCCAGGAAGCAAAGAGAATCGCGCGGTATCGACGTTTAACGTTACTACAGTCGCGATGGCAAAGGTACTCGAGCGGAAAATTTCCAGGTAGGTTGTTCATAGTAAAACCTGGTCCATTTATCTAATATCTCGTCACGCGTATGTACATTCTTGTTTTCTACATTAATTAGCTTAATCGCGTCTCCCTGATCGGCCTCGAGGTCGTCTCTTAGTTACGTACATAGATATATACATACATACGTATGTACCGTTCGAATTTCCCCGTTTAAACTCGGAAAGGTGGGGGGGGGTGGAGGGTGGGGAAAGCCTTAAAGGAATATTGCTTGACGTGAATAAGTTGTAATAATGATCATTGCTATGGTTATTATTCATACCACTTGTAATAATAATCATCGACGAGAAGAGTTATTACGTGCTCGTCGAGATTTAAATAGGTACCTATCATTAACATGACTTTTTTAACGAGAGCGAAGAAGAAAAAAGGAAAGAAAAGAGAGAGAGAGAGAGAGAGAGAGAGAGAGAGAGAAAGAGAGAGATAAATATTCGCAAGGTAAATATTTTCGAGTTAACGAGCACTCGATCGGTAGCTGAAAAAAGGCGACGAGTCATCTTCAGCGAGCTTCTTCGTTCTGGACGATCTCAGTTTAACTTTCGGGTTACCGGTTGGTCTGCTTGCTTCCAACCGCAAATAAAAAAGGGAAAAGAACGAAAACGAGAAAGCGAGAGAGAGAGAGATAGATGGATAGATGGACAGTAGAGAAAAAGAGAGAGAGTAAGAGAGAGATAGGGTGGGATGAAAGGGAGAAAAAAGGAGGAGGAGAAGAAGAAGAGGAAGAAGAAGAAGAAGAAGAAGAAAAATAATCCTCTACCGTGGACGCATTACACGTTTCACCGAGTATCCAACGCCCCCTTTCTCAAACGCAAAGACCTTAAATCCTCTTCTCCCCGTTGCGGTTTTATGCGTGCGCAAGTGCACAATATAACTATAACGTCGTGTCGCGTTTACGTTTACTACACCCGATCAGCTTTCTAATCCCCCTTTTCTGCCCCCGCCCCCGTACGAGGGACGATAAATTAATCTGTCGATGTTACGTTTAATCCTAACGCCAGACGAGGAACCGAACACTTGATTGATATTACATATTGTCAAACAAATGATCCGATATTATAATCGATTTCGTACGATCGATCGCGATAATAACTGGACTCATTGATTAACCTATTAACGACCAACATTTGAACATCATTTTCTTTTTGTCCTCTTTCTCTCTCTCTCTCTCTCTCTCTCTCTTTCTCCTTCTCTTTCCCCGTCCTTCTCCTCCTACCAGGAAGCAACGTCGAAACAAACAAATTCGTATATCATATTCTTTTTTTAACAAGGAAGATTTATAAGATATTTATTTTATTTTTATTGTTTTTTTATTTTTTATTTTTTTCTTTGTATACCTTGTACTTATACATATAAATACATCCATTATGTATGTACACCCTCATGAAAATTATTATCGAGATTCGATCATTAGTAACATTGCGCTGACTCGCGCAATAAACGGCTATCGCTTATCCTCGAACAAAACGTTCGTACGTTGGGGATTCGACGGTCTTTGCACTTCATCCCGTAGTATGTAGTATTACACTACCGCACCAAGAGGCATTATGTTCGTTCTTTCTCTCTCTCTCTCTTTCTCTCTCTCTCTTTCGTTATTTAGTCGGCCGGCTGGCTCGCTTGCTGGCTTGTTGGTTGGTTGGCTCGCGCGCGCGCGCGCGCGCCAGCTTGTACCTTGAATTTCGAAGGAACGTACGAAAGCAACGATAATTTATTCCACGGTCGTAAACTTCGTAGCGGACAGCCTTCCTACGCTTGTTTCCTCTCGAGCCAAAAGTGCTAAGCAAACACGTATCCAGGGGGTCCCTCTTTCTCTCTCTCTCTCTCTCTCTCTCTCTCTCTCTCCCTCTTCCTTTCTCTCTCTATCTATCTATCTTTCTCTTCGATGTGCAGATACATTCTCTCTCTCTCTCTCTCTCTTTTCTTTCTCTCATTCTTCGTACACACACACACACACACACACGTGTTCGGTCTTTTCTTCTTCCACTATTTCTTCTCTCCTACGCTTCTCTATCTGAGCATCGCCATCTCGTCTCTTACGGCTCGCTTCGGTAATTCCCTCTCTTTTCTTCTTCCTCTTCTTTTGTTCCTCTCATTCGCGACCACCATCGAGATGACGACGACGACGACGATGTGGACGACGATGTGGACGACGATTTGGACGACGATGTGGACGACGATGTGGACGACGATGTGGACGACGACGAAGCAAGCCCTTTCTTTTCGATAGAACTTATCTGAAAGGAAAAGAGAAAGGATGTAAAATTTGGATAAATATTGCAAACAGTATAGTAGACTTTTTAACGATCTTCCTTAAAACATATTCTTTTACAACGTTCCGTTTCCGTTCAAAAATAACTCCCTCGAACATTATCCTTCCCACTTTCTTATCCTCTCTCTTTCTCTCTCTCCTCTCTCTCTCTCTCGTCTCTTTCATATTATATCTTTTTCCCCTCTTTACATTTTCGATGGATTTTGTTTCGGTGAAAGGCTCGCACGTGACTCCCCCAAAATGTTTCAATCGATCTTTTGACTTTTTTTTTTGGTTTTTAATTTTTTTTCCCCCTTTTCTTCGTCTTTTTCTTTTTATTTTTATTTGTCATTGTTCCGCAAGAAAAGAAAGATCGAAGACGAAAGTAACGATGTCGTCCGTTGATAATCCGTTCCGGCTATTTAGTTCGTCGAAGCGTGAACGGTTACTCGGCCGAGGAACGTTTCTTACGAGAAAAGAAACTGTGTGTTCTTCGCCACGAAACAACAGCGATGAACGAGCGTTTTCTTGTATTACTTTCGATACCATCCTCTAAACTGTCCTCTTTTTTTCGGTCTTCCTTCTTCCTTCATTATTTTTACTTTTTTCCTTTCTTTCTTTCTCTTATTTCTCGTCTTTTTCTTTTTCCTTGTTTTTTTTTTTTTTTTCGTTTCATTTAACACGGTAAAAATTACAATTGATTTCATATCCGCGAGAAAGGGAAAAGAAACGAAAAAATTGAAAACAAAAAAAGAATAACACGAAGAATCTAACGGGTTATTATCAATGATGGAGTCTACACGTTATTCAAATCGTAGAAAGATTAGATCAAAAATTTTCTACTACGAAATTTATGAACCCGGCCAATAATTTGAAAAGAATCCCGTGATCTACGAATAAATTTACAATTAAATGAATCTAATTAATTTCAATACAGATTACCCATTGCGCAAGAAAAATATCATAGTTTAGTATATTATATTTATTTCGAAATCATTTTCATATTTCCAAATAAATTCGGGCATTATATTATTTCGATGAAAATAATTTATGATATTAACCGTTTTAATTAGCTATTATTAACATATTTCATTTTGTCGCATATAATCGTCAATAATTAAATAAATAAAATATAATAAACGCCTGTCGATCAAAGTAATATCGATTTTACGCCATTTTAAACTTCTATTCTCATATTATTAAACCTCAACGAATTTATCGAATTCGTTTCGCGCTCTTTCATGTTATTGAAAGAGAAAAGCGTAGGATAAACGCGTGCCTGCGTGTATATATATATCTATATATATGTTCAAAGAGAAAAAGAGAGAGATAGAGAGAGAGAGAGAGAGAGAGAGAGAGAGAGAGAGAGAGAGAGAGAAATAGCAGCAACCTGGAAATCAAATCCATTAGAAAGATCGGAACGATTAGAACGATCGGATCAACTGCACGCATGAATCGTTCGATGATCAAACGCATAATTAATCTCTCTTCATATCTCTCGCTCTTATTCATCTTTACTCTCATTCCGGGGCTATAGCGAGGGGTACGTGCTCTTAAGTATGTATATCAAACGTTTTACCTGCTTGTGATTTTTCTTTAAAAAAATGAAAAAGACAAATTACTTGACTCTCTAGTATTACTTGGATCAGACACGAATCATCTCATCACCTGCTTACTCTTTCACTCTCTCTCTCTCTCTCTCTCTCTCTCTCTCTCTCTCTCTCTCTCTCTCTCTCTCTCTCTCTCCATTACCGTAATTCGTCTTTAACCCTCGTAACATTGTAACTTACACGTATGTAAGTTACCAAGGTTGTCGTGGATGCGTCTCCTTAATCGCTTAGTAATCGTCCCATATTACTTACATATTTTCTCTAGAATATTTTGATCATGCCTCTCGAAGGTACAAATTATATTCCAATTAGTTTGAACATCACGCGTCTTCTCTCAATCTGTAAATCTTCTATGGCGAATAAATTCATTTTCAACGAAATTTTCTTACCGTCCCTTTTTTTAACGTTCAACGAAAGTTTATCAAAAATACATATTTATAAAACATTCAAAATATCCGAGGAATAGTTTTTATTTATTTATTTTTTTTTGTCGAGAGAGAAAACGCACCCATTTCGTCATACTCGCGTATGAAAGTGTTCTTTTTTTTTCTTTATTTACCTGTATTTAATATCTTTTATTATTAGTAATATAATTTTTATCTGGACATTAAGTAAATTTTATATTCGCATGGATCGAAATAAATATGACAGGTTTTATCATTCGATCGTTTTACGCGGTGATCATGATCGATCGATCAGATAAGTCATATATATATATATATATATATATATATATATTTCTTTTTAACGACATTTATTTATGAATCAAATCAATAAGGATTAGCAAATATTACACATTTAACGATCCTGAACTTGGATTAGAATTTTAATCGATTGGAAACAACAAATTCATGATATTATCTTTCCATTCGATCCTCATCGATCATTACCAAGAACCATGGGATTCAGATAAAAAGTTTTTCTTGTTTCTTGTGACGATTACTTCGGAACACGAGTCCTTGTGATACTTGTGGCTCGTAGGTATAGTTTCCAGGAACAGTCGGATAAGAAAATGTTGGAAACAGTTTTTACGTTGGGTATATCTCTCTTCCCGGTTGATCGTCCTTCCCTTTTCCTATCTTTCTCTTTTTAAAATAAAGAAAAAGGATTGAACGTATAGAGATCGCCGCGCAGGACACGAAAGAGACGCATGCGTCTTAGCAACGACTATAGTTACAAACGTTCCTAGTAGAGAGCCACTTGGCACGGAAAGGCAAATGGTCGTGTGCGGCCATCGCGATCGGTTCTACGCACGACTACCTTATTATTTCACGACGATCGACGAACGCAGTCCGGAGACGGTATCCGGTAATCAATTTTTCCTTCTCGAGTCGTAAACCGATCGTCGCACCCTTCTCCTTCATTTTCTCGTGGAATTTTATTTTATACCATTATGAGACTATGTATATACATGTATGTATATATACACACCCGTCCCTCAATTTACACGAATATCAGTTTCACGTGGATTTGATTCACGCGAATAAAAATCGTGTACGTTGAATCTGTCTGTATAAAAAGGAAAATTATTGGAAATAAAAGCTAGCAAAAGTTTTAGAAATACATGTGTACATATTTATTTCACATAATTTAACAAAAAGAAAAAAAAAATAAGTAAGACATTTCGAAAGAAAAATGTATGTAAGTTTTATTCGATGTCACTATCGCTAATGTAATTCAAAACAATAAGCTCTTTCTTATAGCGTACAACGTATGAAAAGACATTATGTTTTAACATAATCGTGTATCAGAATCGTTAGGATAAAAATCATCGTTCGAAATAGCAAAAGTATGACATATGTCGAATAATTTCCACCTAAACGGCATATTGTGAATTATTTAAACGTTAATCCAATAAGCGGTTAAGAGGAGATATATTGCGTTACTTTTATCTATCTGTTCTTTAAGAATCTTTAGAAATCTTTTTTATATATCCAATGTATTTTTACCTTTGCGCCGATTTAAAAAAAAAACAAAAAAAGAAAGAAATAAATTATTCGATTTCAAAAAGCGATTTGATTACCATTCGGTGACCGACTCGTTGTATGTGTGTGTGTGGACAGTACGCATAAATTGTTTCCATTAAAAAATGTCTCGGTGCTTTTATCCTGTGAATGTAAAAATACCTATATATACATATGTACAAAAAAAATCAAATAAATTCAACTCCAATCATTAATCCACTACTATCTGCAATAATTTTCATCCTATTGTTTATCCTAAAAAAATGAACGTACTCTCGATTAATGAAACGACATGCGATCGAAATTAATTCCCGGCTGACGTTTTTAATTTCTTCATTTTTCGAGATTCCACCATCACGGGAATATCGATCCTCGTGCGCGAGAAAAAAGAGAGAGAGAGAGAGAGAGAGAGAGAGAGAGAGAGAGAAGAAAGAAGAAAGACGTGAAAAAAGAGGGAAGAAGAGAAGAGGAAAGAGGAGAGAGGGGGGAAGGAACCTAAGAGTGTAATTAATGGCGCGTCGAAGATATTCATAAAGCCGCTTGATCCTTCCCTCTGGACTTTTACTTGGCATTTAAGTCGAGTGACCGGTGTGGCTTCGCTTTGTAAGTCTTGATAAATCCGGTGTAATTTGCAATGCGCCGATCGTTAGGTAATTGAATCACTTTAAAAGTGAAATAAAAGATAGATAAAAGAGAAGTCGTAAAAATTAATAAGATTCTTTCTTTTTTTTTCCTTTTTTTCTTTCTTTCTTTCTTTTTTTCTTTCTAGATAACCACGAGCACGAGCGCAGGCACTCGCGAGAGACAGAGAGAGAGAGAGAGAGAGAGAGAGAATTTCTCTGTCTCTTTTTATCTTTTTTTGATTTAAACACACGTTTTAAAAGATGCCAGCCCGTAAGAAAATCCTGCCAGCATACCTTCGAGGGCAATTAATTTAACGTGTATTGCGACCGAACGTGCTCGAAGAGATATAACACTGGTCGTTATTAATTAGAGACGTTATCGTTTCTGATTACGCCTTCGAGCGTATTGATTTGACCGTTCGCAATACCGAATTATGTTTACGCTCGGGACTATTAAATGATGGTAGGAGAGAAAAACAAAAAAGAAAAAGGAATTAGAAGAATATATATATATATATATATATATATATATATATATATATATAAGTTGAAGCACGCGAAAAGTGAATTCGAACAACAAGCGTTTTTCTACACTCTTTTTTGTTCTTCTAACTGTTATGACTTTGTTAAGATTATCCGTTCTTAGAAAAACGAGGCATCTAAAAGCCGGTAATTCGTTTTTAAGACGATTATCGACTTTGCCTACGCCTGCTTCAATATTTGTATTTCCCATTCGTTTTTGTGTTGCCTATTTGTTGCTCGTCCTGTCACGACTTATATCTAAGTTCGTTAGTTCGACGTTTTATACGATCTTGTCAACAAAAACCTTCTTCAAATCTTAAACAATATAGTACGCATAAATTACTATATATATAAGTACTGGTATAGTACTGGTACAGGTTCTTATATATATATATAGTAACTTATATGTAGTTGTCTATCTAACTATAATTCTCTAACTTATCTTTATCTATATGCATTTATGTGCCTCTTAACGTCCGTCTATCATTTGCTTATTGATAAATCTAATTTTCCAAGATACCCAGACAAGATCAGATATATTAATTTTCTAATGAGTTTCATATCGATTCGAGAAAGATATTTTTATCTATCTGATTCTAGATATTACGAGATACCTCAGAGATTCGTGATCGAAGATCTTGGTCATTAAATATCTCAATATTTTCGTATGAACGTTCTTTCTTTCTTTCTTTCCTTCCTTCCTTCCTTCTTTTTTCTTTCCTTCTTCTTAACAAAATAAATGCCAATGTCTCACGAAATCGAACAGTGTCAAATTGTCCGGCTCCGTAATGCTCGCTCTTTTCCTATTACTTCGTTTCCCCTTCTACTTTTAAAAGATGCGCAAAGAATGCGTCGAGAATTCGTTGAAACGTAACGACGCTTTTTTTTTTTTAGAGAGAGAGAGGCACCCTCTCCTCCCTCCCTCCCTCTCTTACTCCAGTCGATGTCCTTTACCCTTCCTTGGCCGATTATGTCGCGCAATTTACTCTCATTATTCGTAATTGGACTCGTGCCTCGGCTCTCCCGCAAGCTAAGCACGTCTTCTCTTGCACGTATGTACGGTACGTACGCAGCTTTGCCCATTGTTGCGAGAAGGGACGAGAGCCTACTATATACTCTCTTGTGCATAGAAGAACAACGTTCGTGGATAGCGAGATCGCGGTACCGTGTCCGCAAGAGGGAAGAGAGAGAGAGAGAGAGAGAGAGAGAGAGAGAGAGAGAGAGAGAGAAGGAGGGAGGGAGAGGAAAACCCAGCAGCGGCACTTAGGCTGCTTAGCCACCGTAAGTTCTCATCATTAGAATCGAAAAAATGCGTTACTTTATTACCCTGCCCCCTCCACCCCCCCCCCCCCCTATATAATCGGCGAGTAAGTGAAGCCGGCTAAGCTTACCCGTACCGTTAGAAAAATTTCTTACACAAGCGAAACTCTTAGCTGACACGCGAACGATACGACCGCAAATAGATAGAAAGGGGTATCTCCCCTCCCCCTTTTTCTGATTTATACATCCATTCGTACCGTGTTATTTTCAATTTTTATCTTATAAAAACTTTTCGCGCGCGTCGCGATCTTTTTTAGGTCCTTTCTTTTTTCCTCTTTTTTTTATCTTTTCTTTCACTTTTCGTTCTTTTTTATCTTTTCTTTTCTTCTCTCTCTTTCTCTCTACGTCACGGAATAATAAATCAACTTCGTCGTTTTTAATTTTAATATAGTATTTCTGCAGAAGCGCCAACGATTCGGCAGAGAAAAAACTGGACAACTGTGATGACGCAAAAGAAAGGCTACTGCATTGAAAGTGTACAACGCACATAATGGTGCTCGTGTGATCCAGCTAACAAATATATAGGTATTCTCTCTCTCTCTCTCTCTCTCTCTCTCTCTCTCTCTCTCTTGCGAGTGTCGCGAGCCTTGCGAAACGAGACTTCGCGTGGGTTTCACGATGTAAGTCAGTAAATCTTAACATCGACGATAAATTATATCGAACGTTCTAATATACGTTACTATATCATCGAGTGGACTTGCACAAGAGAGTAAATAAAGAGAGAGAGAGAGAGAGAGAGAGAGAGAGAGAGAGAGAGAGATGTCCGAAGAGAAACTCGACTAAAGTGGACGAAGTAAAAGGAACTCGTATCGCATCTCGTGGTGCTTTCAAGAATGCGATGTCTCCTCTACTCACTCACTCTCTCTCTCACACACACACGCGCGCGCGCGCGCGCTCACTCATGCACATACATGGAGACAGACACATATATAAACGATGATTATGTTATCTTTGATGTCCCGTTAGTGCCATAAAATCCTTGACTATCGAAGCTCACGAATAAAGTTTCGATTCTTCCTACAGGCACATAAGTCCTTACGTCATGTTAGTTACTATTATTGAACGTACATAAATATGTGTTGGTACGTATACGTACCTATATCTATACCTTACTTACTTAGGCGCATAAATAAATAAGTGAATATAAGCAAGAATTCTCATCGTGTCGTGAATAGGAAGAAAAAGAGAAAGAAGGTGGTTTGCCGCGATAGTTGGCTAGTCAGTCTTTCTCGACTAGCATATAATTAAAAAGAAATTAATCGCGTTCGTCACGCGAAGAAGATGGAAAGTATGCTTGTTTGTGTGTATGTAAGTGTGTACGTGTATCTGCGCATGTGTATGAGAGAGAGAGAGAGAGAGAGAGAGAGAGAGAGAGAGAGAGAGAGAGAGAGAGAGAGAGTAAAACTTGTCATGAAAAAAAATATATAATAAAAAAAATCTCTCTCTCTCTCTCTCTCTCTTATTTATTTATTTATTTATTTTTTACAACTTCTCAATTGTCGTACCTTTTCAAGGAAGCTAGCAACTCTTGCTTGTTTTGATCGGATAACCAACGAAGACGGTAATATCTCTCTCTCTCTCTCTCTCTTTCTTACTCTATCTCTATCTTTCACTCTTGAAACGTTAAGTCTACGTCGTTTTTCCGTCTTAGCTGATACACGTTCGATACCTGGCTGCTCCACTCCTTTTCTTTTGACTCGACATCGTTAGGCCGTCTCTTGGATTTCTCCATTCATCAATTCGAACGAGAAGAGAGAGAGAGAGAGAGAGAGAGAGAGAGAGAGAGAGAGAGAGAGAGAGAGAGAAGGTTAAAGGGAAAAAGAGATAAAGAAGAAACTTAACGTAAGACGGAAAGCTCTCTGACTCGTGTAGTCTTAGTCGTTTTCACTCGTCGCATCCATCATGAATAATAAAGGGCGTGGACTGACGGTTTACGATCGATCTTTCGGAGAAGAGAAGAAAAACAGAAAGAGAGGGAAAGAGAGAGAGAGAGAGAGAGAGAGAGAGACAAGTCTTATTTGATTTTCAAATAATCCGTAAGGATATAATCATAAAATCGTAGGGAATTTATACGTCTCGTTACGATTTCGCACGAAAACGACCCGATCTTTTTTATTTCCTGCTTTTTCCTTCATTTCATAACGTCGGTACTCCGAAGCAAAACAAAAAAAAAACAAAAGAAAAAAGAAAGAGAGAAAAAAAGAATAATAAGAGCAAGTGAATAAGAGTAGGTACAAGTATGATTAGAAGGATAAGAACGTAAAACTAACCTAAGAGGAATCTTTTGATTCTTCCCTTCCCTTCCCTTCTCTTCTCTTCTCTTCTTTTCTCTTCTCTTCCGAAGATCGATAGAAGAGGCGTTTCGCGAAAAGTTAGCGAGCAGAGGCGTTGAGATCGTTACTTACTTCAGATCGTTAAATCCGCATTAGCAAGCTCAAGAGAGAGTTTGTATCGTGCGAGAGATAAGTTTGCCGTCGAGTTCTTTGAAATATATACCTACCGGTTTTGAAAGAAAGCGAGAAAAAGAAAAAACGAAAAGAGAGAAAGAGAGAGAGAGAGAGAGAGAGAGAGAGATCTTCTTTACTCCCTTTGAACGAGTTACAACAAATATGAAGGTAACATGGTCAAGCATGAAAAAATTTCGAGATATATGCGAACGCCAATCGATAAAATTCTTATCGTTTTTCCTTCTCCTCCTCTCTCAAATGATCGTTCCTGATTAAACAACGAGAGGACATTGAGGACGAGAGGTAAAATGAGTCGTCACATATATTCTCTCTCTCTCTCTCTTTTTTTCCCTCTCTCTCTTTCTCTCTGTCTCCATCACTCTTTATTTTTCTTTCTTTCTCATTCTAAACGATCTTAACGAAGACACGCGCTAATAGCACGAGTCACGATCAACAATTTATGCTCGATGACTCGCGATCGATCGACCGATCGATCGATCCGATCCGATCGTTCGGTTGGTCGGTCGGTTGGTTGGTTGGTTGGTCGGTCGATCGATCGATCGATGCTTGATGCACGAAAGCTGAGGAAACAGAGAGAGAGAGAGAGAGAGAGAGAGAGAGAGAGAGAGGAGGATCTTGATCCTTCTTCGAACGTGATCGATGCCTCGACACGAAACGTACCATTCTATCGAGAAAGAAATAAGGATTTTCTCGATCCGCTCGGATGATCGTTTTAATAGAGACGAGTTCACGTTAATTTGTTATCCCGATATCGATTCTACTATGTATAATTAAGTATCTTGTTTGACGTTTCGTTAACACGTTCGCTTCCCACAGATACGTCATTTAAATATGTAGATACTTATTATATTTACATACGTATGTATATATCGCTAATTGCGCACGTCTAAACCGTTCAATTAATGAATTCGATATATATATATATATATATATATATATATATATATATGTATGTATATATATGTATATATATATATATATATGTAATTATGTATGTATGTATGTATATGTATTAATACTTACCTGTCGAACATATAAATTACACTATATAAAATCAGTCGTGTGAAATTGAAATTAAATTTATCTATTATTATTAATGATCGATCGATACGAGAATAGTTATTCAAGTGACACGAATGGAATGTACTATAATTTAATTCTATCTATTTGTAACTTTCGCGAGATTTTAAAAGATCAAAATAAACGAGAAGAATAGAAAGCAAAATGCGTGAGAGCGTAAGATCGCGCGCGCGCGCGCGTGTGTGTGTGTGTGAGAGAGAGAGAGAGAGAGAGAGAGAGAGAGAGAGAGAGAGAGAGAGAGAGAGAGACAGCTTCTATGAAAGCATCAAAAAGCGATAAACGACTATAGTGACTCTAATTTTCATGGATAATATGTCTATACTCGAATTGTGTGTTTTGTGACGTGTATTTTCTGTTGATGCGATTTCTCATAGAAAGAGTATATATATATATATATATATATACTATATAGTTGATCATGTAGAGAGACCATTAGGCGAATCCGACCATTCTCCCGCGAGTATGGCAATGGTAATGGTCGGAATGCAAAGGAATGCATTCTGTTCGGATCCGTTGTTTCTCTTTCGTTTCGTTCGGTCGAGTGAGTTCGAGTTGGACGAGTAGTAGGATGAGTAGATAATTGTTTGGTATTTCTTTCGATTATGGTTAACCGGATTGTGTATATATCTTCTGTGTCCTTTAAAAAGGAAGGACAGATAAAATCATTTTCCCAATTAAGAGGCATAAATGGGAAACGAGGTATTGCTTTTTCTTTTAGAAAACCGACGTACACCTGTGCCCGGTGTACTTATAATACATACTTACATTCTTACATTCGTACGTGGAAAAATGAAAATCTATCCTTCGTCTTTATATATATATATATATATATATATATATACTTGGAAATCCTTGGGTGTATAAAAAAGGACGAAAATTAAAAAAAGGAAAAATATGGCGAGGATCCATCGCAATAGAAATGAAATTGAAAATTGATTTTTTTTTTATCCCTTTAAATGCTTACTCCATTTTATTCGAATACTGAATTTATTGCTTTTATATCTTTCTCGGGTTCTCTCTCTCTCTCTCTCTCTCTCTCTCTCACTCTTTCTTTTTTAAATTTGATCACTCATACCTACCTTTTGACGTGTAACACAGGCGATAATTTGCTGAATATCGACAACCTAACGACCAATTTCTCTCGCGATCGAAGAACATTCGATAAATGTCCGAGTGTCATCCATTTCAAATGAACGTTCAGATAATTTCAATCCCTCTCTCTCTCTCTCTCTCTCTCTCTCTCTTTCTCTCTTTTTTTCCCTTTCTCTCAGTTCCAGACACACTTACATTGGTAACGAGTACACGATGCAAATGGTTTAAAGAGAAACGCGTCCATCTCGCGAACGCATGTAATCTCTTAAGCGGCAACGATTTAATTTTGTTGCACCGTTGTATCTTATCGATATCCTCGCACGCAGGTTTTACAGGCGAATGGAATGCGTGTTTCTCTCACTGATTTGCCCGACCGTTTCTCGATTATTAAACTATTAACTTATTAATAGATTTTTTAATGTTTAATAAACATTTCCCGATTAACAGTATAATCCTTTACAGTTACTTTTTTTTTCTT
>OU426851.1:9024971-9044971 GCA_911387685.1 Dolichovespula media | reverse complement strand
CTCCCAAGTGAGCGCGAACGACGATTTCCTTATACGGTCATCGTGCCTTGAAGCTGGACCGCTCCCATAGGGAGAGAACTGCAATCAAACTGTCTATCGGGTTAACGGCACAAAGGGCAAAGTGCTTTTAACCGTGAGATGCACGTTCTCTCTTATCTTAACTTTATGATCGACTCGATCTAACTTCTCTCGATCTAGGTACATACTGCTGCTACTACTACTACTACTATTACTACTATTATTACTATTACTACTACTACTACTAAATACCACCATCATCACCTTGACGATCTCGAAATCCATTAAGGACATATATAACCTCGTTATTCTGATTTATTTACGTGAAAATTTTATTATTTTCCTTCGGAAGGATAATACGTAAGGGGATGATTAAAAAGAAAATGAAATATGAACGTACATACGTACGTCGAGATATTTGCGTGTATGCGAGCGCGCGCGCGTGCTCGTGTATGTGTATATATATAAATATATATATATATATATATATATATACACATATAGGATTCCGAGAAGTGCAAGGTAACGGTGCATTGAACGCACTTGAAAGGACATCAAACGTATATCGAAAGGTTCGAATAATCGAACGGCCTCGTGCTCGTACTCGAATTAAAACAGTCACGGTCGATGCGTCGCCGACGTGTAATTTATTCTATCGGACGGATGAATAGATTACAGATAGATAGAGAGAGAGAGAGAGAGACAGCAACTTAGAGATAGAGAAACAGAGGGAGTGAACAAGATAAATAAAGGAGGATAGAGAGGGATAGAGAAAGAAAGGACGATTCATGCATCGTGCAACACGGAGTCTTACGAATCGTCACTTTAATGACGACTCCGAGCCGGTACGAGTACTCCCTTCCTGTTCATTTAATGATACCTACACGAAGACAATGCCACGATCTATGAACAATAAGATCAAGCTGACCTCGCCTCTTCTCGTCTCGCGTGATTCCTTTGCGAGGATTATACCGTGACCATGATTTTCTCTCTCTCTCTCTCTCTCTCTCTCTCTCTTTCTTACCTTGGTACCTCATCTTCTTTTCTTCTCTCTTTCTATTCGTACGTTCGTTATCTTACGGCAAAAGGTTTTCAGATCGAAGAGAAATCAGATATACAATGGACCGTAAAGAATTAGACTCGATATCGATCCCATTTAGTATTTACACTCGTTACGAATTGACTTACGAGTTGCAAAAGGCGTCCTTGATGATCGCCCTCTACGATTATATTTCCGATAACATCTTTTTGCCGAGAGCACGCAAAAAGATAAGTACTCTCTCTCTCTTTCTCTCTCTCTCTCTCTCTCTCTCTCTCTCTCTCTCTCTCTCTCTTTCTCTGTTTCTCTCTATCTTTCTCTTTTGTTACTACTATGGACGTGGTCCATTACACCGACGCTTCTTCGTCTAGCTAGCTCGATAATAAGGCTCGATAAGCTCGTAACATACATACTTAGCTATACAACTTCTCTCTGTGTCGTCGTGAACGTGTCCTATCGTAACTTTATTTATCGACCAGCACGGTTCGTACTTACTTACTAACTTGCCGTTGCGGTTCACCGCGTTTCTACTCGTTCGATTCTCAAGTTCACCTTTTTTAATATGTAATCGTAGTACATAGTTACACTTACTTGCTTACTTACTACGGTAGTATCACCCTGGAACATGGTTTTCTCTCTCTCTTTTTTTCTTCTTTTTGTTGTTTATTATTATTGTTATTATTTTTTCTTTCTTTATGTTTATTTTTATTTTATTTTTTTTTTCTTCTTTTTTTTTAACCGAAAATATCGCCGCTGGATATCGCAAATTGTTTGTTTCCACGAACACCTTAGCGAGATATCGAAGCTTCGGGCAATTTTAAGGCCACAGTAGGAACCTTAAGTACGGTCCTGTACCAGTATTTTCACGGGTCGGTTGTTCCCATACAAAACGTTTAACAACATGATCGATGAATAATAAATTCTAGCGAATTAAACCGGAGTAACCCCCTCGAGTTTTATCGAGAAAATTTATAACCTTGGAAATTTTCTTCTTCGTCGTTTAATCTTCCATCTTTCTCTTCCTTTCTTCCTTCCTTTTTTCTTTCTTTCCTTTTTTTTTTTTGTAAGATCGATGATAAGCGTGAACTTTCTTTTAATATAAGATGATAGGGAGTATTTCTGAAGTTATTTTTTTTCATTCTTTCTTTCTTTTTTCGTAAAATTGATGTAATTTTTTTTATTATTAATTATGTGTCCGTATCCTATATCTCGTTGGTGTTCGTTAACAATATCTTTCACTTTCTGCTATCCCTAAATTTTTTCATTTCTTTTTTGGATAAGATCACTTTTACTTATTAATTTTGATGAAAAACATTTATTGTCTCGTCTCAATCGTCATTCGAGGTGCCGTATCGAACTTCAAAGGGTTAAAATAATTTACGAGGCGTACGAGAGTCGTCTTAATGAAATGAAAAATATTGGATTAAAGGATATTTCTATTTTTATCTCTCTCTCTCTCTCTCTCTCTCTCTCTTTATCTCTTTTTCTAACCGAAGAAGATAATAATTAATAAATATCTTGATATATATCCGAGGTAATATTAAGTCGTTAGATCGGGAAGAATCGATTGTGGAAACATTTACAAGAGGGCAATTTTGTTAAGCAGGCGCTGATAATGTCCGATCGCGTAGTGGTAAAGCGATATCGTGCTGGACGGGCCCATAAAAGCTTGGGCCTCGGCCGTGCATGAAATACTATGATCCGTTCGCCATCACTGTGGTTTGCGATCAGCCGATATCGTGGATAAAATAAACAGAGCGAGAGAGAAAGAGCCAGGCCCTCTCTCTCTCTCTCTCTCTCTCTCTCTCTCTCTCTCGTCGTTCACCTTCCTTATTTTCTTTCCTTCCATCACGATCTACTCAGATGCATATATATATATATATATATATATATATATATATATATATATATATCTATGTATATATATATATATATCTATGTATATATATATATATATATATATATATATATGCTATGTATATGTTGTATATGTGTCGCGACATTGCATCGATTATCGCTTGCTCTTCCATGTTTCGTGGAAATTCTTCGTGGTTTTAACGTATCATTACCGAAGGGGGCTCCGAGACGTCGTTCCGTCGTACTGCTTGCATCCATTTTCTTTTTGATTTTTATCCCTTTTTTATTCTTTTCCTTTTTTCTTTCCCCGTTCTTTCTTTCTCTCTAACGGCCATGATACACGGACGAAATATATATGCGCTAAGAGTACGAGCCCTCCGGTGGTATCCTCGCTTGTACGATTATTGAAAAGATTTAGTAGTGAAGATGAATGCTCTGTACAATTTGCACCTTGGTATTCGATTGAAAATTTGCGATTTTGTTTTTCTTTTCTTTTCTTTCTCTCTCTCTCTCTCTCTCTCTCTCTCTCTCTCTCTCTCTCTATCCCTCTCTCTCTCTCTCTCTCTCTCTCTCTCTCTCCCTTCGATAATCGCTCTTGAAAACTCTGTTCAAGGTTAGGGCTAAATATATATATATATGTATATATGTATATATGTATACATGTATACATGTACATATAAAATATAAATATTTTTCATCGATTACACATACCTTCGATAAATTCTAACAAAATTGTAATCGGATTCTTAATTATTATTTACAAATTTCGAATATATTATCCTTATATTATCTTTTTAATATTATTATTGTATATTATTATTATTATTATTATTATTATTATTATACAGGGTGTTTCAGCTAAAGGAGGCCGCCTAAATATTTTTTTTTTTTTTTATTATACTTTGAATGGTTTAAAAAGAGATATGTTATGAATCGTTTATATATATAATAATAGTATAATGTTATGTATGTATAGGCGGCCTCTAGCTGACACCTTTATGTTATTATTGTTGACGCACACGTGCGCAACCTCAGGTATCGACAGGGCCGGCGCAAGGCGGGTTCTGCGCGTTCACCAGAACTCGGCCCCACATTTTGATAGGTCCCGCGGTCTACGAAAATTCTCCATTAAGAAACATTGATTTTGATTAAATTTTTACAGCCTACGATACTATTAACAGATTAAAGATATTTTTTTAGTATAGATAATTCAGTTCAAAGGAGTGACAAAAACCATCAAATTATTTAATATTATTATTGGATTATATTATTACTTAATATTTATTTTATAAGAAATATATAATATGTAACAGCTTTGTAAAGAAATAATTCCTCGTTGTGAAATTTTAGTTGTAGTATGAATGTGTATTTAGGCCCCGTAAAATGTTTTGAACCGGCCCCGAACAATGTCGCGCCGGCCCTGGGTATCGATAATTCTTTCTCTCAAGGGCCGCGCATATCTTTGTTGGGTCTATCTCTGTTCCTGGGAATTCTTTGTCTAATTACTAAGGAAACGTATTGATGATATGTAACCCTATTGTCACATTTGTCTGAGCTTGACCGTTGTTTCTAAAGTGTTTGATTTCGATAAAATGCGTCGAGCCGGGCGTGTCTACTTTTCTCAAGTGTCAATGCCAAGCATTCGTGGTTCTATAAGATCGTCCCGACAAAGGACCATTGTCTAGAATATTTAAACATTCCACAGTAAATTGTCTTTATCCGCTCCCGACCAATGGGAATCTTTCCTTCCCTTTCCATGCCTAGATTGTACATCCAACTCCGCCCTTTTCATTCCCTTTCCTAATCTCATCATTCTCCTTCGCGGATAGTTGGAGAAGCGCAGAAAAGTCAAACTACATCTTTCGAACCAACAACGTCCAGACCTCTGAGTCTTGTCACTCCTCGAAAATAACCAACACAACTCTAATAACACGTTACTATAAGAACACATTTAACAATTGTATCGTACTTCGACAAATATACTGTGATATATTTTACATTTCCGCTATAATCATTTACGCGCATCAACATCGCTAGCTGCACGAGATCCCCCATAAGAATTCGTACTCTCCCATTAATTTGCGGGAACGCGGCGAGCGGTATTTTGCTGACGGCCTATAACGGTATCCTAGCCTAGTGTGTCGCCGCCCTTATTCATCGCGTCCAGCGAGTCCTATAACTCTGACGATTATGAAGAAACGGAGAAGAGTGCGTGCGAATCGACGGACCATCATCGTTGATCTGCTGTTAAACGCGTATCTGGAAACGCTCTCGTAATTGCTATCTTCACGACGCAACAATTATTACATTTATATGTATATATATATATATATATATATATATATATATATATATATATATATATTATATTATATTATATTATCTTCTAGAAATATGAAACAATAAATGTTTCCCATCGAAATCAGATATAAATCATCGAACTATATAATAAATCCTTAACCTGTCTATACATTAGCTACCTTAGGACTTTGTAACACGTTAGAAAGTGGCGTGCGCCAAACAGATTTCACCGATTTGTCGCGTCGGCATTGAACAAAACAAGAAGAAATTTACACGAGTTTCACTTCGGCCGATCGTTGAATTGTAAAGCAACAAGTCGCCCGAGACACTTGCAACCGGCGGTGTTACCCCACGATACGAGATCGCTGGATATTTAAATCGATCTTTAAGTAAGCCGACAACGACAAAGACTACCTACGAGAACGAAGAACGAAAGAGGGAAGAAATGCGGGAATAACTCAACAAGAGGAAGAGAAATAGAATTCTTGTATTCAAATTCTCTCGAGGTCTCTCTCTCTCTCTCTCTCTCTCTCTCTCTCTCTCGAGATCGTGACCGCGTGTCACGTGTTCTCTCTTTAACTTTTCTGTATATACGTATACGTATATACATAATATATACATACATACATACGTACGTTTATACACGCATTTTGTTTATTATACACACTTTCTCTCCCTCTTTTCTCTTTCATCTTTCTCTCTGTCATTCACTAATGTTATTGTATGTCCCTTATACATCTTTCTCTCTTTCTCTCTCACTGATGTAATTTGTGTTTGTATCTTATCACACCTCTCTCTCTCTCTCTATTTCTCTCTCTCTCTCTCTCTCTCTGTATCTCTTTTTTTCTCTTTCTTTTTCTTTGACGTTATTCGCAAGTCGATAGAAGAGGATCGAACGACCGGACAGGGCGCGTCGTCCTTTTAAAGTCGAGACGTATCTCCACGGAGTAACGTCAGTCATTCCTCGTGCATTATCTCGCTAGCATCTCGTTGACTCTATTTCCTCTCTCCGTGTTCGCCGTGTTCGAGCGTAGAGTCAGTCGCGCGCGTTTGCGCTGCTTTCAAACGTCTCGCCGATAAGTCTCTTCCTTTCTCTTTTTCTATCTTTATCTCTCTCTCTCTCTCTCTCTCTCTCTCTCTCTCTCTCTCCCCCTCTCTCTCTCGTACTTGGAGAGTAAACACCGCCAAGTCGTTGTTCTTGGCCGTGTCGCGATAGGATTAACCCTTTCGATGCCAAGTTTTCTGACTGGCAAAGTGTGCCGCCACTGTTTCTCGATTCGTTACCAACCACGAACGGCTTGTTTCTCTTTCCCACCCCTCTTCCCTCCCACCCTCCTTCCCTTCTTCCAACCCCCTTTTGATCTTTAAACAAAGTGGAATATCAACGACATATCATTCGACATGATTTTTCTTAACTCTCTCTGACAAAGCGATAATTCAACCTCCACGACGAAACTTGTATGTATAAATACTTAACCTATGTATTTAGTTACGTCGATAACAACTCCCCCTTGTTACAACATGTAGTAATATCAGAGAAGCGTCGTCCGGTTTTGATTTTTTTTTCTTCTTTTTCTTCCTTTTTTTTTCTTGATCTTCCCCCCTTCTTTTCTTATTTCTCTCTCTCTCTCTCTCTCTCTCTCTCTCTTTCTCTCTTTTTTTCTCTTTTTCGTCTCGTAACGCCAGAGATCGTTCATCAGATTCGAATGAATGCATCGTTAAACAGGATCGCACGCCTCTCTTGTAAAACCATCCTTAGGTAGATATATATATATATTTCTAGATCCACCTCATCAACTACTCTACCTATCTTTCCTCTCGCGACTGGCGTCAGCTTTTCTTTCTTTCTTTTTTTTTCATAATCTTTTTTCTTTTATTTATTTATTTATTTATTTTTTAATTTTAATTTTTATTTCTTTCCTCTTTTATTATTAACAAAAACAGGAAATCATTAAGATACGTATGGTAATTGGAGCATCTCGAGCGACCTCGCGAATAAAAATCTCGATGCGCGCGCTTTTCGAAACTCCTTGAAATGCTTTATAAGAAAAATTCGATCATCTCCAAAGTAGTAAGAAAGAAAACAAAAAAAAAAAAAAAAGCAGCAGAAGAAGAAGAAGTATTAACATATTAAAGAGGAAGAGGAAACGTGTTGTGAAAATAAATAAAAACAAAATTCGTAGAATTTACATAAAGAGAAAGATGATTAACGTGTTGTGAAATGAAATGAAAGGAAAAGAATAAAAGAAAAAAGAAGGGAAAAGAGAGAGAAAAATTACAAAAAAGAAAAGAAAAAAGAAAAATAAATAGAAACGCAAGAGAGAGATATTACAGTAACGGACGTTGAAAATCGAAATAAAAGTTAAACGATCGGTTCGGCCGTAGAGAAAAGTCACGTCGAAGAGAAACCGGTCCAGAACGTAGAGAGACACATCCGTGTGTCTCTGTGGAAGCTGCGTTTTCTCTCTCTCTCTCTCTCTCTCTCTCTCTCTCTCTTTCTTTCTCTTTTTATGTATCGCGGATCTATCGATCCACCATGCGTTTATTTTGTTCTATAGAAAGAAAGGATTTTAATCGAGGGCTTTGTTGACGCGCCTTTTGCCGATGATCGCTACTCTCTCTCTCTCTCTCTCTCTCTCTCTCTCTCTCTCTCTCTCTCTCTCTCTCTCTCTCTCTCTCTCTCTTTCGCTCGCTTGCTCGCTTGATCGCGGAAGGAATGTTCATCGTCACTGGTTCGATCTTTGGTTAAAATGGTTCGAGGGAACGGGGGTTGGAGTGTAAAAAGAGGGAGGCGAGGGGGTGGACTTGACACGGTCGGTGGAGAATCTTCTTATCTCGTGAGATCTCTAATTAAAGGGTATATATATATATATATATATATATATATGCATATATGTATATATATATATATATGCATATATGTATATATATATATATGCATATATGTGTATATATATATATGTATATATATATATATATATATATATCTTTGCCCATCTCTTTCTTCCTCTTTCTTTCTCTTTCTCTTTTTCTTCTATCTCTCTTTTTCTCTTTCTTTTCTTCGTTGTTTTTCTTGTTACCTTTTATCTTCTCGTTCGGGCCGACATAACCCAACGGGAGGTTCCGCGTGTCACGAGATTGCCGATTAAAATGGCCGTAAATTAATCTCATTTAGTTGCTCGTTTGGATCATCGGAGGAATCATCATCGGTTTAAAATTTACATTGTGAAAAAGAAGGAACGGAAGAAAGAAAGGAGGGAAAGAGAAAGAGAGAGAGAGAGAGAGAGAGAGAGAGAGAGAAATAAGGAAAGATTAAAAGTAGAAGATGGCAGTTACGAGGGCCGAGATATTACTGGATATTTACGGGAACGAAGGTGGTGGAATTTCTCGTGCATACGAGATGTAAGTCTTCGGTAATTAGATATTCGACATTAATGCGATACCTTCGTTATGTTAGCTCCTAGCTACGCGTAATTAGAAACGTTCGACGAACGGCGTACGATGTACGGTGAAGAGAGAGAGAGAGAGAGAGAGAATGCTTTATATGTACGTACATGGTTAACTACGCAGACCTAGCAGATGTTTAATTAAAAATCCTTGCGCGAGTTAAACGACGTGTTTGACCGTTATACCCAACTTGGCGGGACGTATCTATTTTGAGCAATATGCATGTATGCACGTATGTACTTAGTTTAATACGGTATAGTTCGGAACGATCTTTGCAAATGTTCGTCGTTGGAAACGTTCGTAGAAACTTAATGATTCTCTTTTAAATCTTTTACTGTATCTTACGTATTTAAATTCATGACGATCGTTAATCATATATAGGTATCGCCGAATAGGAAGTTATCGGACAGTTGTTCTCGTTATAATTTTTTTTTTTTTTCCCTCGAAAGAAAGAATATTGTTCGTTCTGATATTAGAGTATGAGAAATTTAAGAAGCTTAGATAAATATGTTAAGTCGATGTGTAGTCAAATAGAAACTTTACGATTACGGTTGTGTGTTTATCTTTTTAACGGATCCCCCACGTGCTGTTGCGAGATTGTTGCGGGTTGAATCAATTTAAAGTAATTTAATTTATCGGGCGAAATCTCGCATGACCCGGCCGTAAGAAGGGTAAGATTATAAAAGCATCTAGACAAGTAGTAGAGTATATATTGTATGTATGTATGTATGTATGTATGTATGTATGTATATATATGTATATATATGTATATATATGTATATATATATGTATATATATACGGAGGGACAATTTCTCGGTCGCGAAGTAGACGGCGAAGATGCCTGGCTGTCCCTCCTCTTTGGTAATTAGACCCTCGATAGATGCCGAGTAACAGGCATACTTTACGATGTTGCCTTTGGATCGTAGTACCTTCGATGCCTGGAATGTCGACCGAGCCATTTGCGATCGGCCGATTCGTTCGCGTGGAGAGAGAGTGAGAGAGAGAGAGAGAGAGAGAGAGAGAGAGGGAGAGGGAGAGAGAGAGTAACTTTTCTAACAACGATGATAAAATAATGATAGGCCCTGTTGATCGTGAGATTGACAAATACGAAATAGAATATCTTAGAAGGCTCGTATTATATTACAACATTTTTTTTCTTCTTTTTTTATATTTATTCTTTCGATCGCGACGAGTTGTTTGCGTTAACGACACGATCTTTTCTGATAAATAATTCGTTAATTGTTAACTGCGGAATGTTTTTTCATTAAAAAAGGATAAAAAGATGGATGGAGAGAGAGAAAGAATCTTGATATATATTGTACGTTGCATATTGACTCTTTACTTCGTATTATCTGTCTTTTTCTCTCTTCCTATCTGTCCTTGTTTCTTCGAGCGCAAATTAAGGGAAGAATAAAAAATGCGTGGATCCGCAAATAGATCGGGGAGGGAGAGAGAGAGAGAGAGAGAGAGAGAGAGAGAGAGAGGAGCTATGACGTAAGCACCGGTAATTAGAAAGCTGCTGGAAATGGTTTAGAATGGAAAATAAATAAAAAAAAAAAGAGATAACCGTATGCTTTACGAGCTTGCTTTCGTCGAGTTGCCTTGCTCGAGGCCAGCGATGGCTTGTTCTATAAAGAGGAAGAGAAAGAAAGAGAGAGAGAGAGAGAGAGAGAGAGAGAGAGAGAGAGAGAGAGAGAGAGAGAGAGATATGGAGGGTAAGACTGAAGGAGGATGGTAGAGCTACCTCTCGACATTGCCTCAATAGTTCGATACTACTGCGTACCTTTGGATATGCGATCAGGATGACGCTTCGTGCCAAGGTAAGCGGTAATTAAATCGTTTCGCGATCGGTGCAACCTACGAAGGGTTGGCTCTTTGGATGGCTTGTCCTGCGTGAGTACCTGAGTGCCCGAGTGCCGTGTTCTCACTCTCAAATAAGAAAGTCTAATAATTTACGCGTCGACTTTTGAGATAATGCATCACTGAATGTCATGATTTATGAACTCTCAACGACTCGAGTCACTTCGATCGAATTGCCGATATCACCTACTCTTTCTCTCTCTCTCTCTCTCTCTCTCTCTCTCTTCCTTTCTTCCTCTCTATCATTTTTCTTCTACGTACATACACGTTTATAAATGTCTCTCGTAGATATTTAAATATCACATAACTCGAACGCTGCAATTGTTCTGACTTAATCTATCAAACATATCACTTCCATTGGTAAAGTAGATGGGAATGTTTTGTAATTTTTATGAGACGCCATTTCATCGTTTCAATCTCCTCGTAAAGATCTAATGATACTCTTTCTCTCTCTCTCTCTCTCTCTCTATTCATTTGATACCTAACTATTTCGAAATAATCAATAAAATCAAGAATGTAGTTAGATGCAACTGAACTAATGTTAGTAGTTACACGATGATAACGATCCACGATAGGAAATCAATTGATTTTTATCCAATTAACATCAATCTTGGCTCTGTCTCTGATTAATCCAAATGAAATGGGTATAATTAAACGCTAGTTGCCGTAGGAAGGAAGTTTAAGGAAGGGAATGAAACTATGAAACGGAAAAGAAGAAAAGAAACGAAACAAAATCAAAGCTAGAAAGTATACCGTTAGGCCTTCGATCTTGTGCTATGTAAACTCTGTTACGATCTAACTGGCGACTGACGTGTCGAAATTAAAAGAACGAAATATATATATATATATATATACGTATATAGGAAACAGAGACGTTAGTGGTCACGTTGACACGCGATTATCGATACGATTTAGACATTTGTATAAATATTACCAATTATTTTCTAATATTACCAATTCACAGTTAACGCATACGTCTATATGTCCCCTTTCATCGGGATCAAATTGATTAAACTTGTCGTAACAATTTTTTTTCTTTTTCATTTTTTCTTACATGGACACTTTCTACCGGAATATTATTCACGAAATACATGTATGTATATATGTGGACACTTTCTACCATAACATTACTCATATATACAGCATACACATATCTGTCCTCTTTATATCGCGATCACGTTTATTAAACTTGTTATAAAAAATCTGTTTCTTTTTCTCTCTCTCTCTCTTTTTTAAAATTTATTTATTTATTTGTTTAGTTGTTTTCTTCCTTTCTCCACACTGTACACTTTCTACCGGAATATTGTTCAGGAAATAAACGTGGATATAATACTACTCCTATATTTATGCACGACATATATACATACATACATACATACATACATACATACATACATACGCTCATCTGGTCTCATTTCATCGCGACGAAAATTTATAGAACTCATTTATACGAAATTATTTGTTTTCTTCTCTTTATTCCCTTCCTTTTCTTTTCTTTTCTTTTCTTTTCTCTTCGGACGAACACTTTCTGACGTGAAAATATTATTCACGGAAATACCACGTTTACACTTTCGGCTTATAATATTATTTCTGTATTTATGGACGACATATACCCGCATCTGTCTCCTTTCGTCGTGACAAAATTAATAAAACTCGTACAAAAATTTTTTCTTTCCCTTTTTTTTCTCTCTCTCTCTCTCTCTCTCTCCCTCTCTTATGCACGAACTTCTTACCGTCTTCTGACCTCTCAGAATATTATTCAGACAATCATATTTCGCACCAATCATATTCTTAGCTTCCTTACCACCGATCGATAGAGGAATGCCATCTCTTCATGGTGGGTAATCCAATTTGCGAATCCGTCTACGGCTATCGTGTAAGTACATCTGACGTGTACGATGCACAAATTGGATCGTTAAAATTGATTATTTTGACGGATGCACCTTATTTCCAACTCTATCAGCTGATCGTCCGGTGTCGCCTCGTAATCTAGTTTTCTCTCCCTTTCTCTCTCTCTCTCTCTCTCTCTCTCTCTCTCTCTCTTTCTCTCTATTTCTCTATTTCTCTCTTTTTCCTTCCTCATTTGAAATTCCTCTTACTGTTACGAAGCGAACGACGCATTTAGCTCGCCACGGTCGTTAGAAGCTCGCTGAACTTCATTAGTCACTGTCATCCGGTGGCCGTGCTAAGTTCACGACGAAAGATCCTATGAATATGCGAAGGAAACATACTTACCTCGGTCTGCGTGCTTCTCATGTCTGTTTTTACGCTCTTTATTCTTAAATACAGATACGGCACGAAATCTTTATGATTATTCACACTTTTCAATGATACTCGGGATACTTTGATTTGAAATCTTTCCAATTTTAACAAAAAAAAAAAGAAAATTAATTATTGATAATAAAAATTTAATTATCCTTTTTATTCCAAATATTTTCTCTTTACAGAGTAAATACGATAACAATTTTAATTATAACGGTCATATAAGGATTAGAAAGAAAAGGAGGGGTTGGGTGAGGGAAAGATTATTTCCTTTTTGTGAACATATATAATATGTCTGTTTGCATATTTTCTTTGTAATTATTTATTTATTTATTTTTTTTTTATATAAATCAGCCTTTTCGAGAATACTCGAGACTTCCCGATTTGAATGATCGAACGTTTCAAAAAAAAAAAAAAAACAAAAAAAATAGATTGACAATTAAATTTGTTTTCAATAATGTTCTACGAACTGTAACAACGATTTTAATTATAACAACCAATGAGAGAGAAGAGAGAGAGTAGACAATATATGTCTACATGTATATATTTCTTTCTAATTTTATTATTATATAAAAGGTAAATTAGAAATGAAATGTTATACAAGAACTCTAATTAACGAGTTAGATAATATCAGAGGATATTCAATCTAATGAAAATATTTCTTTTGATTGACAGCGTCATGACCTACGTCACTGTCCATGTCATTATGTCTTCTTTTTTTATAAACTTTTATTCACATGTACGTACATATATATTTATTTATTTCTATATACATATAATGTATACATATATATATATATATATATATATAAATGTATATATATATATATATATATCTGCATATTTATATAACTATATACATATGTATGTATTTTGGTAGACTGTAGATCTGGGCGGTGCCACGTTTTATGCATGACTTTAAAGTACGGAGCATTAAGCATTTAAAGATATTCAAATTAGCAATAAAGCTACGTGATGCGTAACTGAGCATGAAATGAACTCTGAACGTTCGGTGGGATGTTTTGTGTGTGTATGTGTGTGTATATATATATATATCGATAAACATGAACGTTATTGCGTATGAAAAAATTTTTTTTCTCGTGACTTCATCGTTCGTTTTTGTCGAGAAATAAAATTTCGATTACGTTCAAGTTAAAAACGTGAAATTGTTCCTTGCTCGTCTCTCTCTCTCTCTTTCTCGAATTTTATTGGAACCCCCCCCCCGTTCTTTTAATATTCCCTTTAAAGAAAAGAGAAACTAAGTGAGTCCGAAGATCTTAAGAGATCGAAGGAATCATCCGTATGGATAAGTTTTGTTTAAGTAGTTTTGTTTATTTTTGTCTTCTTCTTTTTTTATCTCCTCTTCTTTTTATTTTCTTTTTTTTACGACTTGGACGCCAAAGGCAAGGCGTCCATTGTCTCCGAAAACAATGGCGCCATGTATCATTGTTCCCTTTATAAGTGTATCTCTCTCTCTCTCTCTCTATATATATATATATCTTTCTCTATCTCTCTCTGTCTCCGTTCCCCCTGTCTCTGTCTCTTTCCTTCTCTTGTGACTTGTCACGCCTTCTTTCTCTTCGTCCTGTAACGATGCTTCAAACACAAGAGAGAAAAGAGGAAGATAGGATGGAAGTCTGAAAGAAAAAGGAAAAGAGAGAATCTAGAGAGTAAGAGAGAGAGAGAGAGAGAGAGAGAGAGACAACGACGAAGATACATAAATATGTATGTATGTATATATCTATGAATGTATGTATGTATGGATATGGATGTATGTACGTAGTTTGATAAATCAATGAGAATTGCTTTAACAGCGTGATAATTGTTACTGACTTTAACTTGATTTTCTTTCAACCAAGTCAATGAAGAATTAATTAAAATTGACGCGCATATGACATGCCAGCGGTCACGTATATGTACGTACACATGTATAGGGTGTTAAAAAAATTGTCGAAGAATATATTATCCCACGAAATGACTAAGAGTAGAGTGTAATAATATAACGAATAAGATTTGATAATTAATACGAGTAAGATTTAATCTTATCGCAGAGTTAACATGGGTTTTTTTAATGATTATTTTTAAAGGTTAATGTTATTGTCGTTCGATCGGTGTAGCTTGGAAAATATATACGTTATTATATATTCGAATAAAATATAAGTATACTATTTGTACATATATTACTATATAAGCCAATGAATATGAAAGTGATCTAAATCATATATATTTTTCGTTTTGACAAATGTAAGAATATCAATAATATTCGTTCAAATGACTTGGAACCACTTACTTTCATAATCATCGGTTCGTAATATGTTATCGGCTGATGAATATTCTTCATTTTCATTTTTTTTTATTTTATTTAATTAATTAGTTAATTAATTACTTAATTAATTAATTTATTTATTATTATACTTTTTTTTTTCCTGAAAAATTGTATACCGCGTTGCTATTATATTATATTACCATATGTTTCCGTTGCTATTACGTATATTACCATATATGTTTTGTATGATTAATTTTATTTTCTTTCTTTTTTCTCTTTTTCTTTTGCCTCCTCTCTTTCTCTCACCCTCGGTCGAAAAATTGGATTAAGGTGCGTGGCTGGAATGGCAGAAAAGTTACGCGAAGCTTGCGTTCGCGGCGAGGCCGAACGTGTCGCACGTCTTCTCGACGAAGGGATCAAACCGCAGTCGGACGAGGTGAGTAGTTATCCGCATTTCTATCTATCTATCTATCTATATATCTATCTATCTATTTATCTCTCTCTCTCTCTCTTCCATCCTCATCCTCATTTCATCCACCTCATCCACCTTCTCCTCGTAATTCAGATTCTATCGTCTACCATTCGAACGTAAACCTTGTAAACCGTCCATCTTACACGCGGAACGATTCGAGCACGCAAACGAGGATTTCCTTTTTAGATTTCTCAAGACGTTCTTTGCTTCTCTTAATTCAAATCGGAAGTTCCTTCATTCTCGTTGCTTCTTCCAAGACTTTCCAACTTGATCTTCGACCTTTAATCGTAAAAGTCATCGGACACGGTAAGCAGATATATATACATACATAACCTAGGATACGTACGATAGATATATGTATGTATGTATGATGTATGTATATATGTATGTATATAATATACCTATGCATATACTGATCCACGATGACTTTTATATAGTCGAAAGAAGTCGGCTTAAGATCAAAGCTTCTTTTAAAAAACATGACACGCTCCTCCTACTGGCATTTAAATCGATATTCATCAACGAGAAATCGAATCTTCCTCTTTTCCCTCTTTTATTTTTTTTCTTCTTTTCCCATTTTTTTTTCTTTCTTTCTTTCTTTTTTACGATTTCGAACTAATCTGTTAATTAATTACCTCGTATTTATTGTCGTCATAAATTTAAAATTATATCTGTTGAGACATTTGTTATCACATCTGTGATGCGTTAACTACAAACAACGTGGTAGTCTTGTTACTATTCTTCTCCTCTTCCCCTTCCTCCGACTCCCCCCTCCCTCATAAAGATCTACTTTTCAGTTTATCTACTTCTTTGAATAGACTAATCTTCCTTTTGACGGATTCGTGACCGGCTAAATCCTATGTTAAAAGTAATCCGTTTCATCATTTATGTTTGTATACCCAATTGAATTAGAATAGTCATTGAAGTATTTGAAAATTTAAGAAAAATTAATAATATTAATATTAAGCGAACATTATCAAATGCAATAAATCGTGCCGTTATAATGACTTATCGTATTAACTTACACAATTCTATATTTATAATTATATAAGTCGTATAAGTAACAAATAGAAGTATACTAGTCGTACGATCGACAATGTGTTTAATATGTTCATTGACGATTAACATTCGAATCGTCGTGCGATCGGTTTGCCCAAAAAATGCATTTTTTTTTACAACGAAATACAGTGAATTGTAAGTATCGTACAATAAAATATTTTATTACAAAAAAAAGTACCAAAAAGAAAATAATAAGAAAAAAAAAATCAATAGATATTTTGTATATTTGTTTATGTATAAAAGAATATTGTACGAAGTTCGTACTTAATCGCTTTAATAAATTTTTTCTGTATCCCTGATTTGTAAAGGATTTGAACCAAGGTCGGTGGCCCTTTTGTCCGAGAGAGATCGTTTCTAAGTCACGGTTCGTACTTCGTAGGGCAAAACGAAGGTCCCGCGGATATATATGTACGTAAGGGACGATCGTCGTCGCGTTGTCGGTTAGCTCGTGTTGCTCGATTCCTTGTTCAGCTAATTAAGGCTTGCGTCCTGTCCGTTCGCGGGAGTTAATTCGACGCGGGAAATCTCTGCGCGAGCTTACAAACTGAAATACCGGTAGCTATTAATTACAACGCTAATTGATCCGTCGATGAAGTCTACACGTAACGCGGAGGATACATAATTCGTTCAAAAAATAAATAATATCTTTCGCTCTTATGTATCAAAAAAAAAAAAAAAAATAAAATATCTATAACGATATATCTCGGAGAATTTTTTTAAAAGAACCATCAATGTCGTCGTTGCGAACAAATTATTTCGTTATTTGTACATGTACGCACGTACGTAGGTATATAATAATAAAAAAAAAAAAAATAATAACAATAAAATTAAAATTAAATTAACAAGAAAGAACGACTAAACGATCTTTAAAAGTTTCGAATACTTCGATTAAAAATAACAAATAGAAATAATGACGACGAATTAACGATTATGAATATTGACGAGATGTATTGTAAATCGAAAGAAAAAAATAAATATTATAAAAAAAATTGTAAATATATATATATATATATAAATATATGAAATATTATCATCTTTTCTTATATTATTTAGAATGGACGAAGTCCTTTGCTATTGGCTGCAGCACTTGGCCACACTGATGTCTGTAATGCTCTTCTGCTTCGTGATGTCGAGGTTAATGCAGCCGACTCGGTGAGTGATATCCTTGGAAATGAGTTTGTTTTGATCTACGAGGATAGAGATCAGTGTTTCCTTTCTTTCTTTCTTACCTTTTCGTTTTGCTTCAATGATTAGCAACGCGCCATTACGTTCTTCGAAATCGAGACATTGGAAGCATTGATCCTGAAGTAACGATTAGAAAGATAGAAGGGAAGATCTAGAACGAGTTGTTCCTTTTTTATCGATTACGCCCATCTTATGAAAGATAGTTAAGAGCTTTGGTGTATTGATCGATTTACGATGACGATAACTATTTTAAGATGGATAGATAGATAGAGTGAGAGAGAGAGAGAGAGAGAGAGAGAGAGAGAGGGAGGGGAATTGAATATGAAAAATGAAAGATTGTCGAGTAAGAAATTAATTGCTATAAACGACGTAGTTGAATATATGATTGGCTTATTTTCTTGTTTGATATACGTGATATATATTTTATATGTATATGGGTCGTCTTCCTAGATAATTAATTTCAACGGCATGAAAAAATGGAAGATCGATCTGCCCTTACTATCTATACAAATAAATTAATATTTAATCTTATATAATCTTTCGTATATGATATAGTATTCGAATGTGGTATTGGACAGGGCGAAGGTTGACCGCTGATCATTTTTCTATTCTCACGCTAGAGACGTATTCGTAAAATTACAACGTTTTTATTATTTCTTTATTTTTTAGCTCGGAAAAAGGCTTGCGTCAGCTCGGAAAAAGGGTAGTCTAGGGATTTTAAAATCACTTAATAACTTTTGACGCCCCACCCCCCGTCCATTGGCCCCGCCTACGAACTTTTGACTCCATTTAGAAACTTTCGGCTGATATTTTATATTTCGAAATGGTGATTACTTGATCCACTTAGAGGTATCAACGAACGTTTTACGGTAATTTAACGTAATGTCATTGTGCTCTCGAACAATTCCGGTTTTAACGGGGCAGCAGCCTTTAGTTTTCTTTTTTTTCACTCTTTTCTACCAGCATCGAAAGATTTATATCCCTGGAGCCTGTGGCACCTAGCCGGAAGCCAATACTCACTTGTGCTTAGCCACGAAGAAACGGTATTAGCTTTTATTTCGTATCTCTTTTCTTTTTCACAAAAAGTAAAGAATAAAAAAAAAAAAGAACCATGCATTTTACATACGTAATTACGGCTACTCCGAGTGTTTCTCGATTTTCTCGATTTTCTCTCTTTCTCTCTCTCTCTTTCTCTCTCTCTCTCTCTCTCTCTCTCTCTCTCTCTCTCAATGATAGATCCTTCGCTGGTGACATTTTCTCTAGTTGAAATGTACCACGATAACGACGCGATATCAAGAAGATCATTTTGAATAAATGAAAGGAAATGAAATCAGATGTCTGACAGGGAAAATAAGAATGAGAAAAGGAAATGGGGGAAAATAAGAGAATAAATACAACTGATGTGCAAGATGGTCCTTAATGGTTATGATTATAAATGAAGAGAGACAGACAGAGAGAGAGAGAGAGAGAGAGAGAGAGAGAGAGAGAGAGAGGAGTGAGAGTGAGAGTGAGAATGAGAATGAGAGTGAATGAGAGAGAGAGAGAGAGAGAGAGAGAGAGAGAGAGAGAGAGAGAGAGAGAGAGAGATAAAAAAAAACAAACAGAGAAAAAGAGAGAAAGAGAGATATACGTAAGAAAGGAACAGAAAGAGACACACAATGAGTGAAAGAGCGACATATGTATAGAATAAGTGACTCAAAAGAGGGATAGAAAATACGAGAGAAAGAAAGAGAAAGATAGATAGATAGATAGATAGATAGATAGATAGATAGACAGAGAGAGAGAGAGGGGGGGAGGGAAGGAGGGATGAGAAAATCTCTGTTGCGTGGACGGTCCTCTTAGTGGGAATTGGCCGATAAGTCATGCCCATCGGTGGGCCGTTCTACGTGTCAGTGCCGTAATATAGCAATACGATTATCCTGAGTAATGAATACCCGAAAGATGTAATTACCGTGTAATTACGGGTACACGACGTATCGGCGTTAACGAAGTGAAAAAATGTTAGCTCCGCTTTTGCTTTAATATCGTACTCGACGTTCTGGAATTTATAGGAACGCATTTGGTCCACTTTCAATCCTCTTTTTTCTCTCTGTCTCTCTCTCTCTCTCTCTCTCTCTCTCTCTTTCTCTCTCTTTCTCTCCTTCGTTACACATACGCGTATCATTCGTTAAGCTTATCGTGATAATTATTATTAGTCGTTAAAAAAAAAAAAAAAAAAAAGAGGAAAAAAAAA
>OU426851.1:9004971-9019971 GCA_911387685.1 Dolichovespula media | reverse complement strand
ATTACTATTATTATTATTATTATTATTATTATTATTATTATTATTATTATTATTATTATTATTATTATTATTATTGTTATTATTATTATTATTACTATCATCATCACTATATACATGTGTATGTGAATATATTATATAGTTATGCCTGTGGCATAAACAATTTTTTATTGCAACATTCTTAATGAAAGTGTATATGTTAGCCGTGCTCTAATTACGCCCTACACACTATTTATTCTATACACACACACACACACATACACATACGTACATACATAAACGTACATATATATGTATATATGCACTGTTATTAAGCAATCTAGCGGTAACGTCGTATCAATCTCTCTCTCTCTCTCTCTCTCTCTCTCTCTCTCTCTCTTTCTCTCTTTCTATCTATATCTCTATCTATCAATCTATCTCTCTTTTCCTTTTTTTTCTTAACATCTCTTTCTTACGTTTAAAATATGCCGCGAGGAGATAACGAAAAGGTAGATATATCTCTGTCCATTCGAAATAATCGTTCGAAGGCCGAATTATAGGGATAATAATAAGATGCTTTGCCTCAGCGTCAGAGTTAACAAACACTAACGTATACGCACATCTTGATACGTGTATCATTAACGCCGTTATGCCCTTCATCTTCGAATAATGTACTTACTTGGTTATATTATGTCCCGTATTCAATGCCGAAAGGGAAAGAAACGACCAATTTTACTTTCTTTCTTTATAGACTACGGAAAAAAGCATTCTAACAAAGTTTGTAGAACTTGTAAACGACGATAAGAGAGAAAAAGAGAAAGGAAGAGAGAGAGAGAGAGAGAGAGAGAGAGAAAGAGAGAGAGAGAGAGAGAGAGAGAGAGAAAGAGAGAGAGAGAGAGAGAGAGAGAGAGAAAGAGAGAGATTGAGAAACAGAGAAGGGAGATCCAAGACTACTCTCGTTTTACGAGCATCTTTCGATAAGATTTTATTGCTCGACCGGTTGTAAAAAAAGAAGAACCATCGTAGATCGAGTCGGGCCGATTGTATATTGAAATTGAGACGTCTCCGTAATTCTTACAGCTCTCCTGCTTTTAATTCGAAAATTATGCAAATACTTGACCGTTACCTCGATCTTAATAAATATTTAAAATTTATATACATATATAAATATACGTACATACATACATACATACATACATACATACATACATACATACATATATATATATATATATATATAAGTATAGACACACAGACGGATTTGGTACGATCCTAAGGGAAAAGAATATAAACAGGGGGAAAAAAGTAAAGAAAAGAAAAGAAACGCTTTAGAGATCTTTGATATCTCGGTTGATTTTTTTTCTACTGTTTTCTTTTTTTTTTTTTTTTTTTAGAAAATAATTAACGATACTCATTTTACGAACGATTGAATTTAACACGGAATATCATAAGAAATACTTTTTAACGATTCAATTATATCGAATTTACGTAGCGACACTTTTACTAAGTATTTTTCGGATAAATAAATCGTAGGTATAAAAATGCGTTTTATTACGATAAGATTGTTAAAAATCACGGACATTAACGTCGTTGGGGTTAATCGGGGAAAGAAAAAAATTTCGATAATGCGTCGAACCGTAGTGCGAAAGCGAACAATGTGATTTTGGACGTTGAGAGAACGACATTGTTACTATACTGTTTAGATTTATAATTTATATTATTAAGTTTTATCCCAGTCATGTCCAACAAACTTTCTATCGCACGAGATAAGAGAAAGTCGATATCTTTGGACATGAAAATGAAAATTTTGAACCGACTTGAGGAACTTCGAAATATTTCAAGCAATAAAGATGATAGGTTTATGGCAATTAAAAAGAAGAGGCTTATTGTTTTGAATTACAGTAGCGATAGTGACATTGAATAAAGCTTACATACTTCTGTTTTCTAAAATGTCACTTATTTTTTTGTTAAGTTATATGAAATAAATATGTACACGTGTATTTCTAAAACACTTTTACTATCTTTTATTTCCAATATTTTTCCTTTTTATATTGATAGATTCAATTTACACGATTTTTATTCCCGTAAATCAAATCCACATGGAACGAATATTTGCGTAAATTGAGGGACGAGTGTCTATATATATATATATATTATATTTATTATATTTATAATTTATTATATGTATTACATTATTATATGAATATATATATATATTTTTTTTTATTTGTTTCTTTTTTGGTTTCATTTTAAGTAACGAATATCCAATTTATTTTTAATTTACAAATATGTTAAGAATATCAAGCTCGTAAAGGTCGAATTTAGCGAATTGTTCGTCGAAGGCGCCAGACCGAGAACTCCCCGATGGATGCTGTGCGATGTTTCAAAGCCGGTCCATAATATGTATGTATGTACGTGGGCACGTCCGATATGCATATGTGTGTATACGTTGGTGTGCGACTGGAACAATGATACCAGTTTGACTGGTGTGCTTCTCCCACCAACCATAGAAGATGGCAGAGAGCAGCATGCTCTCATACTCACCGTTCAAAGTGCTCACAGCTTAAGACGATCATCTTACTCGCGTTCCTAGATGCTGAAAGATAACGAAGAAAGACTTTAAACTAAACGGAAAAATCTAATCAACTTAAACGATTATAGATAGATAGATAGATAGATACTTTTATAATGGTAGGTAGGTAGGTAACCGGTATTACGTATGATTTAACAGACGTTAGATAGGTGTCGAAGATACCGATGAAATTGCTTTGTTGTTATTCCAACGTTTATTGTTATGATACTATCATACTTGTACTAGTATTTCATAAGTATCTTGTTCGTACTCGTAACCATGTCGCTGTCGTTGAACTCGTGTTTTTTCCTTTTTTTTTTCTTCTTTATATTTATAACTATGACAGTTTTTTTTTCCAACTTTTATTTCATCAAACCATTTCAAAATTGAAGCTATTATTCTCTTCGTTTTATATTCGATCTATCAAACGATTAAATTGATTCTTATGGATATTGAATTGTATCGCGGGGTAATGTCGAAATTGTTTATTATTTATATTTGAATAAATAAGGCTAGTTTTCCTTTTTGTTTGTTTTATATGAAAATATTTAACATTCTGTATGAAAATAAATAAAAGACCACTACTATATTTTGCATTAAAAAAATGTTCGGTATGTTATATCTAAATGTATAAATAATAGCGTTGATATTTTTTTATTGAAAATATTTAGTACTTCATACGTAAATAAATAACACTATTAATAGTTTTTATTGAATACATTTAACATTATACATCTAATCTTATATATGTTTTATCGAAGGACAACTAAGGATTTAATAAAACTCGTTTTATGTTAAAAAATAAATAAGAGTACGTTGTTATTTTAATGATGAGCTCGATCGTACCGCTATATATCGCCATAACTAGACAATAAATTTTAATTAGGAGAAAGTGTAAAGAAAAGCGCTTGACACGTTTCTTGTCAGTCCGTAAAAAATCGGTCATACGTGTGCGTTGGATCGCGAACCGCTCGTGAATAAACTATACTAACTCTTTACCATAACGTTTGTACGACTCGTAGAATGCTTTAGAAACAGGTTGGTGACATCGTTCACTTTACTAGTATAATATTGAACTGACTCCATGAAACATTGTCAAGAGAAATAGAATTTATTAAACCTATAAATCAATTTTTTTCTGACCAAAGGAAAAGGGAAAGAAAAAACAAAAGTCATATCATAAACTATGTAATAGTAATAATAATTAATAATAATTTATAGTTATATGATACCAGTACATAAATATACTAAAAACTGTGTTAGTATTATTATAATATATACAATACTAAGTATAAAAAAGAAAATGAAATGACAGATATATGAATGTGACTTCAAATTTACATATCATTATAAATAATTAATATATATATGTTCATACTAAATTTAAGTTCATTGATCTATGAACTCTTAAAATGATCGGTATACTGATCGGTATTATCATCATTAATATTATTATTTTACCCGCCTCTAAAAAAAAAAAAAAAACATTTTAAACTTGTTGCGTTTTGAGTGTTATCTTCATATATAGGGTGTATATATTTATATTGAAATGACGAGTTACGACGTAAACTAAAATCGCTCGTTCAGTACAAACATTATCTTCGTCATACGAGCGTTTCTATTGCATATGTATAGGTCTAGATGGGACGTCTTTTGCTTTTGAAAATGCAGATGACTTTTTTTTGTACGTCCTCGACGATTGTTACACACACACACACACACACACACACACACGCGCGCGCGCGCGCACGTACGTACACATAATATTTATCTTTATCTTTGTTTTGTCTTTGTATTGTCATTGCTTTGTCTTTGGCTTTGTTTTGTCTTTGTTTTGCTTTGTCTTCGTCTTTGCATTACTTTGCTTTGTCTTTCTCTTTATCTTCATCTTCATCTTCATCTTCATCTTCATCTTTATCTACATCTTTATCTTTATCTTCATCTTTATTATTTATTATCTTTATCTATTTCATTTTTTAATTTTTTCTACAGTTTTCCACTGACTATCACAAACTTTTCTATATTTTGTTCCCTATCTAAAAGCGCTATAGCAAAAGGTACTACGAAAATTAAAATTAAAACTACAAGTCGTAATGTTTAGGATCCAAATGAAGAAGATGAGAGACCGTGGCGTTGTCACCAACGTTATTACAGGATGGTGAAATAAACAAAATAAAAAAAATATGTATTCAATTCGAGCTGAGGTGGATACTAAAAAAGAAAAAAAAAAAAAAAAGAAGAAGAGAGGGAGAGAGAAAGCGAATCGTCATCGTTTCTAGATGATTTAATTACGATGCGTACGTAATAAATGAAAATTAGTTCGTAGATTGTAAAACCTTAAGAAAAGAGATTTCATGTTACGTGAAAGAAAGAAAGAAAGAAATAAAAAAAAGTATAGATTACGGGTAGATAGATATAGATAGATAAATAGATAGATAGATAGATAGATAGATAGATAGATAGATAGATAAGTAGATAGAGAAAGGCAATGCGAGTAGAGAAAGAGAGAGATAATTCGTGGCGACGATAATTCAAAAGTCATTAAAATCAGTCCAATTACCGTAAATCGTATAGCTAATCGTATATACCGACTTACTGCCAGATAACTACGTGTTCTACCATACACGTCTACCCATACATACGTAGTTATAATACGTATATACATATATACCTGAGAGTACTAAGTTATATACATAAATATGTATGCATATATATAATGTATCGTAGCCACCACGGCAGTCACCTTTCTTGTGGCAAAAACGTTTTGCAATTGGCCGTGATAGCTTTCGCTGGACTGTCTAGAATACTTAGGTAGATATACCACAGGTAAAGATGTGGTGTTCCTTGGGTTTTGCTATTCCCTTCGTCCATTTGCGTATTAACTTTTCTACCATGTTGCGGAAAGGAAAAATTAGAATCTAATCTGTGATTTGCCTGCTCTGATAACCTATCCCTAGTACTTTTAGATAATTGAAAGGAATTAACTAGCTTTAAGTTTATTTCTACTTCTTCGTACTAATTACATGTTTAGATAGTATTATCTTTCGTTTATAATGACTAATGAATGATTTCATTTAAAATGTTCTAACAAATATCATAAAATTTATTTGACATTAATGATAAACTCATTACACAGTTTATATTGTAATTATACAATTATATTAATTGTTTACATTTATATTAATAACATAATAAATATATCGTAAATATATAAGATATCTGTATAAAGATATATAGAAAATAAAGTAGAATGATAGTAATTATTTAATAATAATTGAAAAGTTACAGTTTTCGAGAAATGAAATTTTTTCATATTTATCGAATATATGTCTGTGTTTACAATGAACATTTATACGAAATATCGAAAAAATTAAATCGACGATATCGGTGAAAATTGATAACAAGAATGTTTTCATTAACATAATCTTTCAAATATTTATGACCTTTGGTTTCGAAGATATCGTCTTACAAATATTTCCATTCATCATTTCGATAGCACGCCTGTTAAATAGTAAGAGTAGTGGTTGCCGAATGAAACAGTCTACATCATTTGGTCGAGTCGCCTAAATTTCAAAAATTTATATAGGTCAGTATGCCACTAGTTCAGTACTATACTAGAAAATAATAATCGTATATAAATTATGTATATTTCAATTATACATATTTTAATAAGTATCTGTATTTTTTAAATCTTATTTCATTTTATCACTATAAAATTATTCGGTAGTTCATATACGACGTTTTTAATGTTTATTTATTTATTTATTTTTTATGAATCCAAATTATACTTAATATAGAATAATAATACCGTATTGTAATGTAGGTATAGCGAGTGTTCCAAATATAACGTTACAAATTTTTCTTTCGAAAACGCGGCACCTTTGAAAAAAAATTGTTCCGACAAAAAAAAAGTTAATTGATCTCAAGGTGAAAATATTTTTTTTCAAATAATATAATTACGTATTTCTTGTTTTTTTTTTTTTTTTTTTTTTTTTTTTTTTTTTTTTTTTATGACGACAGTAATCATACGTCAAGAAAAAAAAAGAAAAGAAGAAAAGTCGACGTCGAAAGCTTCGATTAAATAAAAACGAAAAAAAAAAAATTGTTTCACAAACGGTCAAAGTAGGAGTATCTTATTGGATAGAAAACAATTGCTTTTTCGTGGTTATGTTCTAAATAAAAACTTAACTAAACGAAAAAAAAAATATATTCGCGTGTTCTCTTACCCAAGAGTTTCGACGTCGATAAAAGAGAGAGTTAATCAACCCAAGTCATTACTTCAGCTTTATTAACGACCGGCGTGTAGTCGCCGCGAAGATGAGTTCCGCTAGAGATGCAAAGATCGAAGAGAGATCGCCGACGAAAGAGGACGGATGTCCGTACCGATGGCTGCGAGAACACTTGCGCACACCTGTTTAATAAGAACAAAACCTACCCCGCGGAACTTTAATGAACGACCGACCTTTACGTCCTTCGGCGACGGCCAAAGAATCATTAAAAAGACTTCGTACGTTCAAAGGTTTTACGGATAATGCTTGATGCATCCTGTCGAATAACGACGACCAATGGAAATAATTGTATTACTATATATCGCGTGATCGCAAAGAAAAAAAAAAAAAAAAAGAAAATGTACAACTATACGCAGAAATATGAGCGAGAGGTGATAAAAGAAAAAAGAACGAAATAAAATAATCAATCAATTAAAATTTACCTCTTATCGATCAAGATATTCGATCCGAGATCGAAACGTAAGATTCTTCCTATCAGAAAAATTTGCATTTTTCACGTTAAACCGATCACACGATTAACGGATCGACCCAACCAATTATTTTGTTTTCCCTCGAACTATTATCTTTTTCTAATTTCGATAATAAGATATCCCAGTTTCTAACGAGACGAACGACACAAACGATAGACGTTACCTAACTTTTCAACCCCTCTTAAGAGATGTTACGAATGTATACATATATACATACATACATTCATACATACATACATACATACATATACATATATATATATATATATATTTATATTTATGTATATATGTACATATGTACATTATATATATATATATATATCCATATATTTATATCCATACGTAGCTACTTCACGGTGCATAATTAAGTTTCTCTCCGGTGGCTATACTTACGACTCGTCGACTAGAGAGAGGATAGTACCAACGTGTAAGTACTCGACGTACAAACTTAATCGACTGTCATTATCCGACACGGTAATTCGTACGTTTCTGGGATTGTCAAGGAGCAAGGTCTTTCATTTCCACACTTAATTAATCGAGAAGGATCTCTTTCTATTTTACCTCTCTCTCTCTCTCTCTCTCTCTCTCTCTCTCTCTCTCTCTCTCTCTCTCTCTCTCTTTCTCTCTTGGATGAGTTATGCGTTAAAATCTATTTCGTTGAAAATTGAAATTGCGTTTGACAATTTCAAACCATTGATAATTTCGCTATCGAGCAAATGACAAGCCTTCAACTCTCCTTCGTAATTTTAATTAATGAAGAAATTAAAAGGAAAAAAAAAGCAAAAGAAGAAGAAGAAAGGAAAAAGAATTTCTTAATTGCGTCTCTATGCCTCTTTATTGAGTTTCTCAAATAAAACGTAATACACCGGAGAAGTGAAATTTCGCTCGTTATACTCGTCGACGTCTTTCTTCTCTTTTTTCCTTTCTTTTTTTTTTCTTTTTTTTTTTTTTCTTTTTTTTATGTGCGCGTTTCCACTTAACATTTAAGGATGAATCGTGTTTTCTCTTCTCATTAAAGTAGCTGAAGAAAGCTCGTCGGTCGACCCTGACGTTTTTAATCGAACGTCTTTCACAAGATATCGTGAGTATTAAAGATGTCGGGATAAAGGGGAGAGGAGGAGGAGGAGGAGGAGGAGGAGGAGGAGGGTAAGAAACAAAGAAAAAATTATCCATTCGTTTAGATTCTAAATGAGGCCGGAGCTCGTCCATGAGATGCAATAACGTTTAGGCGCCAAGATCGGGCGCACTGCTACCTCGTGATTCAATATAACGCCATACGCGTAACATGTTCTCATGAAACTTTTTGTTCCTCACCCCTCCCCCTCTCACGTAAGGCGTATAACGCGTAAATGCGTATGTAAGACGACACTTGGACGTCGTCGTAGTCGGTGGTAAACTTGCGTTGAAGGGAGGACGATGATGTGTGTCGTGCTTGTCGATCGACGAGACTCTCGGAACGAGATATACGGGACACGCGATAATACCCTTCGAGAAAACGAGATCTATATCTTTGGTCACTTGAAAAAGATAGAAGAAATCTTGTTACTGTGTGTATACTTAAGTACACAGTCGATATTTACGTATTAATTATACATACGTGTAATTAAGAGGAAATTGAAAGGGGGAGAGAAGAAAGAAGAAAAAGAATTCCTCTACGATTTTCAAATATTAATCAAATATAAAAATATTGATTAAATATTATCGAAGTTATTGTCGAACTAAACTTCAATTTCATATGACGTCGATGCGTTTCATGCTTCATTACGTATCCGTTCGGATTACGAATTTTTTTCTATTGGAATTTCGTCTAACGACATTTCATTTTGTATTCTTAAAAATAATTCTAATGTTCTTTTTCTGATAATTATCAGACCGCTTGTTACGTGTACTTTAAGTACATACATACCTACGTATTGTTTGTACGTGAGTTTAATTAAAAAGAATAAAAGAAAAAAAGGAGAAAATTTCCTCCACGATTTTCTCGTACATGAAATATTATCGAGTTATTTATCAAACTAAAATACAATTTTAATGACATCGACGCCTCCCAAATTACATTGCGTGTCTCTGTTCAGATTCAATTTTTTACTAAAATTTTATATAATAATTAATTAAAAATATTTCCAATTTTATATTACTTATTAATATTATTATTATTATTATTATTATTATTATTATTATAATTATTACTATTATAATTATTATTATTATATAATTAAATTGAATAGAAATCGAAGGACGTGGCTTAAATCCGCATACAGGATATTTCGTGATTAAAAAAGCGAGTACTCGTTTCATATCTCGACCTTAATTGATTTTTTTTTATTTTACTTTTATTATTTTTTTTTTTTTAAAGCTCATAATAATTCGAATTCACGCTTGATCTCGATTTATTATCCTTGATTCAGCGAGAAGCATAAAACACGATAATCGTGTTCCGTAGGAGGAGTAACGAGACCAAAGAAGGGCCCCCTGAAAGCTGTGGTGACCTTACCTCGTCGTTTTATACGTTTCGCTCTTAAGGAGAGACATCGAGATTTAATGCTCTCTTCGTGATCCTTCCACTCGGTGGATTAACCTTATACGAGGGTGGGTATAAATGTCGTTTGATGTAGCCAAGTCGAAGTCGACTTTGAAATCGAGTCCATTCGCGTTTCTATTCGCGCGATCATCGTCCGTTTACCCTGTCCATTTACTGTATAAGAGAAAGTGAGATAGAGATAGATAGGTAGGTAGGTAGATGGATAGATAAATGGATAGATGGTGCAGTACAGAGAAAGAGAGATAGATAGATATATATAAGGCTGTTCGTCACCTCTTTTGCTCGAAGCGTGTGCGACTTCAGCGACATGTATGGACAAAATTTGAACTACAAGGCGTAAGCGTAGAATGGAACGTAAGCTTGTTTGGATTGTTAGAAATATAAAGTTAGTACTGTTTAGTCGGAATTTTGATTGAAAAGATATTGAAAATGCAACGAAATATGCAACCGTTCGTACGGTAGTAACCAATATATGAATCTAGTACTTAATTTAATGTCTTTGATAGATCTTGTATTTATTATTAATTTAATTATTTTATTTTATTTTGTATAAAAAGAAAACAAGAAAATATATATATATATATATATATATATATATATATATATATATATTACTAATGAAAGATGAAATATAGAATTTATTTTAATTTAACTTCAAAAGGAAATGCAAAATTTTTTGATCCTAATCTAAAGAGAGAGAGAAAGAGAGAGAGAGAGAGAGAGAAAGCTTCAATGTTTACTCGTTGAAATCCAAAAGAATTCTTATCCAGTAACCGTCAAAGTCAGTCAACAGTCCATATTTGTTTACATTACAACAAGTAGTCGACGATCGCGAGATAAAAATTTGGAAGTATTGACATTTTCAATTGAGGTTATTTCAAATATTTCGCGCGTTTCGAGCTACGAAATGTTTAAATAAATTTTGCTATTCTTTAAATATCAGTTAGTTGTACTCCGGGCACGTTTCAGATTGTTTAAATAATTCTAAAATGATAAAAAGTATGATTTATTTAAGCTTACCCGTCTGTAAGGAGACTGCTTAGATCTTAACTCGTCGAAATCCAAAAGAAAATTGGTACGAAAAACGGTCAAAGTCAACGAGAAGTTTAATTTTGTTTAAATAAGAACACGCTACTACTGCTCGTTTAAATTTGAACTCTATTTAAAAATCAATTTAATTAAATCTTAATATATATATATATATATATATATATATATATATATATATATATCGTTTAAGCGAATGGACTTTCGTTTAAATATTATCTCATTATTCGTGCGTGAATTATTCTCGAAAACAATGCCATTTTTTAACACAATTCTTTTTCGAGAAAATAAAAAACTTTTTCCAAAATTTCGAAAAAGTGGAGTCCTCTTTACGACGTAAGAATGAACATTTTTTTACGATATAAGAAAAAGACTCGTGTATGAGAACGTCGACCTTGTCGAGAAAGGCAGCTTATTATGCGATCGATCTGATCGAGCTTAGACTTTCGACTCTACGAACTAGACGGAAACGATTTCTCGTCGTTCGTGCGAGACAAGCGTCTCCTTAAAGGTTGAAGAAGGATGGAACGATGTATGTCATGTTCGAGAGACGAGAACGACTATTGAAACGGGAAGAATATTCTTAGCACGATACTCATTATTTCTATCATCCTTCTCTTCTTCTTCTTCCTCTTCCTCTTTCTCTTTCTCTCCTTATTTTTCTTCTTCTTTTTCTACTACTTCTTCTTCTTCTTCTTTTTCTACTACTTCTTCTTCTTCTTCTTCTTCTTCTTTTGAACGAAATCACAAAAAATATGTTCGTCGATTCTCCGTCGATATTTTCTAATCATTTATTTTCTTTCTCTGATCCCGTTAGAATTGTTGAATATCTTTCATTGGCCGAGATTGGCCGAGAACTATTTTAATTACCATAAAGAAATACAGATAGATAGGTAGATAGGGGAAAAGAAAATGTCTTTAAGGTTAATGCGATATACGTGTTCGCGGAGCTCAAACGTCTAAAGGATTAGCTGTATTCCATTAAGAATTCTTTGTCAGTGTCAGCAGATTAGCGTGGATAATACCTTTAAGAACTCGATCTTCTCTCTTTACCCTTGTAATTCCTCCTCACTCTATAAGGTTACAATGTAATACGCGATGATATATATGTACACACACATACATATACACACACATCCCCGCGCGTCCGCGGTGCTCCTTTAAAGTAAGGCCACCTAAATATCTATTCGGCTTATTGTAATGCAAAAGATATTTTTTACGTAATGTGCATCGTGTCAAAAGATCAATGTCTGACAAAAATATTTTTTTCTTCTTCGTTCGTCGTCATATACATATATACATATATATATATATATATATATATATATATATATATATATATATATATATATATATGTACGTATGTATAACATTCATCGAGAATGTACGAATCGATTATATTGAATTTTTATTTTGGTATTATCGAGATCACGCATATACATAACAATTGCACGTGTTAATAGATAACAATAGAATTATCGTAATGGTGATGGATAATGAGGAAGGGTGGGAATGCAATGGGGATGCAACACTGTACTGGTATAACACAAATTAGACGAAGATAATCTGATTTTTTACATGAGAAAATTTTTCGATGAACGATTCTTTATCGATCTTGATGATCGATACCACTCGTTCGAAGGATCTAGAACGAAGAAGTCGCTAAATAATTGTGATTGATTTTCTCATGACAAGAAAACAAGAATATTCTGTTCGTGCCAAAAATTGCTTTTCTTTTCTTTCTCTTTTTTAGAGACGTGATTTTCCCAAAAGCAAAAGAAAACAAAATGATGATGGTACAATAATCCTCAAAGAAACTACGTCAACATAAATCCTTTGATTTTTAAAGATCGCTGCGTGAAACATATTTTGAAACTTGCTCTTTTATTGTCGGTCATACGATTAGAAAAAAAAAAAGGGAAAACAAAAGGAACGTAAAAAACGTGAGTCATTGACAAAGAAAAGATCGATGGATACGTAAAATATTTCGAGGATAATGTGAAAATGATAATGAGAAAGAAGTTGAAAGAAAACGTCGATTAAATTCACGCACGAGTATTAATAAAATTCGTTGTTTGACGTAATAAAGTGTGGAGTACGATTAGTCATATCGAAAATAGAGTACGGTTTAAATCGAGTTGGAGAAACATAGTCTCGGTTGGTGATGGTATGGTGTGTTAGCCTTTGATAGTAGCCGTGGTAGCACTTGTGTGATCAAAAGAGAAAGAAATAAAGAGAGGAATGGAGAGAGCGTGAGACAGAGACAGAGACAGATACAGAGATAGGGAGAGAGAAAGAGAGAGAGAGAGAGAGAGAGAGAGAGAGAGAGAGAGAGAGAGAGAGAGAAGGAGAATATAACGCGTCGATGCCAGAATGACTTATCGTGGAAATAAATACCGGTCGGAGATCGGAGATCGGAGATCGGCGCTCTAGATCGGACCGTACAGTTACGCACATCTTCCGTTCTTTTAGCTTATTTTAAACGGAGCCAGCGCCGTGCCGGTCTCGTGGCAAAGGAGCGTGACTATATACTAAAGAGAGAGAGAGAGAGAGAGAGAGAGAGAGAGAGAGAGAGAGAGAGAGAGAGTACTTCTCTTTCAAGAGTTCACCCTGGGAAGCCAAACACGCAGAGGGGGAGCTCCACCAAGGATGATGTAGGAGCCTAAAACCTTAACGTTCGTCTTCTCTCGCGCCGTTACTCGTCCCTTTTAATTCGCTAACCACAGCGTAACTGCTACCTGTTCTTATTATATACTCTCTTTGTAGCGGGAGGAGAAGGATGAGGATGAGGAGGAGGAGGAGGAGGAGGAGGAGGAGGCTTCATCGAAAATTCGTCGAATCGTTTTCCTTTTTTCCCTTTCCTTTTTCCTTTCATTCCTTTTTTTTTTTATTTTGCTTTATCTTGTCTCTTTATCTTTTACTCTTTTCAAAGAGCAGAAACAAATCTAAAGAGGATATACGAAAGGGATTGAGAATGGATGGTTTAATAGTATCATTATTAACTTTACAAGTTAATGAAGACTGTGTTACTAGTAGGATTAGTTTGATTATATCGTGGATAATTATCTACGATAATTACCGTTCGAAACTAGAATGATCTATGTTATTCATAACTCGTAATAATAATAGTAGCATGTATGTTCCGTGTGTTTACATATATATATATATATATATATATATATATATATATATATCGATATGTATGTAATTAATCACTTTAATTACTGACAAAAGACAAAAATAAACGATTAATACTGATACTTCCTATTACAAAATTAAATTTTAATCTATTAAAAATTGTAGATATGATACGGCGTCGAGTTTTCTTTGAAAGCATGCGCTATGTAAATTAACGTGATGTTTGAATATCATTAATAATAGTTATATCGCTTATCACGATTTTATGTTAATACTTACTTAACAAAAATCGATCTTCACTTGATCGCTTGTCTTTACTTACTGAAAAACAAAACAAAAAAATAAAAAAAAAAAGAAAGATAATAAAATGAAAAATGGAGAGACACAAATGAATGATTAACATCGAAGCACAGTGACATCCACTTCCTGTTACAAAACAAGATTCTTAATCGATGAAAGATCATCGAGATCTTTATGTTAACTTCGAAGATTTAATCGTATCTCCTCGTGAACTCGACTAAGGAAGGTAGAAGGTTTATCGTGGACTCTTAAAAAGCTTCTCACGGGGTCGATAAAGTTTCTTGCGAGTACTATACGTTCCTTTTAACTTATTGGAGAAATTGTACGAGGTATATCGTGTAACTTACGATAAAACAGCTCGTATTTATCGTTAGACTCGACCCATTTGGCGGTAATGTTTATTCCGGTTAGATATTGGAGAAGCTTGACAGAAAAGTATCGTAATTTCTTTATCAGCTCCTCGTAAATAATAATAATAATAAAACTGAAAAAAGAACAAGAAAAGAATAATAACGATAATCTCGGATGGACGCGTTAAAGTGCCGACTTTCTAGTTAGAAGCCGACGCGTCGTCGTTTAAATCAACTCCCTGAGAACTAATTGCCCGTGAGACTAGCTCTATGAGAAGCTTTAATCGGCTTCTCGAGAAATAAAAAGAAAAAAGAA
>OU426851.1:8964971-9002471 GCA_911387685.1 Dolichovespula media | reverse complement strand
GAACCAACAACATTTTGTTACTTTTACTCTTCAATTAAAATGGATATTTTACTTGCATATACTCCGGTCAAAGGTCATTCTGAAAAGCTCATCATAGAGTTGGAATTGAATCTTCAGTCTGTAATAAAATAAATATCATCGCGTGAGAATATTTGAAATGCCTTTCGAAGTTAAGAAAATCTTTTTCCTATTACTCACCGATAGAAATGAATATTTTCTTGCCTATACTTCGGTTAAGGTCATTCGGAAAAGGTCACTAAAATGTGAGGATTGTCTATTGAGACCTATTATAATACGCGTACCATTCGATTACAATTTTTCAATATGTCTCCAAGTTGAAAAATTACTTTCCTTTTACTCCCGACGAAAAATGAATAGTTCTTTTTTTCTCATATACGATATACTCTCGATCGTTCAAGGTCATTCAGCAAAAGCTCAGAAAGAACAGGTTCCGTAGCTCGTACGATCTCTTTTACCTTTTCTAATCGTCGTAGTAGGCAAAAGAGAGACGAACGTTGTGCACCACGTCCCGATGTTATCTTCGTTCTCTTTAATCAATTAATGTCGACGATGAAATAATTCAAATACCATCGATGAAAATAGGTCGAAGACTAAACGAGATACGAAAAAGCGTAACTTTTAAAATGAAAATTGCGGTGGTGTTTCGCCTTTGATAGAAAATCACTTTGCCAATTAATTTTCATAGTATTATTTACGAAGATCTATATAGATCGTAGTATCGTGGATCACTCAGGATATTATACAGTGTCCTCGTTAAAAACTCAATCTTCCGATCATCGGATTAAAAATAATCGGAGTAATATTATATATCGAGAAATAACGTTTTTCTTCCATTCGATAGTCATATCGATGATAAATCAGTCAACGATAATTATTAAACGACTTGTTTAAATAAATAACATTTATTAGAGACATTGCGAGTTATTTTCGAAGGTTGTCTTCTTTCGGTGGTTGAATTTAACGCTTAGATATCTATAGTCGACATAGAAAGTAAGCCCGGGGGCATGATTTTTTATTCTCTAACATACACTCTCTCCCACGGATGATCTATGGACCATAGAAATTCATTAGTTCAACTACTTTCGATGATACTTATCTAACGTACTGGCATATCGACTTAATAAATTTCCGTGCTTCCTCGTAACTTATATGTTAAGTATTAAGTATACTTAAAAAAAGGAAAAAAAAAACAAACTGTATTTTTAACAGTTCCGTTTTCTTTATCTTTTTCCCTTCGTGTCGATGAATTCCTTACCAATTATCGACGTCTAGCTAATATCTTGTTTTTACAGGTGAACATTTTACGGGAGAAAGGTAGAGAAAGATTGTGAGAACAAAAATATTGGATATCACGATTTTGGAATGGACATCAATGACGAAGCGCGCGTTTCTATTTTCTTTCTTCTTTTTTTTCCTTTTCTTGTGTTTTTTTATTTATTTTTTTATCTTAATTTTAATTTTCGCTCCAAGGACTATAAATATAAATTTACACTTTCAAGGTGGGAATATTCAAGGTGTTGTAAATCAAGACGTGCTTTTTCAACGCCACTGGCTACAACGGTCACGACCGGTATCGGTATATATAAACACCTTCTGATTTACGCTAAACAAATATAATACTTACATATGTATTACGTATACAGACATATTTTATACGTCTCTCGAGGTATATCGAAAAGAAGAAGAAAGAAGAAAATAAAAAAAAAAAGAAAAAAGAAAAAAAAATCAGAAAAAGAAAAAAGGTTTTCCTTGCTTAAGCAAATCTCTTCTGAAACGCGGGGAACGCTTTCTATTTATAAACGTGAGATTATTACTCGAGTATAGATATGAGTTACGATCGGTAAGTGTGATCAAGTACATACATACGTACGTATAAATTCCCTGAGTATAATTCCCTAGGAAAATCATTTCCAATCGTACCGTTGAAAAGTCATCGAGGTTAGAATACTTTCTTTTTTCTTCTTCTTCTTCTTCTTCTTCTTTTTCTTACTCTTCGAATTCTAGACAGATAACATTATTTTCGAACACACCACCGTGTTCGTTTTAATAAGCAATTATGAAGGTAACCCGATGACCCGAGAAAAAAATGGAGGCACGAATTCCACGAAGCATTCGTGCCGATCCTTCTGGACGATCTCTCGAAGGAGAGTCACGACTTCGGTACATTTTAACACACACGCTATCTTAACGTTTTATATACTATTATATATTCCCATTCGATTTGTAATCTATGAATCATTAATATCTAATACGTTCGTAAGTTAATATGTCTGATCGTATCTATCTATCAATCGGGTATATATATATATATATATATATATATATATATATATATATATATATTTTTCCTTTTTGTAAAAATTTTTACGTAAATTAATATCGATGATCGTAAAACATCACGTTCGTATTAAAAATATTTCACAAAACGCACGAGTGCACGTACACACACACGAAACACGCGCGCGCGCATGAACCTACTTTCATAAAAATATAAAATTGTACGTATTTACTTTGAAGTGTCATTTATATTCAATGAAAATAAAAATGATTGAATGAGTGACACGATTGAAACAACTTTCACCTGCATGTGCGTTTTGCAAAATAAAATTGGCTGTGACAAAAGTAGATTGATCGTACGCAACGTGATCGTTATTATGTAACCTTTGAGCGAGGTTGCAAAGATAAATTGATGTTTTAATCGCCTAGAGGACGGTGATTTATGAGACACACATCAGGAGAATTCATTAGAGCGTGTAACGAACAGGGAAGTCGCAGAGGACGCATACCGCACTGTAATTTAATTTTCTATTCTTTTCTAACTTATAATACTCTTGGTCCTTGTTCTGCAATATCCTCAAGAGTTAATCCTGACCGATCAGTAAGATTCTAATACAAAGTCGTAGCACCGAGTTACAAATCACTTTTACAGTTTAAAAATCCTTTTAATTATTTCATTGCCTTCTATTCGAACGAACTAAAACGGATTAGTCAAATTCAAACTCGGATCTTCCTTTAGGGATTAAAATCTTTAGAAATATCTTCCGACGCATACAAATGATCCAACGTTATATTATCTAATAGAGAAAAATAATACAAATCCATTTCTGACAGATAAATATCACTTTCTGTCTCGAGTATAGATGCTCAAAACTATCAGGATTGGTTCATAAATAAGTGTCTTTTCCTTTTGTATTTATTTATTTATTTTTTTATTATAATCAATAAACAAACCCGTAACGTCTTACTTATTTTTACGAATCGATCTATCGAATAGTAAAATGTAAAACGACGAGAATTTATTTTGATAGAAATTATTCAACAATTCTTTTTCCCCCATAATCCTAATTCAAAATTCCTCCCCCCTCCAGAAAAAAGAAAAAAGAAAAAATTTACTCTCCGTTCGAAGGCAAGTCGAGTAAAAGTAAATATTTTCTCAATCGTCCAAAGGAACTCGTGGAATATTTCTACTTGATCGTCCCTTCACTTCGCGAAGTAGAAAAGAGTGGATAGACTTTTTGCCTGGCTCTATATATCCCTTCGACTTTAACGAAGGAGACACGGGATCTGAGAAGAGAAAGGGAAAAGGAGATGGGAGAGAAACGGAACGAGGGAAGGGGGAAAAAAGGATTCTTGGTATTAAGAGCAACCATTCCGTGTAACTTCCAATCTCCAGGGCGTTAAAGCTTTAATTCGACGAGTTTGCTTCTGGACGATGGATCGCGAACGAGGTTTTTACTTGCACGATCGCACAATGACGGAGGTATGTTGGTATCAGGCAAATCGAGGATGAGGCCAAATGTCTCACTTACAGAGACAGTTAATCGCCGTTGGAGTTTCTCTACCGCTAATGAGAGCGACCTGATGAGAATCCGGTGTTTACGCGGACGATAAATAAAGAACTCTTTTTCTCTCCTTTTCTTTCTTTTTCTCTTTCTCCTCTTTCTCTCATTTATTTTGTTTTCTTTCTCATTTTCTCTCTCTCTCTCTCTCTCTCTCTCTCTCTCTCTCTGTATTTTTTTTCTTCTCTTTTCTATACGTATTATGCGTGTACCCTACATATCTACCGAAAAGGAAAGAAGGATCATCGGGGAGTCATAATCCTCCATCGAGAGACGATCGTAATTTGTGCCGAGGGCCAACGGCACGGCAGTTAGGTGTTCAGCTAAATGTTTCTCATTCGCGTAATGAGAGGATTCTCTCGCGCCGGTTGCATTAGAGCAAATGATCCGGTAGGTGCTTCATCATACTGAGCGCCAACAGTAAACGCGTTGTACGGGTAAATGCGAGAGAAAGAGATAGAAATAGATAGAGATATAGAGAGATAGAGAGAGAGAGAGAAGGGGGGAGAAAGGCTATATCGAAACGCGTTTGTGCTTCATATAGGGACGCACGAGCGAGCAACCCTTTCTTCGTTCTCTCTCTCTCTCTCTCTCTCTCTCTCTCTCTCTCCTCCTCCCTTTCTCCCCCTACCCTCCTCAAATTATTACGCTCGAGCGTTATCGTCCTGGAAAAATAATGATTTCGCGTCGTTAGCAGCCACCGTTCGCCTACTACCTACCTACCTACCTACCTACCTACCTACCTACCTACCTAGCTACCTACCTACCTACCAACCATATATACTTTTTCATTTTATCTTGCTTCTGGTATTCCTTATTAACACTTTATTAAATCCCGACGTATATTTTCTACATGTATCAATTGTTTTTTCTTTCCTTTTTGTTGCTCTCTCTCTCTTTATTTCCCTCTCTCTCTCTCTCTCTCTCTTCTTTTTATATTTTTTTTTTCGTTAGATAGCGTAGAGAAAAAATTGAACGCGTAAAGATAAAGATAAATTAAAAATAGATATTCACGTTGACCGTTGGATTTGTTTACATTACATAGTGAGAAAATAATAAATAATTCTGAGTTATCTACGAAGTAAATATGTATGTACGTACGTACATATGTACATATGTATATATGTATGCACGTATGTATGTATGTATGTATGAATGTATGTATGTATATATAAATGTATGTATGAATGTATGTATGTATGTATGTATGTATGTATGTATGTATGAATGTATGTATGTATGTATGTATGTATGTATGTATGTATGAATGTATGTATGTAAATCGACGAAGAAAATGTTATCTGTTCAACTTGATGTTCTCGAACGAGTCTCTCTAGTACCCTGCCACGGAGCAAAGCGTTTGTAGAAAATATATAGTTCGGAGAGGAAGGAGCAACTTGATCCGAACGCGTCTCGCCAGTTTTTCATGAACACGTGGACCGGTACGGTCACTTTGCTTATTCCTTCTTCTCCTTACCCTGAACCGATTTTCTCTATCTTCTTTTTCTTTTTTAAAGGTCTCTCTCTCTCTCTCTGTCTCTCTCTCTCTCTCTCTCTCTCTCTCTCTCTCTCTCTCATTTTCTCTTTCTGTTTCTTTTTCCCTCTGATACACTAATTGTAAGTATCGACCACGTATCTATCTCCGCGCCTACTTTTCAAAACGAATCAATCTCGCGTTTCGCGTACCTGATTGACGATAAATTATTTAAAAAAAAAAAAAAAAATAAAAAGGAAAAAAAAAGAAGAAGAAATGAAAAGACGCGAATCAAATTTCGTACGTTTCAGGAAATTTAAAGGAAAATTTTATGAGCACAAAATTATTTTCATTCTTGAAATAAATATTCGTTTTTTCTTTCATTTTTCTCCCTCTTCTTCTTCTTCTTCTTCTTCTTTTTTTGGTTTTCTTAATATCGATAACAAATTCGTCGTATAGATATATAAAGAGAAAACGAGTAAACGTCGTTTTGTAGGCACGCGATTGAAATCAATTTACATCGGCAGACCAAAGAATATGTGTATGTCTACGTGTATGTAAATAGGAAGAAGCGCCACATTATTACAGGATGCGCGTGCAACGCCTACGCATTGATTTATAGTTCCTTCTATTCTTTCTCTCTCTCTCTCTCTCTCTCTCTCTCTCTCTCTCTTTCTGTGTCTCTCTCTCTTTCTCCTCTATCATACTTCTACGATCCTTTCGAAGAAGGATATAATATCCTCTTCTCGACCTTCGAGTCTGCACGTACGACTTCCGGTCATGGGGTCAACTAGAAACTCGCCTTATCTATCTATCTTTCTCTCTTTCTCATTCTTACTATGACTATATACTTCATTTATTTTTCTCTCTTTCTCTTTCTCTCTCTTTCTCATATCCTTTTATATGTCCTTTCTTAACTTTCTCTCTCTCTCTCTCTCTCTCATATCCTTTTATATGCCTTTCTTAACACACTCTCTCTCTCTCTCTGTCTCTTTATTTCTCTGTTTTCCTTTCTCGTTGGAATCAAGCACGTACCATCGAGCCGCCTACTTAACGGAGATAATTTTATTTTCACGACTATGGTAGTACTACTACTACTACTAATCTACTATTATTACTGCACCACCACACTACTACACACGCATATATATCGTATCTATCTATCTACTACATATATAGGTAGCACGAGTTGAGAACGAACCGCACAACGAAGAGAAGCAAATTAGCCGACGACACCATTAAAGCCTGACGTATGCCCTTCGTACGCGCCTCTGTCATCTCTTACAACCGCTTTTATTCCTCTCGTTTATTTGTAGAGAGACGTATGTACTTACTTGCTTAGTTACTTATGTCATACGTTACATCCACACACACACACACACACACACACACACACACACACACACACACACACACACACACACACACACACACACACTAGTTACATTGTACATAGTATAACCTTTGGCGATCAGCGCACTCTGGTACACGTAAACAACTTGACAACTTTTATTCTATATCGGAGATTGATCGAAATCTATCTTATCGGTAGATACAACATGGTTACCATAGTAATATAATCGAATATATGTACGATATTATTTTTCCCTAGGAAAAATTTGTGATCATGTTTTTTACATTAAATATTGAAATTTTCTTCCGTGCCTTTCGTTAATTCTTTTTTATACGAGTGATACGAAAGAAAAAAGAAGAAGAAAAAAGGAAACGAAAAAAAAAAAGAAATTTCCGACCGTGACAGGATTCGAACCTGCAATCTTCGGATCCGAAGTCCGACGCCTTATCCGTTAGGCCACACGGTCTGTTAGGGGATGAAACCCCAAACATGAATAAACTCTGTCGGTCGGATCATTTTAACGATATCTTTTATGGATCTTAAACGATCGTATCTTCGTTACTGTCACTTTTTACCCGCGGTGTATTAAAATTCATTAACATTCTTACGAAATGGTACGCGGTAAAGTGCAATTAAAGGCTGAAAAAAAGAAAAAAAAGTAAGAAAGATATTAAGAAAAGAGAAATCATAAAAAAATTACAAAAGAAAATAAATAAATAAATAAATAAATAATATTCACAGGACGGACGGTACATATATCAATGACGGAACTCGTTGTAAAGTCAGCACTAATTGGCTAATAAATTAATAAATAATCCAAACTTTCTTATACTTTATTAGTATCGTAAAGAGGTGAGGGTAATGGTCGATGTAAAGAGTGGGAGATTGGTGGCGGCGTTATGGGAGGGAATGAAGAGGGAAGGCGTGGGATTAAAGGTACAGAATCATTATACCGTTGGATGATAAGTACCAACACGTCGAGAGTAAAAAGGAACGATCGTTTTTATAGGAATGGAACGCGGCGATACGTACTTACGTTCGTTCGTTCGTGCTTTAATAAATATTCGAATCTCCTCTCCCATTACCGGCCACAGCCGCTCAAGTTTCTTTTCGTATATACAAAGGATATCGTAGCTCAGCTCCTCCTCGTAAGCACACGAAACGCAACGCTAGTCAGGTAATATGTATATATATATATATATATATATATATATATATATATATATATATATATATATATATATATATATGTATGTACATGTATGTATATATATCTATATGTATATGTATATCCTTTTACGAGATAAATCAAGACTCTTTCTCTTTCTCTCTGTCTTTCTCGCAGTAAAGGGTACAATAAATTCAAAAGACCCTGCGGTTTTATCCTTCGGTAAATATACTGACGCCGAATGATTTAACCGAACCTACCTATGCAAGTATCTATTGCTTGTTAGTTAGGTAAATGTTGGCTTATCTTAGCAAGCTTTCCATCTACTTCTTCTTCTTCTTCTTCTTCCTTTCCTTTTTCTTCTATTTCTACCTTCATTTTCCTTCCTTTGCTTTCTTAGTTTCAACCATCCACTTTCATCCTATTCCTTATTCTTCTTATAGATATTCTTACTTATTATTGCTTGTCGTCATTTATGTTATTCTACCATTCGATTTGGGTAAAAACCAACAGAAGACTCCCATAACGGTGAATATCATGTTCGTGTTGTTGTTTCTTTCTTTTTTTTTTCCTCTCTTTCTTCCTTTCCTTTTCATAGGCCGTCCGAAAGAAACTAACTTGCCTTCGCGAGACTCCGTAATTTCGTCTCGGGTAATACATACATACGACGGATGAAGATCTTTACGAATAATAGTTACATCATCGACAAGTGAATTTAAAAACAGATAATATACGTGTACCCAAGTATGGGGTTAACGTCAAATCCTTCTAATGATATAAATTATTCGTAATTATTCTTCTTTCTGTTATTTTGGCTCCTTGTTATCGAGCTTATAACAGCTTTATTAAAAAAAAAAAAAATAAAATAAAATAAAGGAGAGAAAAAGGAAAGGAATAGAAAATAGTCATGCTTTATGCAAATGTATGCATAAATAATGAATAATAGAATGGTATATTCAAATACGTATATTGACATGTTCGACAAAGTCATCAAAATATTTTTCTTTCCGTCGATTCCAACGATTTGAAAAATAGATACAGGTACCGGTTGGACTAGGTAAAGGTATCGTCTTAAATAAACACGTATTCGTTGAATGCAAGTTCTTCTGCAGGAATAGGTAGATACGTTCTCTCCCACGCACGATCACAACCGAGTATCCGGCGAAGCGTGCCTTAATATATTCACCCCTCTCTTTCTAGAAGAGCCAGACGGGGCATGCTAATTGCCTTAGGGACAATAGCGAGATTCCTTGCTGGTTTGTGATACTTACTACGGACACCATGTGCGCGCCTTATAATAAACGAATGATGTCGTTCGATCTCGATAGTCACGTGGCCCGTTCGATTTTACTCGTCATTGAATAATTTTATTTGTCAGGAACTTTTTCAAAACAGTAATAGAAAAAATATATATATTTACGTATGAAAAGATTATATCATCTAGGAACCGTTCAGTGTTATTGAGTTACAGTGAATAGTTACATTGTGAAGATTGATATCGTTTATATCTTCTTTGATATTTTTATTGGAATAAATAAAATTATCAATAGCTCTGTCGAATTATCACATCCAACATGTCTATGGTAGTACGAAGGTGAGCCAACATTATAGATGGGACAAAAATTTCCGAATGATATTAAAAATCAATTTCTTATTTCTGTTCTTCGAGACTTTTTAAAGTAATCTTTCTTCGGACTGTAAAACCAAGTCTAAGAATTTTTTGTTTACACTGAATTGTTTCCTATTAATTGATTATTTTAGAAGATTTAATCAGTATTACTAATAGGATATTATTATCGACATACTCAAAGGAAAGAAAAAGGAAGTCACACATAAATACACACAGACAGACAGATACACAGAGATTTTTATTAATAAGTCAATAGCAAACTGTAACCTATATAAAAAGTAAAAATCAATAATAATCCATCTAAATATATCCTATAATACATATGAATTCTACAATGATATTTCTTTAGTCATACACACACACACACACACACACACACATACGTGAATACAAATATCCGTTCCATTTAAAAAAGGGGAACGGATGCAGTGGGCTCGCGAGAACTTCAGAACACTTGCTCCTCCACGTCCAAAGAATCACAATGGTCGAGCTAAGCTCGAGGGACAATGGTCGCTTTCACCGTAACAATCAGAGCGAAATATCAGTGCACTCGCAGGAAGCACGTCGAGTCACTAGAAAACAACTAGGAGAGACAACGACGACAGTCGACTGCAGTAGCAACAGTACCAGTAGGAGCGGCTGCATCAGCAGCATCAGCATCAGCAGCACCAGCAGCAGCAACAGCAGCAGTAGAAACAGCAACAGAGAGCGGCGTTACTTCGTCGTTAGTTAACGCCATAAATGGGATGAAGGAGCTTGAACAGACGTTGGTTCTGGCCAATTCGAAAGTTCATGATCTACGCGGTTACGTCAATTACGAGAACCACGGCGATCTTACGTCGTCGTCCCTTCAACGGCTTTTCTTCTCTTCAAGAGACGAAGAGGACTCTTATCTCTCTCTCTCTCTCTCTCTCTCTCTCTCTCTCTCTCTCTTTCTTTCTCGAACAACAAGGATGGTCTCACGTCGAGATATTTAACGATAGATTATTTCAACGTCTATTATTTTCCACTTAGTTTTATATCTGTCGCTCTATCATTAACCTATACAACCATCTTGTATTCTCATTATATAAGTTTTTAATTTATCTAACGATAATATATGTTATTAATATATCTCGATATCTCTCATCAATAAAATTCTCTCTATCCCGTTTTATACTTTATTTCTATTTTTAATTTTTCCTCTCTCTCTCTCTTTTTCTTTCTCCATCTCTTTTCCTCTCTTTTTTATTACTCTTTACCCGTACGATCATTAAAACTTAACGTATTATCTAGATAGTGTTTATAATAACTGTTCGAAGTTCTTACACGAATGTTCACACCAAGTTTCTTTCTCAATTAATGGACATTATCAAAAAGATACAGGATAGATGATTAAAAAGAGCTATTTACGTATCCAATTCCTTTCAAGAAAGGTAATACGCCCTTTAATCGCAAGCAAGCGGTGAAGCCAAAGGATAGCCGATTTTAATCTCCGGTTCGAGATTGGCCAGTCGTTCGCTGACACGAGAGGACGCTTCTTCCATTGCGGATAAGAAGGATTACTTACAACTTTCTCATTTCCTTTCTCTCTCTCTCTCTTTCTATACAATATTCTCGAATAAGTCTTCCCTTGCAAACTCGTTTCAAATTTCTACCGAAATCTAATACACTTCGAACAGTCAGATTTAATCAATACTTTATATTATACAAATAAATTAAATTATTTTTTTTATTTAATTAATTATATATTTAATTAATTATATATTTAATTTAATTCTTATATATTTAATTATTAAATTGAAATAATATATATGTATATATATTATTAAATTGAAATAATAATATATAAAAATTCAGGAAAGTTTACGATCGTAAAATGAAAAAGACCGAGATATTCGTTTTTTTAAATCTCTCTCTCTCTCTCTCTCTCTCTCTCTCTCTCTGTCTTCAATCCGTCGTAAATATAACGATGGTGTTAATTGACGACAAGTTTTTCTCCCGGCGAAAGAAAATCATGTTCGTCGATACACCATTGAACCGAGGTCGAAGACACAATCCGAATCGCGATGCGCCGGCAAACACGAATTTCATTCGCGAAAGAGAGTTTCTCTTTCGAAGAAATATTGCGATCCTCCGCGTCGTTTCTCGCTTCAACGTCGCGTGAAATCTTTGCCTTCGTAAATCCGAGCTTCTTTGTATTCTCTCCCGGGAAAAAGAAAAAGTAAGAGGATAAATAGAAGTAGAAGAAGAAGAAGAAGAAGGAGAAGAAGAAGATGAAGATGAAGATGAAATATAAGAAGAAAAATCGAGACTTTATAGTGTCGGTTGGCCATTGTAAACGCCTTTCGGCTTACTTTCCTTTCACGTTGTAGATCATCCTTCCGTTAATAAATACTTCGATCTTTTCTCCTCGTACAATTAGAGCGTGGATGATCCTCTTAACGGTGGAACTAACAAACCCTACAAAAAAAAGGTTGAATTTCAAATTTCTCATACGTTACAATTAATGAAATTATGATTATACGAAGTGTGTATGTGTGTGTAATGAATAATTCGACAATTCTGGCGTTAAAAGTATATTTCAACAATAATTAAAATCTTCCTAGCAGCAATTAAGTAATTACGAATAATGATCAAATTTAACGAAATCGAGAAAATCAAAATTATATTATATTATGATAAAATTATTAACAAAAGAGAAAAAAAAATATATATATATATACATTAATTAAAGTTAGTTGAAGTAAATTAATGTTTGAAAGAAATGTGATGATCATTAATAATAATTATCTTCATTCTATTATTACGAATTTGATTCGATGTACATACATAGATACATATTTCGAAAGCGGAAGCTCTTGCAAATCGCATATAGTCGCGATTCGCTTGATATTTCGCGAGAAAGCGTTCTACCGGTCGCGCTGCCGATGCCTGTGGTAGACCGCAAGCCAACCGCGAGTTAATTAATACTTATTTCACCGTAAAACATTCGTTTGCGTAATTATAGAGAAGAACAAAAGGGCTCATAAACGCGGTCTCCTCTTTATTAGCACTAGACGTTACTTTGACCGTCCTCTCTGTTCTTTTCTTTACCCGCCTCTTTACCTGCCTACCTGTCTCCCATCTTTTTCATACCTTCTCTCTCATTTCTCGCGATAAAAAAGTTGCGGGTGACGACATTACGCAACATTGTGAAATGCAATTACGTGAGCTAGCGTTAACCCTTAAACCCGTTAGCCAAATAGCTATATTTTAAATATCTACATTCACGTTGTACAGCCCAAAAATTAATAATTGACGAACATTTTTCAAAATATTCCTATACTCGTCGATGACATTTGACACTACTAATTACAATATATTATTATTCAATATATGCATAATGTTATACATACATATATATATATATATATATATATATATATACTACGATTTAGTCGTTCAATAAATGTCATACAAACGGTTATGACAATGTGTGTCAATTTCTAAAACGAGTAGTGCATTAAAAAGAGGTCAAATTTAATCGAACGCGAGTCTAGTTTTGTTACCAATATAAAAATAATATATACGATATGAATGAATCACAAACTATGATTATGGAAGTCAATTACATGGCTCGGATGACAATCCATTATTTCTCAATCTGACATTCTCTCTTGCTCGTCGTATAAAAATCACTCGCAATATAGGTAGAAGATGAAATTTGGATTCCGAAGGCGTACGAACTGGTATCATCATTTCGTCCTTTAGAAAATTCGTCTCAGCGATTCCTACCTCCCGAGAGCGAAACGTATGGTCGCGAATGCTCGCTCGCTCGCTCGCTCGTCTTGCCGGACGAGTGGCTTCATGATTTATGGAAGATGCGTCGAGTGTTCACCACTCTGGAATTATTGCCAAGATCCAGACATGTCTTCTCTCGTTCGTTCGTATAACACGTAGTTATGACTGTGAAAGAGAAAGAGAGAAAAAGAGATACGATTCAAGAGTATATGTACGTACGTACTCACGTATATACGTATATATATGTATATATGCATGTATGTATGTATGTATGTATATATATGTGTATGTATGTATGTATGTATATATGTATGTAGCTAGGCGATATGCCGAGCGACGATCATTTGTCGGTATCCAAGCTTTCTTCTTAGGCTATACATCGAGAAGGTAGGCTTTGACATATGCGTGCGATTCCAGCCGCGGAATTCGAATAACGCGAACGACGACGTTCCATTCTTCTTAGATCCGTTCTCCTTAGATTCTAACCACCGGCTACGCCCACAACCTTTCTCCTCTTCCAATAATTTCGTATTACCGTGAAAAATAAATTTTATGATAATCAAAAACGTTTCGTTACGAGTCCCGCGCCTCTTAAATTTTATATTCCTTTCGGAATCCAACGAAACCGGCTTCATTAATATTCAAGATTCTTCCCCATCTCGTTTAATCGCACAAGTCTCTTTCTCGCTTACGAACACAGGAATAACGCATAATTCATACTTTAGGATATACAGATATACGTATACGTATATAGGAAGATGAAAAGGAAGGATACGAGAAAAGCGACATCCCCGACATTCGATAACAGTCGAAAGAAACATTTCATCATTGACAACGCCAGACGTTTATTATTCTATCGTAAAACGTAAATTACGCGATGTATCTGTTAAGGATGCTGTCGTGTCTTGCTATCAGATAAAAGTTTAATTTATGTGCCCATCGTGGTTTAATCATCTCTGGCTGGTACTTGAGGAGCCCGATTACATACACATCACTGAAAAGCGAGAGAGAGAGAGAGAGAGAGAGAGAGAGAGAGAGAGAGAGAGAAAGAGGGGGGGAAGAAAAAGAGTGGGGAAGATAACTTAATCAAGCGATTTGATCGGTCGATAAACCGAGGAAACGTTTAGAACCTTTAGAGAATGATGAAAATCTGCGTTTCAACACGCGATGTATCTCTCTCTCTCTCTCTCTCTCTCTCTCTTTCTTTCTCCCTCTCACCTCTTTATAAACGTGCGAGTATCATTAACACGAAATGAAGTCTTGAAGAATTAACGAATTGAATGAGAGGAAAATTGGCGCTAAATTTCAAGAGGCTCGTTCAATCGTATATCGCAAATTATTATCGTAGATAGAAAAAGGGTCTATGATCGATAAGGGCGGTTCCCTTTTATGACTAGCTCATTTGAAAAGAAAGAAAGAAGGAAAGAGATAGATAGATAGATAGATAGATAGATGGATAGATAAAGCCGTTGTTACTTGCAAATTGACGCATCTTGGTGGGCGAAGAGAAACCGAGAAGAAAATCGAACTAAAGGTAGGAGCGTGGAACGAGCCGTTAATCATTTTTTTGTTGTTGTTTTCTTTTTCCTTTTTCTTTGTCGTTTTTTGTTCTTCTTCTTATCTCTCCGTTGTTCCAGGGCGGCGTGACTCCTCTACAAAGGGCAGCTGCCGAAGGCCACTTGGAGGTGGTTGAGCTACTCCTCAAGCATGGAGCAGACGTCGCACGGCAGGATACGCTTGTGAGTAAACGTTCACATTTTATACTCTTCTGTTGCGAAAAAGTTGACGCGTAAAGGGAAGGCAAACAAAATGGAAGAGAACGGGAAAGAAATAAAACGAAGGGAAGGGAAAGGGAAGAAAGGAGAAGAAAGAAAATACAAGTAAAAAAAGAAAATGAAATAAAACGAAAGAAAACGAAGATATCGATAACTGTGATAAAAGTCATCAGTCATGTTCTCTCTCTCTCTCTCTCTCTCTCTCTCTCTTTTTCTCTCTTTCTCTCTTTCTCTAACTTATCGCAAAGAGAAAAAAATGAAGAAGAGAAAAAACGAGAAATAATTTAATCGTGGGAATGAGATTTAGATTGATTAAAGAATATTTAATGTAACTAGACAATGATAAATTGTTTTCTTTCTTTCTTCTTCTTCCCTTTTTTTTTTTTTTGCTCTTTATCATCGAGACCAAACTTCGTTACGATAAGGAAAAAGGAAACGATATGAAGTCGTACGAGCGTAATTAACCTATTCGAACTCGTTACTCGATAATATACTCAAGTATATATCCATTTTAATTATTACGTACATGTACCGTAGACTGTTATATATTAGTCTACTTTATTTATAGAAACGTTCGAAAAACGCAGACGTGTTCTTTCTCTATCTCCTTTTAACGTATTCTTCTTTACGAAGAGAGAGAGAGAGAGAGAGAGAGAATGAGAGAGAGAGAGAGAGAGAGAGAGAAGAAGAAAAGAAGTGAGAGAGAAATGAAAAAAAGAAAGAAAAGGAGACAAAAAACGCGTTAGCTATTCAAACACATTGTGTGCAATGCAAGTAGGTATAGCAACTTGGTTCGTTCGGGTTCGCTGTCAAGTCGAGCTCTTGCAGTAGTCGTATGGCGAGAACGACAGCATAAACTAAATAGGATAAGCAGGAGAAGGTCTCTCTCTCTCTCTTTCTTTCTCTCAGTCTCTTGCTTGGAAAAGCTATGTAGGTATGCGTTGCACGCCACGAGACCATAAACGAACTTTTCTTCCGGTCGCTTTACGATCGTTTTAAGCGTAGGCACGCGAGAATGTATTTATACTGATAGGCGCATCGTTTGTAATAAAGGATCATGCCATTTCGTCCTCGCACAGCAGCGGGTCCAACTGAGAGGTCTCTTTGAAAATCGTTATTCTGAAGGAACTTGGCTGGTTTTACGAGAAATTTTACCTTTTTCTTTTGCTTTCCCTTCTTTCCCCTCCCCCCCTCCCCTTTATTCCTTTTATTTCTCTTCTCATTCATTTTTATTTTCATTTATTTCTTTTTTTTCCTTTTTCATCTTTACTTCCACATTCGTTTACATTAAATAAAGTCGCTTCGTCGTTCGTTGCAAGTAGAAGACGTTGAATTGTTGTGCGTTATCAACGGCAATGAATATTCTTATACTTTTTTGACGATAGTAAAAATACTTTGGACGAACGAGATAGCCTGTTTAAATCGTATTCTAACGAGTTAAATCGTTCTAACCATATCGCGTCGGTTAACAAGAAAGAAATGGGAAGAACACTTGACCAATTATGAATTCTCTTTGAGCCATTTTACGATTATTTTACGGCTCTTTGAACCGTTCGAAAGTGTGCAAATTAACGATAATTTGTTTCTTTTCTGTTTTTGTGTTCTTTGTTTGTACTTTTTTTCCTTTTGATATTTTTTTTTTTTTTTATCATTATTATTGTTATTTTTTTTCTCTCCCTTATCAGGATTCTCTCGTGTTCCACAATTTTCTTGGAAATGTACGTTTCTCTCTCTCTCTCTCTCTCTCTTTCTCTCTCTCTTTCATCGTCGACGAGAAGAGATAAAGGGTTCTCACGTGTAAAAAGGTCACTGAACTTTCGAGAAAACTTCCGAGTAATCGTTTCTGAGATCAAAGCGACCGTTTCAACGCTTTTTTTCTTTCTTTCCCCTTTTCTTTTTCTTCTTTTTTTTTTTTTTAATTTCTTACTTTTTCTCTTAATTTAAATTCGCTAACACGTTCTTACCCTAAATTATTATTCGCTTCGAGGAAATAACGTTTGACCAGATAATATAATCTGACGTGTTTTACGTTGATCCAAACGAAAGTGCAACTTTAAATCGAAAGAGGAGGAGTAGGAGGAGGAGGAAGAGGAGGTGGAGGAGGAGGAGGAGGAGGAGGAGGAGGAGGAGGAGGAGGAGGAGGATCAAAGTCAAAACATTTTCTTAGAATTGATTTAGTAACGATCAATCCTCATGATCAGTGATTCCCCGTACAAGGTTTGATTGATTATTATCGGACGAATCGATAATGATACGTGAAATTGACTCTAGAAAGATGGGATTACACGAAATTGCTGTTTCATTAAACGCCCGAGAAAATTATATCTCGTGAGTTATAAGTAAATAGATAACGAGGGTCTTATGAAATAGTTATATTTTCGTCGTAGTCGTCGGATAATCGCGATTTCTTTATACGATCTTTCTTTTTTTTTTTTTTATTAGATTCTTTTTTTACGATCCTTTTTATATACGAGTAACGAACCGAAACCGTAGCAGAAAGTTTATCTTGGTAAATCATTAATGGTAAATTCTTTGATAGGCGTCCGTAGATACGTTTACTCGATTTAGAATTAAAATTCTATCGTATATGTAAGTAGTTAAAGGCGTATACGTGTGTGTATACGTGTGTGTATATATATATATATATATATATATATATATATATAGATAAGTACTTACTATACACATACTTACTATATACGTACGGTATATACGTATACATATACATATAAATATACTTGAAAATGCGATACGATAGCGATCTGCCGCGGCTCAGAGTGCCGTATATCGGCAAAAGGAAATAACGGCCTGAGATCGAAGTGGTGCCGAGCTGAGCCAAGCGTGTTTAAGGATTAGAGAAACTAACGTACGACGTTGACCGTCGTGTTTTGCTGAGGATCAAGCAACCGGGTAGGGGAGGCGAGAATCTCGCTGAGATCTTTCCGTTTGAAGGAGAAAGATAGAAGAAGAAGAATAAGGAGAAAGAGAAAGAGAAGGAGAAAGAAAGAAAGGAAGAAAGAAAGAAAGAAAGAAAGAAAGAGATGGAAGAAGATCGATCGATCGAGCGAAGAAAAATACAACAAAACAAAAAGAAAAAGAGAGAAAAAAGAAGAGAGGAAAAATAAGATCGAACAAAGATAGACACACCTATCGAGACGAAGCATTTTCGCGGTATTAGCGGCATTACCTAAGACTGGGATAAGACTTTTATCTATCTATCTCTTTCTATCTTTCTTTCCTTATTTCCAACGTTTCTCTCTCTCTCTCTCTCTCTCTTTCTGTCTCTTTCTCTCTCTTCGTTCCATTTGTCGCAATTTGCAACATTTTATGGAGCGATACGCGCGACCGTGAAAGTCGATCGACGCGAAGTTCGATCTCCGTTTCTTCCAGACGTCTAGCAACAGATTTTCTCTATATGTCTAGGTGCTGTTCCACTTTTATCATTTCTTTTATTTTCTTTACATTTCTTTCTCTTCCTCCTTGTCTCTCTCTCTCTCTCTCTCTCTCTCTCTCTCTCTCTTTGGTATTCTCCAGATACCACTTGTTCCGTGATAGGTAAGCTTTCACGAAGGGAAGATCGTTTAGGTTGTTAAACGATCAATCCTAAGTATAATATTATACCTAAATATGTACAACATACATACGTAGGTACACAATCGAAATGACGATCTAGTTTATCGATAATATGATTTATTCCAAGATCGTTGGATGATCTATTTCAAGATCGTTAAATGATTCATTCCAAGATCGTTAGGATCGAAGCTCATTTTTTTTTCTTTTCTTTAATTTGTTTTTTTTTTTTTTTTTTTTTTTTTTTTTTTTTTTTTTTTTTTAATCAAAGAAAGGGACTTATTCACTTTTCACATAGCTTAAAAGAAGTCTCGCGTGACGGGTGGTCAAAGGGGCAAGAGGGGTAATCCTGCAAGTCCAATGTCCCATACGCACCATTGATATTTCCCCCTAATATCTCTATTATTCGTCTCTTGCGATATCACTCCGACATAGTAGTAAGGATTCTCGTATTTATAGAGTTTATTATACCAAGAACAAAGTAAAAAAAAAAAAAAAAAAACAGAGAAAAAAGTAATAATATCGTTTCGTTATATGATAACAGTGATAACGGCTAAAACTCTACATGTGATTCAAGACTAGGACCACAATTGTTTGACATTCAATTCAACGCTCTATTTCCTCTCATATCTTCTTGATGAATCTTATTAATTTTGTACGTTAGCGTCGACAACCGATCTAATTAATACGATCAATGATCAATGATTAATGACAAGGTCGAAAATACGTGCGAGAGAAATGCGTCTATCTTCAATTCATTCTGACCAATTTAAATCATTCGGCGTGATTTATATCCAGCTTTAGAACATTATAAATACGGTAAAATAATCATCGTAGAGAAACAATAACACTTTAATATCAGTTTTCAACGTTGTTGTTATACCGTTTCCGGATATAGGTTATGTCATTAAATCGTTCTACGATTAAAACCGCAACTCAAGTTCTAACGTCTTACGATTAGAACGTATTCATATTAGCCATTCATTTAATTTTTGTACACTCTCTTAATAGAAAATACGATTCTTAGTGATACTAAATAATTAGAAAAAAAATAGATAGATAGAGAGAAAGAAAGAGAGAGAACGTTTAAAACGAGAACGGTTGTTAAAAGACACGCGAGAGTTCATTTCGCAACGCATAGTTCTTCTCCTTCCTCTTATTCGTCTTCCTGTTCTTCTTCGACTTCTTCTAACCAGAAAATTATCAATTTGCATCGAGTTCCATAAATGACTCGATCGTTAAACGATTTCTTACGGAATGTCCATGTCTGAAGTACTGTTACTTCCTAATTGAAAATAGTTTCTATATTAAGAGTACAGTTCAATATTTATTTCATTAGTATTTTTATTAATATTAATGACAAATATATCGTGAAACAAATGATCAGTAAATAGTTAAGGTATCATGCGCAAAATATATTACACATTTATATTTTATTATAAATACTGATCGTTTATTTCAAATACCGACGTAATGTTTAAAAATATTCACTTGATAAATGAGATCTTATTTAAGATCGTTGTAAAGAGATTAAGAGAGATAGATAGATAGATAGATAGGTAGAGAGAAAGAGAGAGAGAGAGAAAGAGAGATAGGTAGAAGATTTATAATAATATATGATACGTCTGTTAAGCGTATCGGATTTTAGGCAACAGCCAATAAAATTCGTTCCGGGATACCCTTGAAGAAATGCGATCACGATATAGGGTGTCTTCTTAATAGCGATGTAATGGCTCTGAGCGATAAGGCAAAGCTTCTTGACGAGCCTCTGGCTAAAGGAAGGAAATACGAGAAAGAGAAATAGACTGATCTAAGCGTGAGATGAAATGAAATGAAAAAATAAAAAAAAAAAAAGAAAAGAAAGAAAGGGAATAAGCTTAGAGGCACGTTCTAGAATCTTTTCAGACTACCAATGGGAATATCGTGTAAGCGATTTGCGATAGTACATTCTTCTTACCCAAGACCAATGCTTGAATATTCATTTCATCGGCTCGTTATGAAAGCAAGCACCAACCTAAGCAAAACCTGTCGTCTCTCTCCTTTTCATTCTGTTACCATCGTTTTAGTCGAATTTCACTCGAACTCGATCGATCGGATTTCTCGGATGGAAATTTCCATTCCGCAAGCGTACCCACAACTTCTTTCGTTTTTCTCTTTCCTCTTCCTCTTTTTCTTTCTCTTTCTCTTTCTCTTTCTCTTTAATCCGATTTACTTCTCTTACTTCTCTTACCTCAAGAGAAAGTTTCGTTATACGACAGTTTGCACGAATGAAAGATATTTACGAATTAATAAAACGAATTCGAAGAAATTCGAATCTTTCTTCAGAGTGACTCGTAAATTCTATACAATATGTACGTTCGCCATAGAATGGAGGACGAAAAAAAAAAGAATAAAAAAGAAAACAAAGAGAGAGAGAGAGAGAGAAAAAAAATCCGAGAAGATCGAGTGGCCCGAAGCAATGTAGCTAATAACGACGTGTCATGGGAAACGAAAAACAGCGATACCGCTTCGTAAGTCAACGACTAATGATACGCTGTCCATCTAATTACCGCAGCTCTACCTTAGATATTCTAAGAGAAAGGCACAAAATGCCATTGGGTTACGCGAAAGGTAGGCAACTCTTTGCCCGGCCACAACGTTGCTCTTTTCAGAAACGTCGATCTTGCATCAATCACTGTTTAACCCATTCCTCGTTAGACGTCTAAGGCGAGATAAAAGCAGTACTGCCAAATCGTAAGTCAACGTTTTGACATACAATTCTCTCTCTCTCTCTTGTCCATTTTATCGGAATATCTTTTGCTACTTATTTACCCGTTACTCATACCTCTCCGGAGACTTTCTAAATTTTTTTTCTTCTTTTCCTGTTTATTTTTCTTTTTTTATACATTTTTTCAATCGATAAATCAAATCTCCTAATTTCTTATCTTTCCGTAACGATATATATATAACGATATATATATATAACGATATATATATAACGATATATATATATAACGATATATATATGGATATATATATAATGATATATATATAATGATATATATATAATGATATATATGTGTGTGTGTATGTGGAAAGTATAAAATGTTAAAAAAAAAAAAAAAAAAAATAAAAGAAAAAGTTCAACTCTCCGCCGACGGGATTCGATCCTACGATGTTCGCGCGCGACTCGAAAGTACGTTAGGTACCGAGTATATCAAATATATTATCGTTAATAACTTTTATCTGAGCGTAGGATCGTCCACGTTTGTTGTTTCCTACATTGTAAAAATGGTTAAAAAAAATTCTGTCAGAAGTGGGATTCGAACCCACGCCCTCAGAGAGGACCAGAATCCTCGATTTACTCGCTTTAAGCGAGCAAGGTACTTAACCTTGAGTCTGGCGCCTTAGACCGCTCGGCCATCCTGACATATTGAGAGCTCTCTTTAAAGATAGGCTAAATAAGCCATTCAACGGTTTCAAGTTTTTTCTCGTAATTAATACATTTTTATTATGATTAAACATTGTGATATCTTCTAACGATACAATTAAAGTTCCGTTAATTAACGCAACGATATAATGAAATTATATTTCTTTTTTTTCCCCTACGTTGTTTTTAAGTTTCGATATAAAACAAATTAGTTCCTTAATTAATAGATTCGCCGCGCCGAAGCTTATCGATCCTCTATTATCGCGCGTTACTTCTATACAGGTTGATTACAAATTAACGGCCAACATTGAATATCTTTTTACGTTAGTGAAATTTTATAGGGGGAAAAATAAATAAATAAATAAATATATATATATACATATATATATATATATATATATATATATATATATATGTATGTGTATTAATGAGTTTTACGATTTAATGAGCAAAAAATTATTTATAATCGTACGAGGATCGATAAAACATCCGACTACTTTCCATTAAACCTTAAGTTCAAACGATCCTTTTAATCTTTCTCATGGGATATCATATTATTTTATTATTTTCTTTTTCTTTTTTTCAATTAATTAAATACATTTAATCATTATTATATCTCCGAACAAATTTATCTCTCGTTACTCCTTATCAAACGGTATTATTCGATTGACCCTTAATTTACAAATCAACCCGTACGCGGTATAAAATAATATTTCATTTCAAAGAAGAATTTTCGCTCAAGTTGGCTTCCCAAGGCGTCATCAATCGCAGAGACAAGCACCTTAATCGCCAGGTTTAATCTACCATAGCATTATGAAGTCCTAGGACTGTCTATCGCGGGACCGCCTATGAAATATGCATGTCGTTCTTTTCTTTCTCCCTCTTCCTTTCTCTCTCTCTCTCTCTCTCTCTCTTTCTCGTTCATTCTTTATTTCTACTCTGGTAGATCGATCATCCCATTAATATTAAAAATGATCATGGGGACCTTTCGGACCTAACCGACGGACTTCGTGGAAGCCAGATAAAGTTCGATAGGGTGAAAAAAAACGCACGGTAAGCCTTTTCGAATGGATTGCTTCTTATCTCCCCCTTTTCTAAAACTTGTCCGTTATACCGGGTATTAATAACGGGAGGAAAAGAGGGTTAAGTTGGAGATGTACAATAAAAAAAAGAAAAAAATAAAAAAAATAAATAAAAATAAGGAATAAAAAAGGAAATAAGATAAAATAAAAACATATAAAAAGATAGAAAAGGGTCCCGACGTTTACGATTATTCGTAGCGATGGAAGAGGAGGCCACTTTCGTAACCGAATGACAACGACGACCGATCGTAACCACCCACAATTCCACGCGTACGTTGTGTGGGCGTGTGTTTGTATATATATGTGTATATTTATGTGTATAGTTCCTATGTGTAATACCACTTAAGTAGATATAAACTATCTCGCATCCAGCTGTATCTTCTTTCCTTCTCTCCTCATCGTTTTGTTTTATTATACGGCCGTTAAATCAGAGATCCATACTGGCACACGGAAGACCGGTACTCGGACGAGTATCGCTTCTGGCAGGTTAAGTCTAATTTACGATCTCTAGATGTTTTGGGATCAGTAGAAAGAGCTAACGCCATTGTCGTTACCTAATCTCGACTTAGGGGGACGATAAATCTCATACGCGAGAAACGATCGAGGTACTACGGAGAGATCATACTACCGATAGAATCGCTGTTTCGCTCGATTGAGTTTATTCGTATCTGTGTATATGTACATTTATATGTGTTATATATGCGTGTATATTTTATATATATTATATATATATATATATATATATATATATATATATGCACACATACATACATATATATACATACGTAATATATATATATATATATATATATATATATATATATATGAATCCACATATTTCTATTTCCAATTTCATCTGAAAAAGAAAGATATATTTTCTAATAATATTAATGTTATAAAAATATCAATAAAAATGAAGGAAAGTTTTCTTATGAAAAATGTCGCTTTATCATCAATTGCAGAGAGAAATATATATATATATATATATATATATATATATATATATATATATAGTGTCTATCTCTAGAACAAGATAAATGGCGCCGTTCGTGAAAGCCAAGAGACAAATTCCTCTCTGATCGACGAAAGAAGTATCGATCTCCCAGGTTACTCCGATTGGCGATCTGAAACAATTAGTCGTGAAAGTACATCGAAGTCGGTAGATCGAGAAATACCTTTTTCCAGTTACCGATCTGGTCGGTCCAGCACGACCCGAGGCGTGGTACTCACCTTTTTTTGTCATTCTTGATGCAATCAACTAATCAATCTCGCGTATCCTGGGTGCCAGAGAAATCGCTTCTGTGAAAGAATGGATACAGCAGAAAGAGAGAGAGAGGGGGGGGGAGGGAAAGAAAGAAACCAACGAAGAGAGAGAGAGACGGAGAAAGAGGGAAAGAATGAAACAAACAAAGAGAGAGACAGAGAGATAGAGGGGAAGAAAGAAAGAGATAGAGAGAAAGAGAGAAAAAAGTAAGAGCACGTCTAACTGTGTCGAATCTCGATATTCCAGACGCAAGATGCAGTTTTATCCAATTAACCTGACACGTATATCGACGTATACGTTGTGTGGCCTGGGATGTCATTTTCTACGCCAATGTACATCTGCTATCTCTCTCTCTCTCTCTCTCTCTCTCTCTCTCTCTCTCTCTCTCAGCGTATATGTTTGTCTATCTATATATCTCTCTTTCTTTCATTTATCTCTATATGGTAAAAACGCGTCTCGTGATCTTTAGCACTGGTAGACTGCTTCGTTAACATTTGACCGTGACTCGACGCGTAATTTCTTTCATGTACAATCAGTAACCGCGCATAAAGAATAAAAAAAATGTCAAGAAGATATTACTACGGAAAGAAACTGTTATTGGTTTTAAAAGGAAATAATATAAAAAAATAAATAAATAAATAGGAATGAAAAAACGATATATTATATTTTAACTCGGTTGAAAGGAGTTTCTCGTGTTCCTCTCTTCTTGGTCTTCATTTTTTACGATTGCGATTGCGATTGCGATTACAGTATTAAGTTTGATTAAAACGTGCAACTAGGTAATTACATTGTGTTTAATCGAACGTTGACAAGTATACAATATTTTCTTCGGATATTGTACGAATGAAAAAGAAAATTTATCATTAACAGGTCTCGCGGCACAGTAATTTTATGTGATTTGTCATCAACACACACGCGCGCGCATACACACATATATAATGTATTTTATACAATATATAATAATATAAAAGGTTATGTCACAAAACTATACTTCATTTTATATACTGCTGAAAATAACATGCAGAACGTTTTAATCAATGAACAATAATTCTCTAATAATAATAATAATAGTAATAATAATAATAATAATAATATTAATAATAATAATAATAATAATAATAATAATAATAATAATAATAATAATAAAACAAAGAACGTTATCATCTTCTTATCGGGGGTTACGAATAATAACGAAAACAAAAAGAAAGAAAAGAAAAGAAAATTGCGCAAAAGAATGCATCTTCGAGTCGAAATAACAAATCTGAGTGGAAACGTAAATCGTCGGGTAGAAAAAAAATCGTATTGTTTTACAAAACACGATACGCTTTTGCTGCTCCATGATTCGTTCGAAAGGCGTTAAATCGTTCGCGGGGATCGCAAGGAGATAGACGTCGTTGATTTATACTCGGTTAAGTTACTCCACCATCACCACCACTACGATCACCACCACCACCAGCTATTTGATACAAAAGCTTTTCTCTCATCCGTGACCGAGGTGGAATGTCGGAGATCGCGTGGCCATTTCTCGCGATCGAAGATGAGAATGTCCGTTCGAAGATGTAATAAGAGGCAGCCTTTAGCTGATATTATGCGAACGAACGACGACTGATCCTTCTTCGAGTATGGTGTAATATTACAAGATGGAGTAAGGTTAACAAACTCTTCTTTGCTTAACGTTTTACTGTTGAATACTAAATCGGGTATGCAGAATAAGAAAAAGTGAGAGAGAGAGAGAGAGAGAGAGAGAGAGAGAGAGAGAAGTTCTATCGAGTTACTTTCTAACAGTAAAATAACTTATCCTTCCTGCTCTATACAAGAATCGTTTCTTCAGGATTATTACTATGATTATCGTAAATATGATTTCTAAAGGAATTTTGAAAAAAAAACCTTGATAATAAAACAAATCATTATTTCGTTCGAATTCAAAGATATTATTTCAAGAAAAAAAAAAAAAAAAGAAAAGTAAAAAAGGACAAATCGTTATCATAACGTTACGTTTTATTTCACATTTATGAATATTTTATATGTAACCGTGCGTTAACTGATAATTCAACGAAATAATGAACGAAAGAAAATTGATCTCTCTTCTCTCTCTCTCTCTCTCTCTCTCTCTCTCTAGTTCTCTATAGTGCCCATATATAGTTCCCTCGAGATTATATCCCATGGTCGAAGGGAAAGGAGAAAATCTACGAGCACACGAAACTGTTCTGTTTTACGAGAAAACCGAAAGAGAGAAACAGAGAGAGAGAGAGAGAGAGAGAGAGAGAGAGAGAGAGAGAGAGATAGAGATATGTATATAGAATAGCAAAAGTATGTATCGTAGGTGTGTCGCGTTGGTGTGTAGTCAATTATCGTTGGTAGTAAAAGGGTATAAGACGAGATAAAAAAAAAAAAAAAGAAAGAATAGAAGAAGGAAAGAAAGAAAGACTCAAATAGATTCTCGTTGGCAGATAAAACGAGTTGTGAGCTATTCATGGAGACATAACGAACGAAACGAAGCCAAGTTGAATTCTATTATATGTGAGAACCACGCTTTGTGAATGGGTGATAAATCGTTAATAATATTATCGATTTATAAAGGATTTATTTAAATAGTCGAAGTATAAAACGAAGTATCTTCTCTCTCTCTCTCTCTCTCTCTCTCTCTCTCTTTCTTTCTCTCTTTCCTTTTTCAAATATTTTCTTAATATTCTAATATTTTTTTTTATAATATTTCTTTTTTCTAATATCGTTTTTCTTACCCCCCCCCCCTCATCACCTTCTTCGGCCAACCTTTTTCTATCAATATTTTTCTCGATCGAGTGAAATAAAAAGTAAAAAAAAAAAAAAAAAGAATAAATCCGATTCCTACAAAATTTTGTATTACGTTATATTTGATATCTCCGTAAGAATTTTAGTTAAGCGGACACATCGAATAATCGTAAAATTTCTCGAAAGCAAGACGTCTCGCGGTGTTACTTTAGTATCGCGTGTATCCTCCGCGGAAATGATGCGGTACATGTGCTAACTCCCATCGGTATTAACAAGCTCCGACTGGTACGGCCTTGGGCTTCCCACAGTGTCAAGTGCATTATCCTTGACAGCGATGTTGCGTGACCAATAAAAGAGAACGAGAGAGTGAATGAAAGAAATAAAAAGAGAGAGAGAGAGAGAGAGAGAAAGGAAGCAACGTTAATATGATCTTTTTTTTCTTTTTTTTTTTTTTTACATCCTCACCAAACATCGCCCTTTATCATCGAGAAATTGCTCATCGACGTTTCGCCACACCTCGATGATGTCTCTTTCTCTCCTGTGCTCGTAACGTTCCCTTTTCGATTTTTCTTTTCCTACAAGATTCAAGTACGAAAAGGGGAGTTTGGGTTTATCTCGATCGTGATCTGGAATCTCGTTTAGGTATCCCAAGACTTTCTCGTGACATCCTTTTTTTCTTTTCTCTCGAAAAATTTTCGTTCTCTCGAAATTTTGATCGTAGATAATACGATGTAATGACTTCGTTATATGGACTACATTTTTGTGTTTCATTATATCTTATTAATCGTCCACTCAATTTCACCTATTTGATGTTAATATCGTATAAAGAAGAAGAAGAGGAGGAAGAAGAAATAAAAGAAAAGCGAAAAAGAAAGAAAACATCTGAAATCTTAGGAAAGAATCTCTTAATAGTTCTTATTCATTTCCACGTTTCTTAACGAAGAACTATAAGAAAACATATAACATAAATACGTATAACGTTTACCCAAATTTAAAATGTCGATCTTCTCGATAAAATTGTTTATTACGGCTATATCTGTTTGATCCTACGGTCATTTTATCAATGATCTGACGTATGAACGTATATTAAGCGTGAATGAAATAAATCAATTATGGCTCGACGTAATATTAGTAATAATTTAGATCGACCTCGTAGATTAACGTTAACGATCAAATTTTTCCTTCTTAAAGGTATTACCATATAACTACGATTTTCTGATTCACGATTTTATCTGATTTTTAAAGCACTTTTTTATTTCGATTGTAAAACGTATTTACAAATATTATGGACAAGGACTTATTCTATCGGATCATATCGTTCGCGATCTCGATTGAAAATATATAGTAATACATGTATAGTGTGTGTGTGTGTGTGTGTGTGTGTGTGTGTGTGTAAATAATATAAAATATCTTTTTTTTTATTTCAATCTTCGAAATATGAAATATATTTAATAAAATGAATTTCTTTCAATTAAACTATCGATACAAATTCTACTGTAATCCTAAATTATAATATATGTTCAATTATATTTTAATAGATAGATAGATAGATAGATAGGTAGACAGTTTATTCCTCACTTCAGGGATTGAAAGCGCTTTTTCAGAGGAGCGTACCCAAACCATAATTATATTTTAATAAATTATATATATATATATATATATATATATATATATATATATATATATATATATATAATATATATATAGATTAATAAACGAATTATACGAAGTCTGATAGGAGACGCCGTACGATCGATTAAAATGAATAATTTATAAATTATTAAGCTTTATACATAAAAAATAATAAATAAATATATATATATATATATTTATTTATATATATATATATATATATATATATATATTTATTTATATATATATATATATATATATATATAAATAAATATATATATATATATATGCATATATATTTATATATATATATATATATATATATATAGAATATAAATGAGAACCTAAATTACTAAATTATTGTAAAGAATCCTGAAAATACAACAAACTCGAAGACATACTCTCGGAATGATTTTCGCTCAATGGAGTATTACGTTGGTATGAAACGATAACGTGTGTGTCCTTGACACAATGCCAAGTTCGCGATCGTTACGTGTTTTGTTTACACTTTCTCTTGCCATTCTATAACCAATATATAAATACATACATAGGATAGAGACATGATACTACATTTTCGATCTTTGAAATATGAAATATTTATGCGTAATAATATTATTTTGTTGAATTAAATTGTATATATATATATATATATATATATACATACATACAAATCCTACCGTAATCCTAAACTATAATATTCGTTTAATTCGATATTCTTATCGACGTACCAATCGTAATTATTTGAATAATCATGTTAAAGTCACAGTACTTTTATCATTGTCGCCTATAATTAATTTTACATCGCTATGATGACAGATACCATACGTATACGTACATACGAATATGGAAAGATTTAATAGAATACCTTTGACCTGTTAAATTAATAAACGAATAACAAAGAAACAAAATCATTGCGAAAAATGTTGAAAAAGCAAGCGCGACTATTTAACGCGTCTATCCAAGTATCAAATCTGAGTTTATTCGAGTTGAATATACGCATGTATGTACATATATATCTACATAGTAATAATACTTTGCTAGAACGTGGAACGTGTAAAGCACAGCGATTACGATCGGCGTCTAATGAAATATACGTGTATGTCATGGGGGTATTACTTACCGCAATATTTCCATATTTCTTATCGCTCCATCCATAGCCGCATCGAATGTAACGAGGCTTAATCGCACCGTTCGAATACATACTCGCCGATTGATCGCTCGCGTTACTTATCCCTCATGTTCTTTCAGCTTCTGGAAATGATTATAAGAGAGAGAGAGAGAGAGAGACCCATGCGCGAAAATAAATAAACAAGACCGAGAGAAAGGAAATCGGTGATTGTTATAAAAAATAAAAAAATAAAAAATCTATAACCTCGCAAAAATTCTTAACTCCAAGATAAACGGTTAATTTTTATTGCCTACTAAAGATAATGTTGATCCGATTGAATGTGATCGATGTAACTTCTTTTCAATTTTTTTTTTTTTTTCTTTCCTTTCAATGGCGAGCCATTATCTCGCTCGGGATATATTTTTAAATGTACCTTCTTTCGAAACAATTTAAGTATGTACATTCTTACATGTTCACGAACATGCGACGAACTTTAATTCGATATGCGTATGCCGAGTTAAACGAGAAAACTCATTTTGTAGTCCGTTAACGTCTCGCTTATATCCGCTTACGTCTTTTTCGTGGTAATGCGAATGAAAGGAAAAAGAAATGAACGAAGAAAAGAAAGAAAGAATGAAAGAAAGAAGAAGAAGTAAATATATATATATATATATATATATATATATATATATAAAATCCGACATTATCATACCAAGGAAATGATTCTCCCTTCCAATCTCGGCTGAATCATCGTTTCTATAATAACATACCATCGTCCAAGGCGACAACTGATTCGTTTATAATTCGATTGGGATAAATTCGAACAGGGAGAAAAAAAAAAGAATCTTTGTCTCGTTAATGCAAATAAATAAAAAAAAAGGAGAATAAAAAAGAGAAAGAAAGGGGAAAAAAAGGAAAATTAGAAAATTCAACATCGTCGTTACCAAAGTAACGATTCTTCTCTCTTTCAATCTCGGTCGGATCATCGTTTCCATAAAAAAAAAAAAAAAAAAAAGAAAAGAAAAATGGAAAAAAATTCTCATAGTCCGATCACCACAACGACACCCATCACCATGTACAATTCAATTGAGATAAATTCTATATAAAAAAGAAGGGTGATTGAATATTTGCCATTCAAGATTCTTTGATTTTTCAAGAAAATTGAAAAATAGGACCTCCGAGAATGTAATGTGAAGGATAACGTGTTGACCCTTTCGAAAGGACAGACGGTTCTTACGATAACGTCTTCAACGTGATCATGCCGGGCGATGTTAATACATACCACGAGAAAACAAGCACGACATGCGGGAACAGTCGAAAGAGAAAAAGAAAGAGAGAGAGAGAGAGAGAGAGAGAGAGAGAGAGAGAGAGAGAGAGAGAGAAGGAAAAAGAGGACAACGACGAGCTTCTCGATCTAAGGTCGAGCGAACGTCGTGACCTGACTTGTAGTAACCCTTTTCTCCCCATCCCACCCCACCACCATCCCCGTCTCATTCTGTCTCATTTCCTCTTACCTGAACTCTTCGATCTACTCGAGATGTAAAATAAGTACATACTGGTAGGATGCTCTTAGTGTCACTCTTTCTCTTCTCGAACTTCTTTCCTTTTCTCCCTTCTCTCTCTCTCTCTCTCTATCTATCTATCTATCTATCTTTTCAATACTCACATGCTGACAGTTGTTATACGCTTAATCATTGTTTATCGTACGTCTTTCATACGAGAATATGCAAAACAATCATATCCGACAACTCTCAATGCGGAAATCTTTCTTCATAGCTTTTTCATAACATTTCCATTCGATGATATGAAAAATAGCCGACGATCTCATGGTGATAATAATCTGACGAACGTGTAAAAGAAAATTAACCGTCATAGAGATCGGCGATTAATTTTATTCGGGGTTAAACGGGGCACAATTACAAATCATCTTCCGAATCCGTCATAAATCATATACACTTATCCGCACACTTTCACGAGAGTAAAGATTTCTTTTTTTTTTTCTTCCTTCTTCTTCTTCTTCTTTTTCTTCTTCTACCGTCTTCCCGTTTGTGCAACGTGTGTCACGTATACAGAGAAGTATTAGATAAAAAGATTATGATCGGTTTGGTTGGTTGGTTGACTGGCTGGTTGGCCGGTGGCAACCCGTATGAATTTACAGGAAAAGCGAGAGTAAATCGTTGACATTACGTTTGACCTTTACGATCGAACAGTTTGCCCTATGTGAACTCACTTAGGTGTATACCTTACGTTATAATATTGTGTGTGTGTGTGTGTGTGTGTGTGTGCGCGCACGCCCGTGCGTATGTATGAGAGAATATATACCTGTATGTTCGTATAAATAGCTATTCTCGCTGGAGTTGTAAAGAGCCAGCTAATCAAGCAGCTATAATCTCGGTGCTGCCCTCGGAGGCAGAGAGCTTGAATTAACTAAAAGGCGAGGGGCACGGATTAATTACCACATCACGGCCGGCGCTCGCACCCGGTCCACGGTAAAAACTTCCTGATCTCTTCTTCTACGTGCCACGAATCGTGCTCCCTCGACTTCTTCCATTTCTAGTTAGTTGCGATAATCCAACGAACGAGATTTCAAATGTAAAACGGTCACGCGAAATACGTTCTACACTTTGAAAGATATATTGTTTGGATATTAATTAATAAAATCATTCGGATAATTTATATCTCGATATATCTTCTCTAACACAACATGTTTGTATATATATATATATATATATATATATATATATATATATATATATATATATATATATACGTGGTATTGTAGATTTTTTTGGACAAGTATAAAAAGTTAGAAAATTTAATTTAACCTTAAAGTATCCGTCTTATCAAGTGTATAACTTAATGAATGATTGACACTACTAAATCTCATAAGTCGACTATCTTGATTCATCCCTTCCTTTTGTTTCTTTTTCTATCTTTTTTTCTCATCGGAATATTTTCTCTCTTAATTATCCTTCATTATTATCAGCAGTATTTTCTTGTGTGTTACTTCGATCTTAAAAAGTCAAAAAAATGATAAGTAAATAAATAGATAAATATATAAATTAAAAAAAGAAGAATATTCAATAACCTTGAAAAATATTATTTAATATCGTTTGCACGAAGACAGTACCTATACGTTATTTTGAAACGTTCAAAGTGTCATAACACGACAGGATAGGTTTATATCGTTCTATCTTAATAAGAAAGAAAGAAGAGGGCTCGAGCAATTAAAGATGATCGTTAAAAGTCGACGAGCCTCGCTCATTACAATTCCACAATAATTACTCTCTTAGAGAGCAAATGTGACCTTCTGGAGCACGAGTCGAGTCACTTCTCTCTCGGCTCCTACCTTCTTCAACCTTCTTATCCCCTCTCCAACCTTCTATCCCTCCTTCTTTCCAGTCACCGTTTGTGTGTACTTACTACACTACTACTACTACACTACTACACTACTACACTTCTACTACTACACTACTACACTACTACACTACTACACTTCTACTACTACACTACTACACTACTACTACTACACTACTACTACTACACTACTACACTACTACTACTACACTACTACACTTCTATACTTCTACTACTACACTACTACACTACTACTACTGTTATTACTACTACTACTACTACTACTACTACTACACTACTACACTTCTATACTTCTACTACTACACTACTACACTACTACTACTGTTATTATTACTACTACTACTACTACTACTACTACACTACTACACTACTACTACTGTTATTATTACTACTACTACTACTACTACTACTACACTACTACACTACTACTACTGTTATTATTACTACTACTACTACTACTACTACTACACTACTACACTACTACACTACTACTACTGTTATTATTACTACTACTACTACTACTACTACTACACTACTACACTACTACACTACTACTACTGTTATTATTACTACTACTACTACTACTACTGTTATTATTACTACTACTACTACTACTACTACTACACTACTACACTACTACACTACTACTACTGTTATTATTACTACTACTACTACTACTACTACTGTTATTATTACTACTACTACTACTACTACTACTACTACACTACTACACTACTCACTACTACTACTGTTATTATTACTACTACTACTACTACTACTACACTACTACACTACTACACTACTACTACTGTTATTACTACTACTACTGTTATTACTACTACTACTACTACTACTACACTACTACACTACTACACTACTACACTACTACACTACTACTACTGTTATTACTACTACTACACTACTACTACTGTTATTACTACTACTACACTACTACTCTACTACTACACTACTACTACTGTTATTATTATTATTACTACTACTACTACTACTACTACTACTACTACTACTACTACTACTACTACTACTACTACTACTACTACTACTACTACACTACTACACTACTACACTACTACTACTGTTATTATTACTACTACTACTACTACTACTACTACTACTACTACTACACTACTACTCTACTACTACTACTGTTACTACTACTACTATTATTACTACTACTACTACACTACGACTACTACTATCAACGACGACGACAGAGCTATTAAAATGATTGCGAAGGAGGGCCACAAAGAAACAGGCGTGGCATATACATAAGATAAAAACCGTGATATGGATAGAGAGACAATGATTTGAAAGGAGAGAGTTGTCCAAATGTGTACCTTGTTCTGGTCACCTTATAATAAATCATACTTTATCGATTTCCTTTCTTTCTTTTTGTTTCCTTCTTCTCTCGCTTTCGAATATAAACGATATCTGATATAATAATTTTATGTCATTCATTTATTAAATCATATAATGGTATATGCTCTGTCTAAACGTCAGGTTACAATTTTTTATGTTAATTCAAAAAAAAAAGAAGAGAAAAAGAAAAAGTGTAAAAAAAAGATGAAAAGACGAATATTGATTTATATTGTTTACTTAAAAAAAAAAAAAAAAAGAGAAATAAGGATATATAATTTGTTTTTTTTATATCGAAATATTTGAAATGTACCGGTACGTACTTATACTTGCGTAATTATCATCGTAAATAAAAAAGAGAAATCTGTATTTCGTACAAAACACGATATTATATATAAAATAGCGTACATATGTACGTCCTCTTGAAAATCAACTTTTCAATATTAATTAGAAAAGGATAAATAAATAAATAAATAAATAAATAAATAAATAAATAAATAAATAAATATAAACAAAAAGGATGAAAAAGCGTAGTATAAAAAAAGAAAAAATGAAAGGAAGAAAATTGATTTATCTTGCACCCCTATAAAAATATCCTAACCGTTATTCGAAATGAGTAGATAAATGAAATCGATTTAATCAAAAAGTGAAATAAATTTTGTAACTTACAATGCACGCAAAGATAAATTCCTGTATAATTTTAATCAGTGCATCGGTGATCGATCGATCGTACGTACACACGCACGCACGCACGCAAGCACACGCAGAGAGAGAGAGAGAGAGAGAGAGAGAGAGAGGGAGAGAGAAAGAGAGAGAGAGAGAGAGAGAGAGAGAGAGAGAGAGAGAGAGAAGCACGCAACATTTCATCGATATCGAGTATCTTTATCCTGTCGATACCGGTGAGTTCGAAGCCGTCGTCCTGTTAGGACGTCGATTACCCTCGAGGTTTCACGCGTCGACTTCTTGCGTCGACTCGAAGCACGAACGAGAATACGAGACCGGCCTTTCCTTTCCTTCTCGTAATCCGAGGCTTCGTCCACGTGACACGAGGGAGCCGCGGGAAGAAGAAATCGACTCTCGAAGAGTAAACTAGCTGGAAGCTGCCAGTATCGGATGACAGTGCGGATCAGCAAGGCTCTTCTTGGTGTCCAAGAAACCGAGTGAAACGAACCGAGAAGCCACGAGATCTGACGAGATGAAGAACAGAAAGAGAGAGAGAGAAGAAATTTCGAACCTCCATGATAGGCCGATAAAAAAATGATAAATAATAATCTGTCGATCTTTACTAATGGATCCTTCATTTTTTACCCTTCCTTCTTGCATAGAAATATCATGATCTATCTATCTACCTACTTATATGTACCATAATATAATTTCGTTAGAGAGAGAGAGAGATTCAGAAAAAAATGGCTGCTTGAAGAAGGCTACTATCATACTATGCCCGACATGGTCTGACCTTGGTTCTGAAAGAAAGTATCCAGAGTGGGAGAAGGATGCAAGAGGAAGGAATAAACAGGGGGATAGGGAAATAAAGAAGTCCAGTCACAAACCTCTGGACAATGGGATTTGGTTTCTCTACGTATTATCTTTCCGTTTTAGTATGGCTTTTTTATTTTGATCCGTGCCTTCCCTTATTTTTTTGTTTTCTCTTTTTTTTTTTTCTTTCTTTCTTTATTTATTTGAGATCGTCGATTAGAATGAAATATACTCCCTTTTGAGATTCTTTGATTCGGCAAAGATTTAACAACACAACGTACAAGTAATGTTAGAGAACAATCGTTTTTCGGGATCTTTCAGGTTAACTTTTTCTCTACAGACATTTCTTTGCAATCTGACGATAAAAAAAAAAAAAAGAAGAAGAAGAAGAAGAAAGAAATCAGTACAAAAAATCGGAGAAAGAGAACGAATGCTTAAATTGATTCTTCACATCTCCTAGATTTTTATCCGCCCTGACTTTTTATCCGCCCTGACTTTTTATCCGCCCTGTATATCTATTATATTTATCTATCCAGCAAAAAAAAAAAAAAAAAGAGGGAAATAAAAAAGAAAGAAAGAAGAGGAGACATCGGTGCGTCGAGAGCAAACTATGGATACGTAAAAATCTCGATCGATCATCTTCAACTCAACCGTCTCGTTAAGATCATAATATTCTCGAACAACGTCCGCATGTTTAGAGCTACCTTACTCTACTATGATCGGCTAAGAGAGTTCCCTGAGTACGATCTGTGAGACTCGCAAGTCATCGCTAGAGTGGACTTTTATAACTCGTTCGTAGGAATCTCGTGTGCCCGTAAGGTCACGATCAAACGTCTTTCGAATCAATAAACTTTATCTCTCTCGACGTGTTCGGACTTCCTTCACAATAGATCCTCGATTTTTTCGTTTCTTTTTTTTCCCTTTATCCTCAATACTATTCCTTTCTTAAACGTCGGATATTTCTTTCTTTTTTTTTTTTTTTGTTAATCTCGATCAAATCATTAAATCCTTTACTTCTTAGGAAAAAAAAAATGTTATTTAATAATATTCAGTTACAATTATACGATATATAACTTAAATACATATATATATATATATATATATATATATATATATATATATATATATATAATGTATAATGTATAATATATGATAAATATACAAATAAAATTTAATAATACATATCAAAATGAAAAGCTATCTTTATTTTATTTTTCTTAAAAAAAAGAAAAAAATACCCTCGATTTTGTATCATTATCGTTCATATAGATAGATAATTTTTGATCTCGATGTGTTTGCTTGTTTTCTTTGAGAAACGATTGAACTCACAAAAAAAAAAAGAAAAGAAAGGAAAATGAATCGACGTCATTTCTCACGATTGTTATCATTTTGTAATCGATTATACGCACGACGATTTAAAAATAACATGA
>OU426851.1:8949971-8959971 GCA_911387685.1 Dolichovespula media | reverse complement strand
ATTAATGAATCAAATATACAAATTACAAATAGAACGAAATTTTATTCGATACGAGAAAATTTCAAAGATAATTCGAATAAGAGTAAACGAATGTGAAACGAATGAGAAGGGAAAGAAAGAGCCATGAGCGTATGGAAAAGAGAGAAAGAGGAACGTGGAGTATTGTTGCGCACGGCTCAACTACGAGAGCGTGTGATGGTAGGCGTTTCGTACCGTACTAGCGATGAAGGTCAATTCGTACAGAGAAACTGTCCTCCGTCTCTTCCTTAGCGTTAAAGTTGTAGACCCGCATGGCCACGATGAAAAGCTATACTATGCTAGGTTACCGAAAGCCATTAACTAATATCGCTCGCCTAGTTGATCCTGTTGTTGATTGTTTGTCCTTGATAGGTTAGGTTGCGCGTAAAATATAGCGCCGCTTAATTTACCAAAAAAATGATTTATTGGAGTGAACTGTAGATATTGTGTTGTGTTCTGACAATGATGCATAAACGTCGTGATTGTTGCGTATGATCTGATCTACAAGATATTCAGATTCTAAGTTCGTAATTAGAAATAATTCTCAGCTGACTATGACCGTGACTTGATTTCTCTTTTTCGTTAGTGTTCGTTCAATGATTGACTGTTCGATACTGGCTTCCCAACACTTCACTGAATATCAAGCAAGTAGGCGTATTAGGAGAAAGGAAGGGAAGAACGATGTTGATTGGCTACGCAAGGACAAAGATATTCCATCAAATTGTTTAAGCTTTGAAGAAAGTCTTTGTCGAAAAGAGCGTATAAAACGTTACGATAACGAACTTGTATTTAAAGTCGTGAACCGACGGAAAACAAATAGGTAGAAAAAAGCGAATAGGAAGAACAAACGTTGAAGGAAGCGTAGACAAAATCGATAGTCGGATTAAAAACGAAATATCAGCTGGTAGATGCCACGTTTTTTTTTAAGAGAGGATAATCTTTACAAAGGCATAGAAGTTAACGAACAATAAAAAAGAGTGAAGAAAAACGCTTGTTATTCGAGTTTGCTTTCTCGTGCTTCGACAAGTATAAAGATCGGTTTAATGTGTACACACACACATATACACACAGAGAGAGAGAGAGAGAGAGAGAGAGAGAGAGAGAAAGAGATGGCTGGACAGCGAGATACATAAGTATTCGGTCCATCGTCCGGATCGAGGCAAAAGAGAGTGGTAAAGTAAGGAATGTACCCGTGAGCCTTGAACCGTGAGCTTCCCAGCTTATGGTACCCCTCAAGTCCTGTTTACACCGTTGTAAAATCTCTCCCACAGAAGAATGTCTTTTTCGGTTTGTCAAAATGACTTTTACTACCCACCTTCGACTGCCCCATTCTCCTTTTCCAATATTCGTTGAAAACAATTCTGACTTTCGGCCATTCGGTCCACAGCCATCTCTCGCTTAATCCTCGAATTTCGCGTGAATGAAGTTCAAAATCTTTTAATTGCCCATCGAAAATGATTCAAGTTTTCTATTTCTTTCTTCTTTTCTATAATTTTCTCTTCTTTGACGATAAACGAAAATCGAACGAATAATTATTCACTTACCTACATATCGGGATTAATGAGATCGGATAAAATAAATGTATGCTGATAAAACGTTACTTGGAAATTATTTAAAAGTTGCCACAACGATTGCCTAATTTAATAGAATAATTTAAAATTCTCTCTCTCTCTCTCTCTCTCTCTCTCTCTCTCTCTCTCTCTCTCTCTTTCCTTTTTTTTTTGTTCTTAATAGAAAATAATAACGATGAGTTCGTTCGGTCAACGAATTTTAAAGAAATTCTTACTAAACAGCTTAAACCTAACAAACAGCTGCAACTAATCCGGTTTATTCGTATATGGAAATATAACCTCCATCTCTCTCTTTCTCTCTTTCTTTCGACCGTAAGTATGCTCGAGCCATACCCGAGCAGGTGATATCTCCTCCTATGTTTTCTTTTACGAGGCGCGCGAGATTAATGCCAAGTATTTTTCCCTCGGCACACACTGAATAATACCGGCAAATTCTTCGCGGTATCATGTATTTTTTCTCTCCTTGTACCCCTTTCTTCCCTCGCACTCCCTGTCCCCGCTCCCAGACACTCCTCCCTCCATCGTCCGTCCATGCCTCTCTCCCTTTCTTTATCTCTCTTTATCTCTCTCTCTCTCTCTCTCTCTCTTTCTCCTCTGTTGTTCCTTTTCTACATTTAAAACGTACACGTATAAACGCATACCAAAAGAGAACGATTTCCATGCAACAGTCTGAGAGTGCAGGGATTGTACGACTGCAAAGCAATTCGTCTTCTCTCAAAGAAATAAAGAAAGAAAGAAAGAGAAAAAAAAAAGAAAGAAAGAAATAAAGAGGACATCTAAATACCGTGAATTCAATTCGAGTACTTCGCAGAATCCGATAGCAATAAAGCTAATAGCGTTTAAAACCTTACTTGCAATCCTTCTCGTCCTTCGATCTTTCCTTTAATGGTTTTCTTTTATTTCGATCTGTAAAAAGATATATATATATATATATATATATATATATATATATATATATATATATAGATAAATATTCTAAATAAATATAATCTTGGATAAATATATATAATCATAATTATTGTCAAAAAAAAATATATATATATATGTATAATCTAAATTATATATTACTATAATTATATCGTTCACAAAAATCGTATCGCAATTTACATTTTGTAAATGCATCTACTCGAGCATCTTAAATGTTAGTCGAATTAAATTTAATTTCTGTATTATCTATAATGTATACATCTGATTAAAAAAAAGAAAAAAAAATAAACATTTTGAACACTATTCCTTTCGAAAAATATTACTCAATTTCAGAGAACGAACTATAAATTTTATTCGAGAAAGAAGAAATAATGATAATTTTGCATCATAAAAGAAAAAAAAAAACGGAATATTCGTATTCGAAAAGGCGCATCTGATGATCGAAGAAGTATATAAGACATCATTTTATAATCTTCACGAGCATCGTGACATCATATAAAATATCTTCATCGAGTAGAAATTAAATTACATATTACCTATAATACATATATAATATATATGTATGTATATGTACATGTATATATATATATATATATGTGTATATATATATATATATATATATATATAAATGAATCGTGAAAATATTGATGATTATGATTTCAATATATATTACTCAATTTCAGATAGCAAAATATCAATTTTATTCGTAAAAAGAGAAATAATAATAATAATAATTTTGCATCATAAAAATAAAAAAATAAAAGAATATTTGTATTCGAAAAGACGCATCTTATAATGGAAGTATATAAAACGTCATTTTATAAGCTTCACGAGCATCCAAACAGGAATTGTGACATCTCATATGTTCATCGAATTGAAATTAAATTACATATTACCTTAATACATATATATATAACAATATTGACGATTATGATTTTAATATATATAAATTATTCAATTACAGATAACAAAATGTCATTTTTATTCGCAAAAAAGAAATAATAATAAACAGGGCAAAAAAAAAAGAGGAAGAAGAAAGGAATAATCGTATTCAAAAAGGCACGTCCCCGATGATCCAGGTATATGAAGCGTCATTTTATAAGCATCACACGCTTCCTTAAAGGATTTCGAGGTATCGACGGTGGAATGTTGAACGACACATTGGTCATCGAGAAAGGCACGCGTTAACGCGCGGCACGCCTATGTATGTTGCCCCTCGAATCGCGACCTACGCGCTTCTCCCGTACCGAATATAGTACGAGACGAACAAGTACTGCCTGAATCAAGTTGATACCGATCTCTTCAAGTTGCGTTCGAGTTTCAAATAATTAGAAAAAAAAAAAGAAAGTAGTTTCGTCATAGACGTATACCGTCTACGCCACGACGATTAACGTCGGGACGCCGGGGCTTCCTTTGATACACTGGTCTTATCTAAATAACGCAATTTGATTCCAATGCGATCTAATCGCGACCGGTATTATCTTCGATCTCACTCGAGAGAGAAAGAGAGAGAGAGAGAGAGAGAGAGAGGGTAGGCGTATCTAATAAGAGTAATTATCAATTTTTTCCGAAACTCCATTGTCGCTCCTATCGTCGTATCTATAGTGTTTATAAAAATGATAATAATATCTGTAATCATAATAATGGTAATAATTCGATAATAATTTTACCGAGATTATCCATTAGCTCGGCTTAAAATTAATTTGTCGGCTGTATCAGAACTAATCTTGTTCTTTTTTCTTTGTTTTAATTTTAACAAATACTCTCGGTACTCCATTGTTATTGATATCTTCGTATCTAAACAATCTGCAAAAAATAAAAGAAAAAAAGAATTATAATCATGATGATGATGATGATGTGATGATGATGATTATAATCGTGTATGATAATAGCATTAATAATTCAATAATAATTGTATATGCAAATGGAATTTAAAATCGATTATAATGTGTCTTCTTTTTTAATTAAAAAGAAAAATATATATATATATATATATATATATATATATATATACACATATATACATATATACTATATATATAATGTACGTTAATAAATTTTACGTTAAAACTTTATGGAATGAAATTCCTGACGATCGTACGAAATTCTATTTCTAATTCCGCGATTAAATCGTCGAAATTCGTCGAAACGTTTTACTTACGTAACCTAAAATCAATTCGTGATCTTGCGTGAATAATATTTTCACGCAAAATCATTGCGCCATATTTAATCGATCCTCTTTTTTTTCTAATCCTTTTTTCCTATCCATTTTGTTTTATTTTTTACATTTCGAATCGTTTAAATATAAGTATCGTAATTGATCGAAGGACCGAAACGACGATGGATTAGGAAAAAGCGTGTAATCGGATTAAACGGTGAAGTATCGAGATATCGGTCTCGACTCTATCAAAAGCGATTAACGTCGAGTGTTGACTCGTACTCGACATTCAATCTCGTGTGATCTCGAGTCGGATTAATTATCATAATCATAGTCTTTCCACGGAATGAATTACGTAGCATTACATAATGTTATCCAATGTTCGATAATGAAAAATAAATAATTACGACTAGATCATACGACGGAAAGTTAATAAAAATATCAAAAAAAAAAAAAAAATATAAAAAATGATAAAAAAAAAATCAAAATGAATAATCATAGTATTTAAATAACTACAATCGCGCGCGCGTGTATGTATGTATGTGTGTACACGATTATAAATGGTAATATATATACACGTTGACAATAATTAACAATGATCAATAAAAAAAATATATATATATAAAATATTTAACTCATATCTATTTATCCGTTACATGAGATGCATCACGTTCTATTCTTAAACATAATTTATATAAAAGTAATTATCTTTGTCTTACCTGTGTTAACCGTTGAAATCTATCACGTATACATACGTACTTAAATATAAGTATGTACATGGAAATATACAGATCTAACATATTTTTCTAAACGATCTAAGTTCAACCGTACTTTGATATATTTACTACATCTCAGGGATTTTACTTCGCATTACGTTTTATATCTCTGTATACATTATGTATTACAAATGTACGTACGTATGTATGTGTGTGTGTATATATATATATATATATATATATATATATATATATATACACACACACACACATATACACACACATATATTTACTTCACGTTTCACGTTTACAAATACTATGTAAGTACCTACTTGTTATATATAGGTACTAACTAGAGAGACATCGATTAAGCTCGTTTCAACACGATCACGAAGTACCTTGTTTCCTTTTCATAAATCACGTCCACGCTTTCCACATTTGGCTAACGTGCATAGGGTTAGGTCAGCAAGAAAAAATAAGAGAGAGAGAGAGAGAGAGAGAGAGAGAAAGAGAAATAGAAAGAGATGGAGCATGTCAAGAAGCCTTTCAAAGAAAATCTCGTTGTCCACCCTCCAAGACTCGACATAAATTACGGCCTTATTAGATACGATACCGACGATAGATCGCACGTTCGCCTTTAACGTTCTGTACAATGATAAGATTAAAAGACGTTGTGGGCACGATAACGCGATAGAGAGTACATTGCCACTGACTGGAGAGTTCTCTCTCTTTCTCTTTCTCTCTATCTTTCTCTCTCTCTCTCTCTCTCTCTCTCTGTCTGTTTTTTTTCTTTCTCGTTCTTTTCAAATCTATATATAGGTATGATCTTTATCGATACCACTTGTATATATTTTCTACTTTAGACATCTGTTAGCCGTGTCAAAGATGTTTTTAACCATTGAAAAATAATATTAATTCCTTTGATACGAAATATTATCGATATAAAAACATGAATATGAATATAATGGAAAATATATTAGTCGTATGTAATATGAATATTATGTGTGATCATTATATAGAAATATGTAATATTTCTAACAATTATATTATATGATTTTTACTTTTTTTCTCTATTTTTTTCTTTTTTTTTCATAATACTTGTGTTCATATATATATATATATATATATATATATATATATATATATATTAAAATATATAATATATAAGTATAGGGAACTATATAAACGATAGTTGATGATCCCAAATCAATTCTAACCAATTTAAAAATTACAATAAATATAAATTTGCAATATAATCACGAAATTTATTTTACATTTTCGCGATTTACTTTCTTCAAACGAGTATTTCTCTTACAAAAGAAGAATGCAAAGATACACGTGTGCATATGTGTATATATATATATACAATATATAGAAGAAGTAAAGGAGGTAAAGGAGAATGGTAAAGCGAGTTCGCACGTAGGCGTGGTGGACTCGCAAACACGGCCATAGGACGTTTACGACGGCTTTCCGCGCTTTTGTGTTTTTTAAACGAAACGTTACATACGTAAGAGTTCTGTCCGTTTGTACGCACCAGTATGGACGGTCAAGGTGATACATCTTCCGATAATTTCAACCCACTCGAGATCGAGGCATGCCAACTCGATTCGCATGTTTGGCTTTCTGTGTTTTCTTTTCTTTTTTTCTTCTCTCTCTATCTCTCTTTCTCTCTCTCTCTCTCTATCTCTGTCTGTCTATCTTTCCACGCGAAGGAAAATATAACGTCGTCATTCTTTCTTCTTTTCGATTATGATTAATGTTTTTTTATGAACATTTTCCTATAATAACGATTTTTCATAAAAATCATTAATGAATATCATCGATGAAAATCTTTCGTAAAAATTTTCGATAAAAGTTCTCGACGATTGGTAATATCAGATGGGTAAAATTTTGGACGAATATCTTCGACGTAAAATTTACAACAATAATGCTCGATGAAAATTTTCGATGTATATAAATCTGTTAAATAATCGACGACGATTTGAATATCTTCGATAAAGATCTACGATGTTAATTATTGAAAGAAAATGAAGAGAAGATTGTAATCATTTTTCTCGTGCGCTGCTTCACTTTTTTAACGCTTTAAAGGACAAAGGGATTCGCGATAATCGCACGATAAATGCGATACAAGAAATATAGATTTATAGGAGAACCTTTAAGATCGAACTTCCATCGAAGCTGTCACGTAGCAGCTTTCATTTATCATTCAGTTCTCCCTCTCTCTCTCTCTCTCATCTATCTATCTATCTATCTATCTATCTATCTATCTATCGATCTATCAATCTATCTATCAATCTATTGATCCATCTATCTATCGATCTATATATATATCTATTCATCTATCCATCTATCTATCCATCTATCCATCCATCTATCGCTCTATCCAACTATCTATCCATCTATCCATCCATCTATCAATCTATCTATCTATCTATCCATCTATCCATCTATCTATCCATCTATCTATCCAACTATCTATCCATTTATCCATCCATCTATCGATCTATATATCTACTTATCTATCTATCTATCGATCTGCCGATCTATCTATCTATCTATCTATCTATCTATCTATCTCTGTACTGATATCTTCTAAATCATTTATATCTAATACAAACTACGAGGCTCCTTGCAGCTTCTCCGATTTTCTCAAATCATATGCCGCAAACGAATCAAGAAAACGTCGAATATTGTAAAAAAGAAAGAAAGAACGAATGAACCGACCAACGTTTTCCTTTTATCTTATTGTATTATAATTGACCTTGAGTATTCTATATATTATAATTGTTCTTCTTTTTTACAATTATTCTCGTTATTTTCATTATTAAAGTTAAATGATATTAAACGTACAAATTCGTAAGAAAATATATACCTGTATGGTAATATTTAATACTATTTACAACGAAAGAAATAACAGTTCGATCAAGGACATGATCTATACAGTGCCGAGTAGTAACTACATCGTTGTTTTCGCAGCTGTGGCTCGTTAGCGGTTTTATAGTCAACGGATTCACCTCGTTTCCGCGCGGACGCTCCGGTTCATCGCTGTTCGGTTCCCCATGACCGATTACGAAAACAATACCACCACAACGCTCTTCGATCGAAAACAAGCCGATTCGAATCGCCCTTTCTACCTCCATATAAACTTCGATCGCTATAAACTTATACCACGTAAAATATATATATATATATATATATATATATATATATATATATATGCGTATAATTTACGATCTAAAAGAGACATCTCATAGAACGTGAAAAATGTTTTAAAAAGAATCCAAAGAAAGAAAGAAAGAAAGAAAGAAAGAAAGAAAATAAATTAACAAAACAAAATAATAGCGATGAAAAATCAAAAGATCGGGAAAGAAATTAAAAATTTCACGACGAAAAATGTATATAACGAAAGATTTAATTAATTAATTATTATATACTGATAATAGTGTTCGATCGAGACGAGGTATTACAATGTTTATTTACTTAGACATATAATTCTTTTTGTAAGCGATTTCGAAATATGTAAACACGGTTTAGAAAATTTCAAAAATTTTATTTTTAAGCTGAACGTTTACACCTTTCTTTTTTTTCCTTTAAAACGATCTATCGTGTATATGAAGAATTAGATGTGTGCATATATATATATATATACACACACACGTGCGCGCGCGCGCGTAAATATACTGATGACATTTCATTATAATCATATATATATCATTTATAATATATATATATATATATATATATATATATATATATATATATATATATATATTCACGTAAATATACTAAGAGTTATTTGATGACATTTGATTATAATCAATGACTATACCGTTAAAGATAATTATTAAAAAATTAGTGGAAAGTTGGAGGCGCGAATCGTCAAGATGGTCCAGCGCGTATCTCTCGGTACGCGCAACAATGCCGCGAGGAAGGAAGGATCCTCTCTTTGAAAGAGGTAAGGTAGAAAGGGAGATCAACTTTCCGAGATGTTCAGGGATGTCAGGGACGGAACACAGAGTCCGTATGTTGCTCTTTCTTCGATCTTTCGTTCTGTAACATTCGTCACGTTTTTTTTTTTTTTGTATTTTTCATTTTTTTTTTATTATTTCTTTTCCCATTCCTTTTCTTGACTCCCACTTTGAAGACCGCATCAATTTCAATGGATCACGAGACACTGTATAATCGAAAAATAGACGATTCTCGACCTAACTTTACGAGCACCATTATCAACAAATCTAATATTAGTTGCTTCGATAAGAAAAAAATAATTTCTATGAAAAACATTCTCGACGTTTCTTTCTTCTCTTTTTTCTTTTTTTTTTTTTTCTTTAGTTTTTTTTTTTTGCAGAATATTCTCATCATCATGATAGAAAGATAGATAAGTATTTCAAAAGAAAATTTCTTATCGTTCGCTGACCGTCGTCAGATCCTTTTCTTTTTCTTCTTTTTCCTTTTTTTTTCTCGAGCGCAGTATCTTTACAAATTTTAAAAAAACGAAATTTCTATGGCGCTTAGTCGTACGTAAAACGTTAATACGTTTCCTTAGATACGAATCCCGCTCAATAACATAATTACCATCGAATCTTAACATCAACGCAAGCAATCCGATG